>JAAGKR010000035.1:245043-391994 GCA_011419295.1 Clarias macrocephalus | reverse complement strand
TTTATTTATTTTATTTATTTATTAAAGTTTAACACACAGCTATGCTCTTTTCAGGTGTTGGATGTTACATACCAAACCCGCATGACACAGTTATCCTCAAATTCACCACCTGGTAATCCAGAGAAACTTAGCAGTGCTACAATCTGTCTGGGAATTCACCTCTGTCAACCACAAAGCACAATACATCTTTAATGAATTGCATTAACAGTTGTATAATTCCTCATTAATAAAAATCAGCATTAAAAATCTTCATGTATTATTTAGGAAATAATTTCTCCACTGTCATTTAAACCTTCTTGTACACGCCTTTGGTGCTTTTTTGGGGGGAAAAAACAGATTTGAATAAAAGTTTCTTATTGAGGGTCTTTAAAACCAGGACAATTTTTACAACTAACTGTAAGCTAATGCATGAACAACTTGCTCATGGTAATAACTTCGGAGTAGCCCAAACTTATGTGCATTGTGAAAATAAATAGTCCTCCATTGCAACTTCAGTTAATAGTGAACCAATATATTTTAAATTAAAAGGCAAATGATAGTTGTATAAACCTATTTTCAATATTCATTAAGTATGAATGCCGAAAATCTTCTACTTTTCTTTATATATCAGACTGGTATAACGCCAGAGTGAATCTTTAGACCAAATGAACAATTTGAGCTCAAATTAAACACATATAAATCTAATAATGGACGTATTTTCTTATGTGGATTACACATTAGGGCATTCAGATTCAACATATTTTAGAACAGGTACAGTAAATTACTCTACAGCATCTTATTTCAGCTGCTATGTTCGTAATAACAATAAACACTGTAAAGCCATTATGATTAGTAATTAAAACAATTACAATAGTAATAAGTGTTTATGATCTGTCAGGCTTTAATGGTTATGAATGTACACTCTTTACAGTTAAATCGTTGTTTTGCCAGTTGCTTAGACAGTAATTGTATTGGTGTTTGCACTTTGTATTCTTTTTTAAATGATGCTTAGAGATATACAGTACAGTAGTAATACAATAACAAGTGCAATAATAAATAATCATGCAATAATAAAAGGTGCTTGGAAAGATCTTATCCTTAAAACAAAACTGTAATGTTTTGTTGTGGACACATTTGTAAATAATCTTGGGACTTTTGTGTAAAGTCAAAGTTGTAAAGAAGTACCACTGTATTAAAGGTACTTATTTACCATCAGGCTGTCAAAAGTTTCTGGTGATCCTGGTGGTTTTGCCTGTTTTGTGTCATATTTTCTTTTTGTGATGCAGCTATGTATCTTTAAAATCCTGCAAAAAAAAAAAATGCTAAATCAGAATTTGGCGAAACGGACAAATATGATGGAAAAAAAACAAGATGGATAAAAAATTAATTGGTTGTTTCCATCTGGCTTCTTTAAATAAAGCAACCTGAAACAGAAAGCAGTGCAGATGCACTAAAGAATCAGTCAGGTGGAGAAGGAAGAGAAAGGGCACAAAAAACCCGTCAAGCATAAACCTAATTTCCCCAATTTCATTATTTATCAAGTTAAAGCAAATCTGTGTGTAAAACTCACATTATTAACATAGAAATCCAAACATATTTTCATATTTTTTTTTATTGCTCTGAAAATCTGTGAATACTTTTCAAGGTTGTTGCTAAGAAATCTCCATCAATTATAACTTAATGCAAACTGAAAGTAGTAACATAAGGTACATTTACATAGACCCTAGTATTTCACCAATAATCTGAATAGTATGAAGTATTATGTAGACGTCATAGTCTGAACTGTCTGACCTGATCCAGTCTCTGAAAGTAATGAATTTATTGGAATAAGGGGATATTGTTGTGTAATCTGTTAGATATAGATATAGATATAATAGATATTAAGATTAGCCATGAAACCGCTTGATCAGACTGTTTCTTTTTTGCTGGAATAAACATAGTCTTTCCGCTCATGCGTGAATCAGGTTAGATGACTTGAGTTTTCAAAAAGGAGATTTTCCTTCCATTCCTGATTGGTAAACTCTGTGAGAACAAACATCTTGCTTCCATCCACTGGGTTGAGCTGGATCAAGTGCCACTGATTGGCAAAGCACTGAACCAATTGTATGTAAGACTGAATTCTGGTAACAAACTATAATGAAGAAGGCTGGATTTATCAGAAAAGATTGGAAGCCTAACCTAACCTTAAAGTTGGAGAAAGTTTCTTCCCCTTGGTCTGTTATATTTTTGGCCAGTGGTTGAAGGTAATGATGTTAATGATGTATGTTCACTTACCTGTACCTTACTTTAGTAAATTTATTTGTGGATAATTTTGACTTTTACATCCCTATAGCTATTAACAGATAATGGAACATCCAGAGAGTAAGTGATCACAATAATCCAATCTAGAGGTAACAAAAGCCTGAACTATAGATGTTAGGCACATACTATTTCTTATATTAGCATTTTTTCTGAGATGATTAATCCACCACAGTAATATTATCTAAATAATTGTCGAAAGAAAGACTGGAGTCAATAACTGCACCAAGGTATTTTCCTACATATGATTGTACAGTAAGACCATTTTAGGATCCAGAGGTAATATGTAATCAGAAAGCTTACTTCTAGATATATGTGGTCCTAGTAACAGTACATCTCTCTTGGCAGAATGAACTATAAGAAAGTTAATAAGCATCTGGTGTCTAATGGAAAGGCAAGGAAACAATTGGACCTGCAGATAATCTACCACACCCATCTGTGCCGCTGGTATCTGGATGACTTCAAATATATACTAATAGATGAAGTGGCAGATACCAACAAGAGATCTTCTCTTTGCCCTCTTTCATGCAGTGGAGCCACTGGGGCGGGCGTGGTTGGAACAGAGAATGGGTGAATGGGTGCCCCAATAAGTATCACTGAGTGAGGATAACCCACTTAATGGCCAGGCACTCCTTCTCGATGGTGGTGTACTTTGTCTCTCACTGAGAGCTCTCAATTGATGAGCTTTAGTTCAGCACTTAGCACTTCTCTTACTTTACCACCTGTCCACCACAAATCCCAGCCAGCCCTCTGTCTAAAGTGTGGATTCATAAGACAAAAGAAAAAAAAAATCAGGAGTATGCAATACAACCTCTCCAAACCCCCACACACTCACCCTTGTGTAGCCTCATCCGTTGTATCAGATAAGATTTTTGGTAAAATCAGTCAGCTTGATGGTGACTTATTAAGGATTATATAAAAACCTTACATAGTGGCCAGGCAGCCCCAGGATCTGTGTCACCTGTTCTTTGGTCTTGGTTCTGGGACAGTCCCTGAGTTCTTCTCAGTGTGGAGATACACCTACCCATGACTCAAGTGGAAGCCATACTTTTTTCCACTTGTGCACTTCTTTGGAATTGCCGTGAGCCTTGCCTGACTCAGTGACCTCAGGACAGACCTCAGGTGTTGTATGTGAATTTAAAACTACTTTCAGACCTGATAATTACAACTCCTGATTACTGTTGGTTGCCAGCTTCACCAGTCGCAATTATTTAGTTCCGCCAGTCGCAAAGGAATACTGAAAAAAAAGTGGTTAAATGAGGAAATAATTCATAATAAATGTTGTATGCAAAACTGTTGTATAAAATCGATATCACACTCGAGGTTGCGCTGTATTGCTGGATATTGCACGGCTGTCGGCTGGCATTCCCAGCAATACAGCATTCCCTTCTGTGTGCTATTGCTTTATTGAAATGGCATTGTTGACAATAACAGTTGGTATAATGCAGGTTTTGAAAAACAATTTAGGAAGTACCATTTTAGATAGTGATTTCAGTCTTTATTTCTTACAGTTAACAAAAAAAAGTTAACAAACACTTATGACACACATATTAATTCTCACATTTTTCCCTTCAGCCTTCTTCACAACTACTGAACCTTACTCCTTGAAGTTCTTGATGATCCGATAAATAGTTGATTTAGGTGCAATCTTACTAGCACCAATATCACTAGCATGGTGAATGCAATGCAATGATGCCACGTGTTTCCTTGTACTGTACGTAAACCATGGTTTACAGAGGAAGAGCAATGATATCAAGCACCACTCTCCTTAAAGCTTCCTGTCTGTTATTCTAACTCAATCAGCATGACAGAGCAAGGCTTGAATTATTATTATTTATTTTTTTTAATGGCAAAAAGGCAATTAATTGCAAATTCATCAGATCACTCTTCATAACATTCTGGAGTATATGCAAACTGGCATCATGAAAACTAGGCAGCAGACTTTGTGAAAATTAATATTTGTGTCATTCTCAAAACCTTTGGCTTCGGCTGTATCGTGTGTAGAATAATGAGGGGGGAAATTATTTGAATCCATTTTAGGATGTGTGAAACATAGCAAAATGTAAAAAACTTTACTTTAACTATACTATAATTTATTTATTTACTTTAGTAAGCAAGCAAGAAAAATGTTGCCTGTGCTCTAGTATAGTTAATGGTTAATGTTGGAGAATTATGCCACACAAACTTTCCCCAGGAGGAGCTGTTGGACTTTTTTTTTTAAGTTATTGAATATGAAGAGCTTGTTAAAATGCCCTGTATTATGCAGGTGACTCTAACAAATGTAAACAACAGGATGAGGAAATAAATAAAATAAAATAAAAAACACCAATTTCTCCACACGCTTATATGCATAGATGTTTTGAAATATATACATACACTTAAATATGTGTCAATGCTCTGATACAGCATTACAAAATTGCTGGTGAGGAAGCAACAGTACATAAAACTAAAAACAGACTCCCATTTAATTCACTGAAACTGAAACACATTAGAGCAGCTGAAGATTTCATTCTCAGTTGAAGCCAATGCCATTGTTCTACCTGGCTACACATCAGAGCACTGAAAAGCAGATCTGAAACTACTGCTGTCTTATTGCAGTAACGTGAAAAGTTTCATTCAGGTTGTTTCACCAGCTGGTGCCTTTTTTTGATGACTATGCCCCCCAAAACAGTGCAGGTTTTGTCACTCTTGACTGCAAAGCTAGCTGGTCGTGCAAACCTTCGAGATGACAAGAAAGTTTCTTGTATTTGCTGTGCAATAAAATCTGGAAGCACCCAACATATAACGGATGGATGGATGGATATTTAGCTAGCTGGCTAGCTAGTTAGCTAGCTGGCTAGCTAGCTAGCTAGATAGCTAGATAGATAGATAGATAGATAGATAGATAGATAGATAGTGAAGCACCTATTCTGTCAAAAGTGAACTGTCTCAATCGCATGGCTAATATTGTGGAACTCTAGTCTTCTGTCAACACTCAACTCAGTTGCACAGAAGAGAACAATAAACTAATTGTTCCAACACTTGACTTTAATTGTGCATTACATTAATTGTGTCTGTCAGGATCAAAACCTTCTGAAAGATGATTAATGATCAGTCTACATCATTAGGTTAATTTAAACGTGAAACGTGAGATTAATTATAATTTTTTTTTACACATTAACAATATTGTTCATAGGCTGATACTTTAAATTGTTTTTATTAATTATCTTTTCAATAACTATCTTTCTTTGCAAATAATCTATCTATGAATATTCAAGATCAAATATTGTTTAACTTTTCCTGATTGCTTATTTCTAAATATATATATATAAGTATAGTTACAGTTATAATATTGCTTACTTTTTCATTTCACAAGTAAATGTCAAATACCTTGAAAAATGTCCTATATTATAAGTTCACTTTCACTTGGTATTGTACGCATAAATATTGTATCCAGAGGCTATATAAAAAGAATATTTACAATCTAGCATCCTGTACGTGATCGGTATAGTCATTGTTTCATCAGCTTACCTGTAAAAGAATAAGAAATGCTTTTAGCCAGGACAGTATTATTCCACTGCTGAAAATGTCTTGCATTGCTTGATGGCAATTGTTTACACATTGTTGTAAATCTGTTCAAACATTTTCATACTGTATATATTTTTATCTTCCTGTTGATGACTACCACTCAGGGAAGCAATTTTCTATATTTCAGCTATTTTTATATTTATGTTTTTTAGCTATACACCAAAGACATATCTTAGAACCTGGTATTTTTATTGGATAAACAGTGAAAAGTAAGTTGCGGCTGCCCAACAGTGAGATATGGCAATGGTTGCATCAGTAAGTAGTCTCCCCTGTAATTGATCCACTACACAGAGGAGAGAAAAGAAAGAGAAAAAGCCCTAGTTATGGGCTTATCAATCTACTACATTTTTCAGTATGGTAGCAGATAGCAGAGTTAGGGTGTCATCCACACTGGGGATCGAACCCAGGCTACTGGCCTGCTGATGGAAGTGTTGTACTGCTGAACTACATTGCACACTAGACAATGGTCAAAGGAAAATGTGGTGCTGGAGCTCAAAGGTGAGAGACTGTTGGGTAAGGAATTCTGACATACCCCTAGATTGTAATCATATCTTCGGGGAGCTGGCAGGGGAGGTTCATTTGCTGCTGTTGCATGCACTACGGGTGTAGTAACTTTGGAGGTGGATTACCCTAGGGGATGGTACTGGAGTGTTGAACTGATGGATGAGATCCAAGCAGAAGTAACACCTGGACAATCTGGCATGCTATGGCCTGCTTAAGTCTCACCCTTGTGGCCTCTTGAATAGAAAAGAATCAATCAATGAATAAAAGTTCCTTCTCTGGTTCTGCATGACTTAGTACTGTTAAAGCAAATATTTGTAAATTTGACATTGGTCATGACATGGTCAAGCTTGACCTCGGGTTCTATTCGGTTGTTTTTTTCTGATTGCTCATCAGTTGTCTAGTTATTTTAATTCTGCAACTTTTGAATTATCCATTATTGTATTGTAGTTGCTTTGTGGTTAGCACTGTGGCCTCACACCTCCAGGGTTGAGGATTCAAGTCCAGTCTTGGATCTGTGTGTGGAGTTTGCATGTTCTCCCTGTGATTGGTGGGGTTCCCGTAGTCTGTGTGTTTGTGTGTCCTGGGATGGTTTGGCCCCTGTCCATGGTGTACCCCAGCTAGTGCCCCAAGTTCCCTGCGACCATATGCAGTATAAGTGGTATAAATAGTGGGTGAGTGAGTTTGTTGTTTGCCCCTGGGAACTCTTTGCTCAGCTGTCATGGGCTTTTACAGTCTGGACATGCTTCATGGTCACAATGTTTTGTTAACAATGGGGACAGGTAGATACACTGGGCTTTCTGCCCTAACTGTGTCCAAACTTTTTCCGTAAACAACTCTTTGCAGTAATGCAGGTGCTTTAGTAGGTACAAAGAGCAGGTTGCAACCCCTGAACTGAATTACTCTATTAGAACTGTCATAAACTGACGTAACCTATAATGGATTGTCTTCTTTGTTGTTTTAACTAACCCAGTCTTACTACTGAAATATGCATTAACAATATTACCATTCAAAATTACACTATTAAGTATTATATGCCACAGCGAATTCCCAGCTCACTGACAGGATCCTATCTGCACTCAGCTTTCGTTTTTTACTCAGCCACTGAAATGAAATGTATCACTATATGATTTGTTGCTAGTAGTAACATCTCAGGTGACCCTTAAAGGTTATTTGCAGGCTGAACATGACAGCGGGGTAGGTGTACCTTTCTCAATTCCTCATTAATAATGTGGGCCTGTGTTCCACAGTGCTTCTTGCATCTATTTCCAATCAAATTCAAAATATGTTTTGGTATGGCAACAGAGCATAACTGATGCAGATGTTCTGTGTTGGAGAGGACTGTATTTCCTTCAATACCATCAAAACTGATTTATATTGCCTTTGAAGGTGAAGGGGTATTTCTCAGGAAGCATGTCAGTCTGCATTTCACTATGTCTCAGGCTCTTGACAAAACTGATTTTTTTTTTCTCAACTGATGATTACTGCTTCTATTCTAGGTTTGCAGCCTGATTTACTCTAATTTCAAAACATTTGTTCAGCTGACCTTATTATTAAATAGCTTAAGAGAATAATAACCTAATTGCTCTCTCTCTCTCTCTCTCTCTCTCTCTCTCTCTCACACACACACACACACACACACATACACACACACACATGCACATTGTTCTGGATGGTCTGACATTGATATCCTACACATCGTGCATAAAATTGTAATATCCTAAAATTGTGCACATACCTGAAACAATGTATACCCATAATACAAACTTACTTTCATGGTTAATCTTACTTTGATTTCTTTCTCAGTAAGGTTTTGTCATCCTGTTATCTCCTTTCGTACTGTAACCTCTGGCTTTCTTTTTCTAAATTTAGAGATTCTTAATCTTAATTTACATCTAAATTTCTTTGACTATTGTAAAAATTTATATTGCTTAAAGTGCTCCCTCATTGTCTATACTGCTTTATCCTGTCTGCAGGGCCACATGGAGCCTGGAGCCAACCCCAGGAAACTTGGGGTACGAGGCGGGATACACCCTGGATGGGGTGCCAATCCATTGCAGGGCACACACATGCACACACTCTTAGACATTATGGGCAAATTGTGAACACCATATTACCCTAATCTGCATGTCTTTGGACTGTGGGAGTGCTAGCCACTAAGCCAACGTGTCGCCATGCTTGAAGTGCTATATTAATAAAAATGTATTTTATTTAATTTGATGTGATACTGACACTTGGCATAACTATAGAAAGAATTTTCAGTAGCCAAGTCTGATATTATCACTATATTATTTAATTTCAAATGTGTTTTAGTATTAATGTATGCATTTCCAATTGTACTGTATCAATCACACTGACTACTGTAAACAGCTTTATTGAAAATCTTTCATATTTAAAGAGAGTCCAACAAAATGAACAGTGACCTAGGGACAAACCAAAAACTGCTCTGAGGTCAGTTGAGAATCAGTCATTAATGCTAAATGGATTTTTTAAAATATAAGTTCTTCCATAGGCTTACACATGCAAGCAGGGTACATTCTGCCACCAAAATGATCAGTATGTGCCCATAACAATATGACAAATGTGTGGGATGTAAAAGCAATACAAAACAAAACAAAAAAACTGCAACCTTCTGTATCTACCATGGTCTGAACCTAGATATCGTCATAGCTCATTGCAGGCATGATTCACTCTGGTATTCAATATAAGCATGGTGCTGAACCTTTTGAACATCACTGACTTAACCTTTCTGAACTTTTTAGTTTTGAACAACACTGATTTGGGAGCTACAGATTTTGTACTGGATTTTGTCATATCAAACATATAATCGATTTATTTTTCTAGAGTGCTACTTAAAAGCTGGTAGCTATTCAGATGAGATGGTATACTTTCAAGTTCCTGTTCACTCTGCACCTCCTGCTAGGGAAAGTGATGTGTGTGTGTGTCTATAATAGGCAGTGAGTATAAGAGGTACTAACAGAGGGCCATCTCGGTAGGAATCATTCTACCCCATGCTTGCTCTCTGAATGTTCTGATTATGAGTTTAGAG
Source organism: Clarias macrocephalus (assembly GCA_011419295.1). Lineage (NCBI taxonomy): Eukaryota > Metazoa > Chordata > Actinopteri > Siluriformes > Clariidae > Clarias > Clarias macrocephalus. The sequence continues at coordinate 382,600 of JAAGKR010000035.1, read as the reverse complement.
GGACAGTAGAAAGGACAGTTGCTGATATAACCAATTCTGTGTTCATCAATCGCATTTAGGGTGTCAGTATTCAGTCAGAGTCTACATCTTTCTGTTTGTTCATCGCAAATCATGTAGTTTGTTCAATTTCGTGTATATTTAAGAGTTGTCGACTTTTCAGTGCATATTCTGGACTTGCTTTAAAGTTCACTAGATAGTAACCTATAGAATATGTCAAGCATAATAGTCTCTTGACATTTTTTTTGTTTGAGATTAGATCATTATTTTCTGCTATCCTGCCCTAACATATTCTACGTCACAAACCACTCCTGGGGGTTTTAATACTAAAAAGCCTCAAGACCACTGCTGATGGAGAGCGGGTGACTTTTAAATCAATGTATTTACAAATTAAACAAGGACTATTATGGTACTCCTTTGTACAATGACAAATGCTGAAGTCTTGAGGAAGATTTTAATTTGTTTACACATTCTGCATATTCTTTCTCTAATTAATTACTCCAGTCCCCAAACAAACAACTTTTCGTGAATAGCTTAAAATGTTTGAAAAAATAATGTTTCGTTTTTAAATTTGCATTTTAAATAACACATATTGAAAACAGTTGGGTTTTATTGTACTTTTGAGGATCTGATGCTTGATACAGCATTGTGATCAATGCTCTGCAAGTTTAACACAACATTGATTGGTTAGAACATGCTTTTATTTTGGACAACAAACAACATACAAGCCATTTTATTCATTGTTAATAATGATAAGCATAATTATTTACCATGTCATTTAAAAGCTAATTAAAATACACATGTATGCATGATGACCATAGTCTGTTGATTTAATCAAATGACAGCACATAAAGAAAGCTGAAACGCTTATATTATGTTATGGGTTTATTTGAACTCTTTTGTCAGTATAAAACACTAAAATAAATGACTGCCCTTTTAAAGAAGGATCTCTTCATGCAGTTGATCACACATAGAACCCTTGTGGAACCTTTTTTTTTTTTTACAAGTGTGTAGAGACTCTAATTTGCGGTCTGTCTATTCAAAACAAGTGTCGGTATTTTTGAGGAGCGCGATTCCCAGTAAGAACCGACTCTTTAATCTTCGTAACCATCTTCACTCTGAAGCTCCACAGAATCCGGAGTCGACTCGTTTCTCCTCGGTTGACTCCCAGCCGGAGCCGAAAGGCAGCTACAGAGTTTGTCCCTGTGGCCGCCATTAAAGGATACAGACCCATGTAGCTATTCAAACAGAAAAAACAGCAAGACATTGATGAGAAAGCGGACAATGTTTCGCGTTTTAAACGATTTCGCGTTCCGGCTTTTAATTGATATTTAATGGGCATATTCTAATGTGAACACCTTCTTGTGAAGACCGTGAAAATAGTAGGGATTTTTTTTGTAACGGAACACTTTTTTTTTTACTGGACTTGACTGCCTGTGCTGCCAATCGGTTAGCCACCAGCTAGCTAACGTTAGCTAGCTTGTTAGCTAACGCTAGGCTAGCCGTCCAGATACTCTGATGCTAAGTGAGGGGGGAGGGGGAATTACCTCGAGCAAATTGATTTACGTTTTTTTTATAGAATTGTTTTTTTTTTTTTTTTACAGATAGAAAACGGAACGGTATTTCGCAGAGCCGAGGTACTCTTTTAGCGCGGCTTAGATTTGTTTTCCATCGTGGCTAAGTAACTAAGCGAATGTTGGCGAGTTCAACAAGAGACTGGAGGATTTGAATAGTTAGCTCGCTAGCAGCTAAACTTGCCCGAGACGAGTCTTGACGGCTGATTTGTTTGCGGAGCTGCTCTGCTGGAGTTTTATTCTCAGCCAGCCCACAAACCACTCGAACACACTCCTAAAGAAAATATCTTCCTTTGCTGTGAAATGATGGCGAGATTGGCTTCACCCTGAAGATGAGTTCTTGTTTTGTACCCAACGGGGCGAGCCTGGAGGACTGCCACTCCAACCTATTTTGTCTGGTAAGAGATTTAACCGAGCTAAAGCTAAACTGCGGCTAAAGCCAATTCCAGCTAGCTGGCCAGCTACTCAAGACTAGCTTCCTCGAAGTAGCGGCCCAGGCCTGTTGAGCTACTCGGTGCTGTCTGAACAAGTCAATAATGTGGTTTGGATTGAAAATAAAACACATATGTTTGTACAGGTTGCACTCGCATTATATCCTTGTGTTTCTTGTTTTTTTTATTTAGAAGTTTAAAGATAATCGTTTATATTGCGTGTAAAGTTAGCACAGCTAATCTAGCTGTTGCTAGTATCTCGGTAGTAAACAATGTCACAACTATCTGGAGTTACAAGTTGAAGGTTGTAATTACTCCCAAATAACGATCTGATAAAGTAATAATAATAATTTATGCATGTTAGAAATTAATATTAAACCAGATTATTATCTAATATATGTTTATATCTGGATTTATGTCAACTTGGCTAGTTATCTTTCCTGTTAAAATCTAAATGCACGGCTTTTAAGATATGAATGCCACTATAAAATCCGATTTCACTTCAAGTATTGTTAAACATTCACTAAATATGCATGTAATGAAAGCTTACTATTGGGTTAGAGGAAGTATTTTGATGTTAATCCTCAAATCAACGCTCGTAAGCGAGCTAGCATAACTAGCCATCAATCAGAAATAACACGACCAAGGCCTACATGTGTATTCTCTGCTCTCCTAACATGATCAGCTATTTATAACTTTTCTTCTTCTTCTTTCACGTTTACATTGTGATTTAAACAGCATTTGAAACTTGCATCACAGCAAGTTTCTTTTCCCTGTATTGCTCTCGTCTTACAAAGTTAGGTAGTGACCTCTGCACTGCTCAACATAACACCGATATGATCTGATTACTCTGTTGATATTTACATCCCTTCCCAAATAGAAAAGAAATGCACTCTTGCCCAGAGAGCCGAGTATTTCCTGGAGATAATTGAAAACTTTTCCAGTCAGATGTGCTTGTATAACTGGATTTAGGCCCTGGCAGGCAGTGGTATGATGCTATGGGTTTCAGGAAAGTGCAATCATTCTAATCATAGAGCTTTTTTTTTCCTCTGTGCAATCTTCTGCCTATTTTTATATTCCTAAATATTCATGTTCAACTGCCCATGCACAGCATGCATGTTTGCTAATAGTGCAGCATAAACTGGGCACACGTACTAGTAGCGATCAGGCGTATGCGCATTGTACATGTCCCTGCACAGTACTCTGAAAGGGTTTTTATGATGTGTTATTATAATATTAATACTAGCAGCAAATCTTCTATGTTGACTAACTGTACATTTTTGTGTCTCTGACCTCAGGCTGACCTCACAGGCATAAAATGGAAATGCTTTGTATGGCAAGGCCCCACATCTTCACCCATCGTCTTCCCCGTGACTGAGGAGGACCCCATCCTGTGCAGCTTCAGCCGGTGCCTGAAGGCAGACGTGTTGAGCGTGTGGCGGCGGCACCAGACCCCTGGACGCCGTGAGCTCTGGCTTTTTTGGTGGGGAGATGATCCCAACTTCGCCGAGCTCATCCACCACGAGCTTTCAAGTAGGTTCTCAAACTTTCTTTATATCACAACTTAACTTGCAACATCTTGCATTAAAAAAAGAATACACTTCACTATTTGACTGTCCAATATATTCCTGTTGAAATTAAAAAATGTATGCCATTATGAATTTTCAATTCTTTTTTTTTTGTGTGCAAAAGAATATGATGGCGAATATTGTAGTGAATTTAAAAACTGTTAATTGAATGTAAATATTAAAAAAGATCTAAAATATTTTTCTTTTCATCTTTAAATTTAGCCGTGAGAGAATCATGAGATTTGCATTGTATTCCATGGGAGGGGGTCAGTAATATGCACGTACATACATAATTGACGTTAAAGCAGCCACAACATGTACAAGTCTGCAGTTGCAATCTGTGAAGCATTGAGCTTAGCTTGTGGAAATAGCTCGTGGGTGTTTGCACTCGCTTGCTAGCAAGATCATGTTTCTCATTGCAGCTGGGCACAGTGACACGATGAGAAATGAAGAACCTACAGATGCTGAGAGAGGCTCTTAGTAACTGCTACAGACGCTCTTAAACACTTGTAATTCTGCGTCCACTTATTTGTGAACACATGGGGGCGTTGTACTTGGGCGGTTGCATAGGTGTCTGCCGTGCACGTAACTGGGATATGTCCACTAGGGGGCAGGGGGAAAAAAAACAGAATCAAGTTTCACATTTCATTACAGAGCACACTGAGAGAAGAATAAAGTGCTGTGAGAGATTGTGCTGTGGATCCCTACTACTTGTGGGTTTTAAATTACTAATAGCCATGGTACTAGATATTAAATATAACCATATAGTTGGGACAGAGGTTGGGATTTTTCCAAATAATCTTTAAAAAGGATATTATATGTTAATAGAGAATTTGTCATTTAAGCATTGATATTAATAGGAATTATTATTTTATGAAGTAATAGCCAGCTGCAGCCCTGCAGTACCCAAGCACCAGCTTGGCCAAATAAAGCAATACGGGAATGCTTAGTTATGTGTGGGCATGCTTTCTGCCTGACAAACAGAGCACCCCCCACTTCTTTGTGTGTGTGTGAGCATGTTCTTGGTAGCACTTTCCAGATGCTTGGTGATCATTATAGAACTTGGTTGCCAGTTAGGTTTAAACAATTGGCCGAAAAAGAAAAAAAAACTGTTTAACTTTGAGCACATTACAGCTATGCAGAACCATGAGACATGGTGTGCAATGAGTAAAGGAGAGTTTTGAGATGTTTAAGCAGTAAAATCAATCCCATACCACTAAAATGCAGTGGTTAAATTTCACGGTAATTCACGGTAATCAACCTGAAAATAGTTGGTTGAGTTAATCACACACAAGCTGGTAGACACAATGTGCTGTAGATACTTATAGTGAGCCGTCAGGATTTGGACATTGCACGTGTCAGCCTCTTGGTGCACGTCTTACCTGTTATGCTTACTCATAATCCTTCCCTTCCTCCCTCTCTCCCTCTCTGTTCTCACAAATGTGCTTAAATTGAGAAGAATAAACCAGCATTAAATAAAGTATTCATGTTTTTAGTGTTTTTTGCATCTCTAAATTACAGGAAACAGTTTTATTAAAAACAGAATGTTGGTTTTTGTTTCCAAATTATTTTTGTCATCCTGTTTGTTTAGTAAATTTACAAAACCTTAGACCCTTTTGGCTATATGGTGAATATGATGAATAGATTATGGAACAGCAACAATATTGGCGCACCTGGTGTTTTCGTTCATTCGGATCGTGACAAGTGTACGTGATTGAATGTTTTGGAGGTTTTCAAGTAGCGTTCTACTTTTCACACTCCTCGTCTTGATGAGAATTGCAAAGATGTTCACCATGTGTTCACACTAGCAGGTGTTGAAGTGACATATGGCCATACCTTTGCTGTGAGTTTGCTTCACAGCACTGCAATCCTGGGAAAAACACTCAATATTTAATTACCTATTGCTGTGCAAATTGGATATAATAGGAGAAAGTAGTAGTCCAAATAATTGTCTGAAGGTACATTGGATAAAAGTTATTGTAATTTTTCAAGGTAAGGTCTTGAACATTATGGCGGTTTTGACATTTAAATGCGTCACACCCATGTCCCCAGGAATAAAATGACTGACAGCAGGTACATCTAAATACAAACAGGCTTTCTGTACTGGATGTCGGTTTTCCAAACGGTTTTCTTATACACCTTTCCTAAATCATGTCTTACATAATTTTGCTGGTTATTTGTACGAGTAGCAAAAAATTAACGGTTGCATTTTTAAGTGTGGAGATGCATGTTTTGCCACACAACAGAATCGCAGGACACAACCGGCACAGAACCCATATATATATATATTGTATATGTTAGTGGAACAGTAGTCGCTTGTCAGAGTTTGCAAATTATTGGAGAAACAGACATTAAGCTTGTGGACTTTCTTCTTTTAGGTAACGAAGACGGCGTGTGGGAAAGTGGTTTGACATACGAGTGCCGCACGCTGCTCTTTAAAGCCATCCACAACCTGCTGGAGCGCTGCCTTATGAACCGCTGCTTTGTGCGTATTGGCAAGTGGTTTGTCAAACCCTATGAGAAAGATGAGAAGCCCATCAACAAGAGGTAACACATCTCATTATGGATACTTTTTGTTTGTTTGTTTACCCCCCCCCCCCCTACACCAACAAACGCAGTGATGTAACTACATGCCATAGGCTGCTGTATTAAGCATTACGACCAAATTGTGTTAAGCTGCTGACAGAAAAGGGTGAAGTTTCCCTTCTGGAAGCCATATATTTTCTGTGTCACTGCTGTGATCACTTAGTGTGTTTATGTCTTGGGTTTCTACTGGACTTTTCAGCAGAATCATCTGTTTTTGGTATGTGAAGTGCATGGAATCTGTTAAATCCTGGTAAATTAGCTGGGGAGGCAGGGTTCAGCGTTTGGTCTGAATCATCGAGAGGTAATTTGCTCCCTCAAGACTGAGCTGTTGTGCTGTGTTTACTGTTTTGACAATGTGTCAAAAATAGCCCCTTGGCTTCCTGCTCAGCTCTGGGTGTACTAACTGGGCGACAGTGGCTCTGCATGCATTGGAAAATTTTACTGATTTTATCTGTTTTGTTTTTTAAGAAGTTTTTATTTATTTATTTATTTATTTATTTATTTTAGATAAATTAACCACATAAGCTTTAAACAAGTTATACAAATTTGTTAGTAATATTGGTGCATTTATTTAATCTGGAGTAAGAAGTCGGATGTTTTTAGAATGATCTCCACTAGTACCTCAGGCTGAACATTTTGAAGTGGTTTGGTTTTCTCGGATAGACGACGAACAGATGACATAGTGATGTCAGGCTGTGTTAAACACCACAGGGCTATGCGCAGGCTTAGAAGTGCCATCTGTTGGTGTGGAGTTTGATGGTGGGTTGGTAGTGTGCCTTAATGACACTCCACTGAGTGCTCAGCAGTCGTATGGGGAATGTGCACACTTTCCCTATTCAGCATAATCTCCCTGCTCTCATTACCTGTGAGATGTGATTCATGGTCTTTTTGTCTTTTCTTTGTAAACAAGGTGGCACAAATAAGCCTTTCATCTTTAAACTGTGTGTGTGGGTTTTTTATTTTTATTTTTTTGCATTTAACTTTAAACGTTACGAATCCGTCTCGTGTGTAAAATAGGTTGTGACTGAGGGTTAAGAATCGTGTAACTCCAGTTGTTGTGCCCCAGGCTGTTTAGCTTAATAAGATCAAAGTGTTTGCAATACAGTAATACGGGCTGTGGCTTACAGAGGTTTTGAGACAGTCTTCTGGTACATTGTAGCTTGAATTCATTGTGGGGGTTTTTTTTTGTCTTTTGATAACATTAAAGCTGTGATTTATCGAAACAGCAACGAAAAAACAAGAAGGTCTTTGTGTTCTTGGAAGTCTCCTAGATCACCATAAACAAAATTGTGGTTTGGATAGCACATTTCCATAACGCAGGCTTCTGTGGTGTTACAAAGGTCTGTATTGCAAGAAGGATTATCAGTTTGTTGTACAATCTTAGCCTGAATTAATTCCTCAGTGTAACTTCAGTTACAAACCTGAAAATCAGGCAAGTCTCTGGAGATTTAGGAGAACCTCCTTTGACTGCAAATAAACTAATAAAGATTTTTATTTATGTAATCAGAGGTTTGATTATAATGGCCAGTTTGTTAAGGTTGAAATTTGTTTCAGACACTCTTTCTACACGTTGCCTTCATGCATTAACTCCAGTTCTTCACCTCAATTTCTCACTGTGGCTGTAAAAATTCTGGAATTTTTGTAAGACATCAGTTCTAATTCTAATCTTTCTTTATTGTCTGCTTCTTAAAAGTGAGCATCTGTCCTGTTCCTTCACCTTCTTCTTGCATGGAGATAACAATGTGTGTACCAGCGTGGAGATCAACCAGCATCAGCCTGTCTACCTGCTGAGTGAGGAACACCTGACTCAGGCCCAGCACAGCAGCAGCCCAGTGCAAGGTGAGATCATGCATTTCAGCTCAGCAGTGCGATGCCGGACAACACATTTCTGCTCAGCAAGTCAGCTTAAGCTGGGGCTTTTTTTTTTGTTCTTTTTTTTTTGTTCTTTGGCACACCATTTACAGTGGTGTTAAAAAATTTTAGTGTCTAGGCTGTGCATGGGAATCACAGGAAGTAATAGATAAGCTATTTATACCACATTGTTTTATAACAATACACTAAAGTAAAATATAGATATTGCTGTCTTCACTGTTCTAAACTAAGTCCATCCTCGTAACTTATTGACTTACTGAAAGTTCCACAGCAAAGTAAACTGTTAAATTTTTAACAGTTTTTAACAGTTTAGGGCATAAAAACACTGGTTGTGTATCAAAAATGAATTCTGCCGTTCAGTTCATAAAAGCGATTAATCACAGGTCAGATTTCATAACAGTTTGTTGTTGGGTCACAGTAATGTGTTTTTTTTTTTTTGTTTGTTTGTTTGTTTGTTTTTTAGCATATTTTTTTAGGACTAGATGAGTAAATCAGGTTACTATAATATAAATGTTGCATACAGAGCTGCACAATTTATCGTAAAAAATAAACACCCGCACAGACAATCTCAATTCAGGCGTACATTACGATCTCATTTCTGATGACTGCGATTCACTCGCCCTGTAAAACGACACTGCCTTCACGTGTTTGATAAAACAACCTAAAACTGTTGTCAAGTAAATTAGCAGTCACACTCACACAAAACACTATTAATTCATCAATTAGGCCAGATATTAGCAAATGAGTCATAGAACTCATTCTTTCATCTCTCGTATTTATAACATTCCACTTTTACAAAGGCTCAATATCACAATTCCAGCTAATCGGACGCTAGAAGTAGAAATCAGAAACTAGGGGTTGGGTAAATTTTGACGACCTGTTTCTGATTGCCTCCTTTTTGTTATTCTCTGTGTCCCTCAATGCAAATGTGTCAAACCGCTACGTTTTTCTTTTTTCTGTTCAAACATTTAATATTACTGCTATAGTAGATAATTACGTAGTTGCAGCATCTCTGATAAACCATATACTTGCTGCTAAATGCATGAAAAGAAGAAAGCGTAATGGGACATTTGAGGGTTCAGTTATTACCATCTTTTAAAAAAAAATAAGTTTACAAGAATTACAGTTTTACTATGAAATCCCCTAAATGCTAAAATGTATGGTCTTAATCAACAAGCACTAGGCAGTGGATATATGCAGATACATTTATGTGGACATTTAATTATTGAACATCCCAAAAGCGTGGGCATTTATATTGAGTTGTTTTCTATAACAGCTTACATTCGTGTGAGACGGTTTTGCTAGATTTTGGACGTTGCAAGTTTTTGGAGGGTGGCCATGGATTGATATTTGCTAGAGAACAAAAGATGATAGACGAGAAGGTTTGCATTTAATGTTGTTCAGTGGTTGCGTTATTCCATTCTAACCTAATGGATTGGGCGTTTTAGTTTAGATGGTGGGAAATTGTAATGTTAAAGCATATAGAGAAATCACGTGCAGTTGATTTCTCAGTAAGGTGTTCACAACGTTTTGGCCCTAATGTGCATTTGCAATTTATTGCTGTATATCCTGAATGTAGGTGATGATGTATCTTGTTTCTTTTTGTTGTCTCGTTAAAGGCCTGCAGCTGACAGAATGTTGGCAAGCATGTTTTTTTTTTTCTTTTCTTTATCCCTGAGCTCAAGGGCATAGTAATGACAGAGTTATAGCATCCTGCTGATTCTTCTGGGACTCTCTTGCCTTCCCTGCTGCTCGTAATTAACTGGGTATAGGCTTGCTAGCACTGATGAAGGCGTCTCCAAATATACACTTACAACTGCTCCACATCCCTGTTCCCTTTATCTGGTGCTCATTTACCTCACCTGTGGAGTTCATGCTTCAGCTGTGTGAGCATGTTTGAATCATTTTATCAGATATCTTGCAGGGAGACAATGTATGAGCATATTTGGGTATGTTTTTCATATAAATGAGTTCTGCCTTGGTGATAGGGGTGTTTGTTCTACAGTTCAGTAACTAATTGTACATTAACTCCCTCACAAGGTTTGTCCTCTGTAGTCACACATTCATCATTAGTCTCCCTGGGGCATTCTAGGCAGTTATACAAGCATTTTATGCTTATAGGCTTAGCCAAATGCAGCTCGCGTCGTATCCAATCAAAACAAGCTCAATCTCTCAGTATTCATTTTCCACCTTACTGCTGCCAAATGCTATTTTAAATGAACATTTATGAAAGTGTAAATTATAACAAAATTTATTAAGGTTACCAACACACAAATGTAATTTTTTTTTTTGGCAAAAACATTGGTACCATGCATGTACCTTTATTAAAATATCACCTACTTATGTGTGTGTACTTTAACTTAATGTTTATAGGAAAATAAACATGCAAGAAAACAAAAGAATGAGTTTATACGGATTAACTAAATAAACACATTTTAAAAAGTGCAAAACTATTGTAAATTTTGATAACATTATTAGCTTCTTCCTTTAAAGTCTGAGAAAGTTGGATACAGTTCTTTTCCCCCTCTCTTTTACCATATAGCACTTTTAACAATTGACTTTGTCGCAAAGCAACTTTCCAGAATTCTAAATTCAGGATAAATTTTTTTTTTCAAATATTTTGTGAATGTGGCAAGTACAAAAAGGTTTCTGAGATGATATGAGGAAGAAACCTAGAGAAACGTGATCCCATCCTCACCTGTGTCATACTGGATAGGATTATGAATAATGAAATCTTCTGAAAAATTCTGTATTTGTGCTATATGGGAATCACCAAGGACCACCCAATATGATATTATGATAACTAGGTGTCGGTTTGATTTGTATTGCAATTCAGAGATTTTATAAAATATCCCAATTAGATATTAAAGTTCTTCTTTCAGTTTTTGCTACAATCCTAAACAAGCGTGGCAAATAATTTAAACAATTAGAAGCAAGCCATCTGTAGGTAGTGATGTTACTATGACACATCTCCGAAGCTTGTATAGAACAGAAGGGGGGCATGTCCAATTGAAGCCTCGCTTCGAGGCGTGTGTCGGTTCACTGTCACGTGACCAATGACAAATGAAGCCTCACGTTTGCCGGAATCAAATCAGCGACTGACTCGTTCAGGGCTTAAGTAAAGGCTCGTGCACTCTTCAGTTAATTTTCAAAGATTCAGAGATGTTGATTGTGTTTAAACATTTCCTTGAACAGTGCAGCTTCATGTACATATTTATGCTGCTTGCAATGTTACAATTTAGTTGCTACACACAATTTGTCCACTAGATGGCAGAACAATGAGCCCTTGCATGAAGCTTAATGAAATTAACCTTTTGTTGAAACTATTGGCTGTGACGCCTCGACACCTAAATGAGGCTTCATCTGGCCACATTTTTGCGGCCTCAAATGCAAATGTATCAATAAAAAAAGTAATAATAAAAAAAGTTTTATGAAATTGTTTCTGGATCCATTGTGCCGATACGTGAATTACCAGAGGAAAGTCTCATGATGCGTAATTGAATTTATTTGTTTGTTTGTTTTTTCCCCATCTCAAGTGCTATATGGATGCAGTTGTATAACAAGGGAATGAATTTTAGAATTTCATACTTTGCTCAGTCCACAACTGTTCACTGAGCAAGGCATGGTTGCAAAGCTGTTCATGGCAATTTCCAACCAAAGTCTCATAGAAAACTGTATTAAATGCATTTCAAAGACATTTTTATGGTTTCAAAGTGGAACCATTCTCAGTAGGCTCACGCATCTTTAAGCAGACCATATGGGTCCGTGCTTAGCAACAGTTGGTGTTTTCCATTTTATGCGAACTCTAACCAGAAGTTGGGCATCAGGCTGGATTAGTCAAGTCTGGAAAGCAGAAGGGGTCAGGATCACTGATATTGTAGAAGTGTCATGTAGCAAGAGAGAGAATGAAAGAAACCACATGTAGAAGCATCTAGATCCATGCCCCCATGTAGCACATTTTAACCTTCTTTAGATTTTTGGGTCGTGTGCCAATTATAGCTACAATCACACTTTTGTTAAGCGCTGCATTTTGAGATGCTCTCAGGAATGTTTTTTTCTTTTTTTCTTGCATTGCTTCCAGACTGACTTGTAATGAAATTCGAGCTTAACAATTGATATTGAAACCTGACTAAAACTGATCTGCAGGGTTCTTTCCCCTCCTGCACCATCTTTCTAATTATGTGTGGGATGGTGCACACAATTTATATATGAGACGCATCATGTATAAAAATGCTGAATGAACAGTGTTATATTTTGTAGTTCAGGATAACCTGTGATATAAGAACTGAGTGCATGCTGTTCCTTATTTTTACTCCATGTTTATTCATCAGAAATAAATGTTGAAATAAATCTGTAGAATTTACAGACATCGGCCGTAATGAACTGCAGCATATTTAGCATTTTCAGTTAAATTGCACTTTGTCATACTTCAGATATGACTATACTTTTGTTTACACACACAATAAATAAATAAATAAAAACAAGAAGTGGACCTATTTTATGTTAACAGTTCCCTCAGTGATTGTCTGTTTGCTGTTTATGGTTTTTCACACGTCTGATCATTACACTTGGTAAATGACTAGCTGTTTCCATGCAACTTGTAATGTGCCATTGTCAAAGGCTGCTTATGAGCGAGGGAAGGGAGCATGCATGAGGTTTTTATTGTTTACTTGCCTAGTTTGACAACTGCATGAGGCATTTCAGTTGCCCATTTTTGGCGCTAGCTTGCCACAGGCAAGTGTTAATGTTGAAGAAGTTACCATGATGATGTAAATCTAATTTGAAAATGTTTTCATTTTATTTCCAGTGATTCTTAGTCCATATGGTCTGAATGGTACACTCACGGGCCAGTCCTTTAAGCTTTCTGATCCGCCAACACAGAAGTTAATAGAAGAATGGAAGCAATTCTACCCAATTGGCCCCAACACAAAGGAGACCCCAGAAGACAAGTTAGATGATTTGGACTGGGAAGATGACTCGTTGGCTGCTGTGGAGGTTCTTGTCGGTACGGCACAAATATTAGTGAAAATCTAGGACTCAGGACATCGCTTTTATTAAGTGTTGTTGAAATTGTTGTCGATTTTCCTTCTTTGTGTTTTCCTTTTTAGCTGGAGTGAGGATGGTGTACCCAGCATGCTTGGTGCTTGTAGCCCAGTCGGATATTCCGACCCCAGCTGCAGCAAGCTCCTCTGGCACCATGATTACACCTGGAGGACATCACAGTCACGCCATACAGAGAGAATCTGCCCTCTCCTCTATTACACTCACTCCTCCAACTTCACCAGAGGAAGCTCAAAAAGGTATGGTTGCAGTATAGACTGAGAGAACGTTCTTGTTTTGCTGTAATGATTTAGAATGGCATTCTTAGATTTTTAGACTTTTTAAAATATATATATTTCTAGAGTGATGTTATTTTGCTTTTTTATTCCTATGCTGTAGTTTCTCAGCCTGCTCCAAGATGGACAAAAATTTCCTCAGCAGCTGATGGCTTCAGCATGGACAGTACAAGTCATCATGGGGGTAAAGTTCCTCGTAAGCTGGCCAGTCATTTGCTGGAGGCAGTGTGGCAGGAATGCAATGTCAACCGTGCTCAGAAGTATGGCCTTAGACTTTTTGTTTATTTTTAATGTTTTCTTATTTATACTGATTTTCATTAAAGGAAGTCAGGTGCATCTTTATCACGTATGTTGTTTAAATTGTACAGGAGGAAGTTCGCAGCTATAGCCAGCGGTTTGTGTGAAGAGGAGGCTGACAAAGCTGGTGTTTGGGATTTTGTTGAACGCTATCAAAGGATGCAGTGCAATTGCTCAAGGTAAATATTGTCATAAATGTTTGTAGGAGAATACAAGAAAAGTGCATTTTTCATGCTTTCCTTTTTATGTACACCCCCCCCCCCCTCCTCCCCTGCAGGCACAAAAACCAGAAGCAACGTACAAGTAACACTCCTGGACTTCCCCTCCCTTCTGGCCAACCCTCTCAACTCCCCTCCAAATACAAAGTGGCAGAGAAGCCAGAGAAAGCAGAGAAACAGCAGAAGAGGCCTCAAACACCCTTCCATCACCGCAGCTCTGTGGGTGAGGATTTGACCCTGGAGCCAGATGAGAGAGGCAGCCATTACCGTGCTCTTCACCACGGGGATGTTGATTCTAGCAAAACTCAAACCCTGCACACGACATCCAGGGACATGGTTGGCTCGCCTCAGCCTCCACCCCTCAGCCCGCATCTCTGTGAGCGAGAGGAAGAGACACCAGCAGAGCTGAAACGCTCTTCCACCCCTCTTCATCAACAGTTCTACCCTCCCTCTTCCGATACCTGCCTTTTGCCTTCGAAAAGCCCTGATCGTGCTTCCTTTGAACCTATAGCCTCAGACTATACTCCAGCTTACCCAGAATCCATGGAACCCACGGTGTATGTCGGCTCAGCCATCAGCCCCAATGAGGACACAAGCCACAATCCCTGGCGGTACTTTAAACTTCCTGGCAAAAGAAACATGGACCTACAGCCTCCACAGCTTCCTGTGGACAAACTGAAGCAGGACAACCTGGATAGTGCTGTTTCTGTTACAGAGTAAGCACAGACTTATTCAGGACTGAAGTTTTGCTATGTTTCTCTCCATGATGTTCAGGCATTCCTTGTTAAAGGCATTACTTTGCATTGCTAACAAGTGGCTAAGTCATATTATTGGCAAATTATGTGTGCTATCTCACATATTAATACATGATAGCACACACAAATTGTCTTTTTAATGGTATTATAAGTAACTGGCATTTACAACTCACATGGATTTGATGTTTTCTAGAAAAATGGCATTTACAGCCTAATTTTCTGACATGTTTGCTTTGATTCACAGGATGATGGCTTCCTCTGCAACCCTGAAGGTGGCTGAAGATAGGGTGAAGATGTACATTCAGAAGAAGAACCAGTATCTGTTAGTATCGGTGTGTGATGGAGAACAGGAGCTGGATGAAGATCCCTATGCTTTTGTGGAGGGAGACGAGGAATTCTCTTTTACGGATAAAGAGAAGAGGCCAGGAGCAGAACCTGCAAAGAGAAACAAAGTCAGTCACAGAACCGTGTAGATACTAGTTTTCATTCAGCATCACAAATATCTCTGTTTACACCTACAGCCTAGTCATGATAAAAAGAGTAATCTGCCTGGCATTCACAGACTTTTCATTTAATTCTTTATTTGAATTTACATTGTTTCCTTATTTGGTGCCTCAATTTTGATTCAGAATTTCCAGTCCATTCATTTTAGATTTGAAGTCAAAACTGAATAGTTATATATAGTAATATGTTTGGGTGTAGGTATATTAATCTGTCTTAAATCTTTTAATCTTGCTACGAATTAAATAGAGATTGATGTGTTCAAATTCATATAGCTGTTGGTCTGAGGAATATTGCACTTCTTAACCAAGTTACAAGAAACAAACATGAGATCTGTGAGCCTTTTTAATTTTTTAATTTAAAATTTTTTTTTATCTCACTGGAGAGTGATTTTACCCAAGCTTCACACCTGATTTGTCACTTGTTAACTCACCTGTGGAACATGAGGGATGTTGGGCCAGCTGTATTTACAAAACAGGACCCTAAACCATTACATAAGACAGTGGAAGAGTAGTTAAACTACACAGGGTTGCATTCAAATTTTTTATTTTATTTAATGTACAACTCCTTTAAGATGGCGAGTTATCTGTCTAGTATAGTTACTTGTAACTAGTTAATTGTCTCCCACAACACTGCCCTACAGTTGAACGATAAAGTAGTTTTTCTTTGTAGAGTGAGAGAGATGTCCCACTTTGTAGTTAAACTGAATTTAAATTTGACTTCACTGGCTTTTTACTTTTCAAAGCTCAAACACTAACCAGACAAACCTCGGTCTGAGATGTGGTAATAAGCATCTACATTTGGGCAGGCATGGAGGAAAGATTGCAGCACTGAATCATTTACACTGTGCTAAAAATACTGCATCTCAATGTGTTTGCAGTGAGACCAATATGGCATGATACACTGAGGAAGGTGGCAAGTGGCAGTGCATTTTAATGTACTTAAATACATTGTAAAGCAGATGCAACAGGGCACATGTGCTGTTGATTTATGCCAACTCAACATTTGATCATTATAAAGTGATTACTGACAATATTAACATCAAGTGACGAGGCCTCTCGACAGGGTTTTTTTTTTTTTTTTGGACATGAACGTTAATTGCACAAATCGAAGCTGTTCAACAATGTACCGTAGTTGGCAAATGACAGGAAATATCCAGTTATAGAAATGGAGTAATAAGTAGATCAAGGTACAGGTGAAGGGATTTCCAATTTCACATCTTTGTCCATTTTGCATTTTTGCCTAATGCTTTTCCTGTGAGTAAAAGGAACAAACAAGTGGGACAAAATGGAATATGTCCTGTTCCATCTTCCTTTCCGTCAAAAATGAAAGAGAGCACAATTTTTATGGAACAATTGATTGACACTGCCTGTACTTCAGTACAATGTCATACCTAATGTGTTTATTCAAATGCACAGCTCTAAGCAGGCTATAACCCAAGACAACTAGATTTTAAAAGCACCAAACAAATTGTTTACAGTGGCTATATTGTTGATTGTTTTTAATTTTACTCTTTTAGAGGGATGATGGTAGTACATCTTCGACTGATGGTGCGTATGCTTTTCTTTTTGTGTAACATAAATTTTAATGTTTTTTTATTTAAATCATGATTTATTATTATTATTATAATTATTATTATTAATTTTTTTTTTTTTTATTTTTTTTTTTTTATTATTATTATTTTTTTTACTGTTCCAATATTTGTAAGCTTTCAACTACATTTGATTGCTTTTGTTCGTCACCACAGACACTCATGGCTCAGCCTGCAGTAAACCTCTTCCATCCACCAGCCTAATACATGAGACCGACCTGGCTGTGTCAATAAATGATCTGGATAATCTCTTCAACTCTGATGAAGATGAGCTTACGGTGAGTAGGTCCCCTTACATGTCTCTTGCGAACCAAAGCTTGCTTCACCCAGTTTGTCTTTTCAGATCTGTCCTTCTATTAAACGTTCAGATTGCCTTTTCTTTGATAATCGACCCTTCTCATAAGTATCTGCAATAGTGCAGGTTCTATTATGCACCACAATATTACAAAACCCTATATGGTGTCATGGCAGTGTCGCACAGTTAAGCAATTGTTTTCTTTGCTTTTGTTATTTCCAGCAGCCTGGAGCCAGGAAAACTGGTAGTGGAGCTGAGGAGAAATTTGGTGGCAAAGAGCCCAAACCAGCAGCGGCAGACACTCTGTCATGTTTAAGTATGTCTATTAGTTAATTGTTGTATTCATGGTCCGCTTAAAAAATATATATATAAAAAAATGACTCAAAAAAGTTTATATGTACTTAATTTTGTGGGGGTTGTCTGTCTAGGTGCTGCAGATTTACACCAGATGTTTCCCACACCTCCGTCTCTTGAGCAACACATCATGGGATACTCCCCCATGAACGTGGGTAGCAAGGAGTGTGGTTCTGTGGAAACTGGGCCAGGCTTCACTCTGGTAGATGGGCCGTTGCTCAGTGGTCCTTTTAAGGTGGAGGTTGAGGAAAGCCTCTGTAGCCCCAAGCCTTCGGAGATCAAGGTGAGGACAACTGGTGCCAAACTGAAAATACTGTTTATTGATAAATATTATAGCAAAGTTCTAAAATT
Organism: Clarias macrocephalus; assembly: GCA_011419295.1. Lineage (NCBI taxonomy): Eukaryota > Metazoa > Chordata > Actinopteri > Siluriformes > Clariidae > Clarias > Clarias macrocephalus. The sequence goes on along the minus strand of JAAGKR010000035.1, from coordinate 364,874 downwards.
ATTTTCTGTTCCCCCCCGCCCCCAGGATTTCTCTTTTGTATTTAAGCCAGAGCCTAGTCAGGTTTTTGTGGGCAGCTCTCTGTATGCTCCTCTAAAGACACTTCCTAGTCAATGCCTGATCTCACTCAAGCTGCCGGAAGAGTGTGTGTATCGGCCCAGCTGGACTGTAGGCAAACTGGAAATGCTGCAGCCAGTGCCTGCCATGTCTTTCCTCGGCAAGGACAGGTAAGGTACTGTTCAGAAAACGTGACAACAGTTAATTTATGCTTTGTCAAAGTTGTTGTTGGATTTAAAAGTGCTAAGTGCTTGCATGGCCCTTGTCTCAGAGAACCCACAAGTTAGCCCTTCAGTTGCGCTAGTGGGAGGAAATGACCTAGAATGAATTGAGGTCGTAATTAAAAAATGCAACCACCCAGCAGCCTTGCCAACCATCCAGCCATGCAGTAAGATGTGATTGTTGGCGTGTGTCTGTTTTCACAGTAACATCCCAAGTGTGGGCAGTGCCATGGAGCTGCAGGACTACACACAAACGTACACCCCACAGACCCACACCCCCTTCCAGTCTAACAGTGCCCCTCCTAGCAACAGCGGTGCAGGTATCCTGCCATCACCTGCTACCCCTCGCTTTTCAGCACCCACACCAAGGACACCACGTACCCCCCGCACCCCACGTGGTCCTGCTAGTGCCCAGGGTTCGATGAAATATGACAACTCTGACCTGTATTCTCCTGCCTCCACCCCCTCCACCCTCAGGCCTCTCAGCTCGGTGGAACCGGCTACAGCGCCTTCGGTGCCTGAGGCCCACAGCCTCTATGTCACTCTCATCCTTTCCGACTCAACCATGAACTTGTTTAAAGACTGTAATTTTGACAGTTGCTGTGTGTGTGTGTGCAACATGAACATCAAGGGTGCTGACGCAGGTGTTTACATTAGTGATGCGGGCCTGGATTCACAATATTCCAGTACAGAAACCTGCTCCTGTGGCTTCAGTGCCGTTGTCAATCGCCGCTATGCAAACGGTGCTGGCCTCTTTCTTGAGGATGAGCTCGATGTTGTGGGCAGGGGCACAGATGCTGGCCGAGAAGCAGAAAAGCATCTGGAAGCACAACGTCGTGCTTCCTCGGTGCACCTCCAAGACGAGCTGCTCCTTCTGCTGCAGGAGCAGTGCTCCAATCCTTTTCCTGCTCTGTGCATGCCAGAGCCCAGAGTTGGCTTAGTCCCACGGCCGCCTCGGCGTCTGGAGGAGAGGGACTACTGTAGCGACTGCTACCTGGCTCTGGAGCATGGCCGTCAATTTATGGACAACATGTCTGGAGGGAAAGTAGATGAAACACTGGTCAAGAACTCGTGTTTGCACCCCTGGGCCAATCGCAACGGTAAGGCTTTTTTTTTTTTTTTGTGCAGTCAACAGTTTGCAAATAATACCATATATGACTTTTAACTTTAAAAACTTAACTTTAAAAAAAAATAAAAATGTTTTGGACAGTAGTAGTCTATTCTAAATACAAACAATTCAGTTTATTATGAAGTGGTCTAAACTATTTTCTCTCCTTTTCCTTTCTCTGTCAGCTATGGATGTGAGCCTGCTGTTCTCTCAGGATGTGCTAAGGATGTTACTGTCTCTGCAGCCTGTGCTGCAGGACGCCATCCAAAAGAAGCGATCCGTTCGCTCCTGGGGCGTCCAGGGTCCACTTACTTGGCAGCAGTTCCACAAAATGGCTGGCAGGGGATCTTATGGTATGCTTAGTGGATATCACTACTTGTGTTTTTGTGACCAAAATCTGTAAGCTTAATTGGCTCATTTCTTTCTCTCCATTCAGGTACTGACGAATCTCCTGAGCCATTACCCATTCCGACTTTCCTAGTTGGTTATGAGTATGACTTTGTGGTTCTGTCACCTTTTGTCCTGCCCTACTGGGAGAAGCTGTTGCTGGACCCCTTCGGTTCTCAGAGAGATGTTGCCTACGTGGTGGTGTGTCCTGACAATGAGACTCTGCTGTCTGGTGCTAAAACTTTCTTTAGGGACTTGACCGCCGTCTATGAGGTAAACACAGTGACCCAGTGTAACATGCTTGGATAACGATCAATTGCAGTTAACATTTGTGGACCTGTTCTTAAAACATTTTGTTTCTTATCATGCAGGCATGTCGACTTGGTCAGCACAAGCCCATCTGCAAGGCCCATGCTGATGGGATAGTAACAGTGAGAACTGCAGGCATAAGGCCTCAGGCAGAGCAACCACTCAGTGACTGGTTCTTCAAAATGTGCAACAGCATCAACAGTGACTTCGTAACGAAACTTAAACTCTACGCACAAGTGTGCCGGCATGACTTGGGTACAATTTCTTGATTTTTTTTTCTTTTTTTTTCCCTCCGTGTTTCACTTTGTATAGTTTTATATAGTTTGACTTGCAGATGAATGAGGATCAAAATTTGTACTTAATGCTTTTATTTTTTTCTTCTTCTTTCTTCAGCTCCATACCTGGCATCCCAGGCTCTAGACAGCTCCTTGCTCTCTCAGCGGAATCCTTCAACCTCATCCTCCTTATCCTCTTCAATATCTTCACAACCTGCCAACTCCAGCAGCACCTCCACAGGCCCACAGAACACCTCCACTGCCACCATCACCTCCACAGCCAGCAGTAACAGTAGCACCGCAGCACCCATCTCTACCACCTCCTCTAACTCTCAGGGTTTGGGAGGCTTAGGATCTAATAAGGCCAGTTCTCTTCCTCCCTTTGGAGCTCAAGGAATTCAGCATGCTGGAGCCCAGAACACGGGCACCATAGGCGACAACACATCAGCCACAAGCCAGCCACAGGCCCACCCTGAACCCCCTGAGAGGTACACTATTTTTAAACTTATAAACTTTGCTATATAAACTTTATATCTATAGCCCTCCAGTTTATGTGAGCATTTTTTTCCCCCAGCACTATGGAGAGGGACAAAGTGGGTGTACCAACAGATGGAGACTCCCATGCTGTCAGCTATCCCCCTGCCATAGTGGTTTACATAGTGGACCCTTTTAGCTATGAGGAGACAAACAGAAGCTGCAACTCTAGTGTGTGGAGTCTGGGACTTCTCTACTGCTATATGGAAATGCTGCAGTTTTTGCCTCCACATATAAGGAATGCCGTGTCTGTGCAGGTAAGGTGGTCAATATGTTTGTCTTTGTTGTGTTTGTTTTGACTTTTATTTTTTTATTTTTTTTTTTTGTGTAACCGCCTAAAATGAATTGCATTTTGCATTGTTACGCAGGTGGTTCCCTGCCAGTATCTGCTGCAGCCGGTACGAAGTGAAGAGAGGCATATGTATTCCCAGCATTTGAAGTCCCTGGCTTTCTCTGTGTACACGCAATGCAGGAGGCCTCTCCCAAACTCCACTAATGTCAAAACACTAACAGGTTTTGGCCCTGGACTTGCCATAGACACTGCATTACAGAGCTCTAAGGTACAATTTTGTTTTATAATTGATTACATTTGTCTTGGTCCTAACAGGGTCTTTATATTTGCCTCCTGTAGTTCCTGTTATTAGGTGTGCATTATTAATCACATTTATATCAGGCTCAAGATGTCTGGCTTCATCAATTATTTATTAAACATAATCAGTTAGATGATCGTCTCTCACTCTATCACTTTCTCAGTTACATGTAACTGTGTCTATTTCATTCTTTACTGTTCTGGCATTTGGTTCAACATTTATTTAGAATGTAATTGTCTATAAAATTTGCTATTTAGTTAGTATAGGTTTTTTAATAGGATTATTAGCAGCAATGTTTTAGATAAGCTTTTAATTTACAATGTCTAATAAAAAAAGTTTAGTATTTATTCCAAATGTGTTAAATCCATTCAGTTCCTAAACTGCTTTAGTAATTGGTGCTAAATTATCTTAATTAGTAAAATTGCAAATTAATTAGTGCGATCATAAAACAAAGTATTGAGTTGTGTAATCCTTTTTGCCGTCATCCAGAGGGCAGAGTTTGTGCGTCTCTACACACCCCCATTTGTCCTGGCCCCAGTGAAGGACAAGCAGACAGAGCTGGGTGAGACCTTTGGTGAAGCAGCACAAAAACACAACGTCCTCTTTGTGGCCTACTGTTTGTCTCATGATCAACGTTGGCTGCTGGCCAGCTGCACCGACCAGTACGGAGAGCTGCTGGAGACTTGCATCATCAGCATAGATGTGCCCAACAGGTCAGTTGTTGAGCAATAGAATTTTTCTAGATTAGGATTTTTTTTTAATAGATATTTCTATTTGAGAACTTTTTTACTTCTCCCACAGAGCTCGTAGGAAAAAGGGTTCAGCCCGTCGACTTGGCCTTCAGAAGCTCTGGGAGTGGTGTGTGAGCCTGGTGCAGGTGACCTCGCTGCCTTGGCGAGTTGTGATTGGTCGGCTTGGAAGAATGGGTCATGGGGAGTTGCAAGGTGAGCGACAATTTATATTGTATATTTTATTTCGGTTTCAAATTGTATTAATGTTCATTCTTTAATTTGTGGGGTGCTTAATTTCTAACAGATTGGAGCATCCTGCTAAGTCGGCGTAACCTGCAATCTCTGAGCCGACGCTTGAAGGAGCTATGCAGGATGTGTGGCATCTCATCAGCAGACAGTCCCAGCATCCTTAGTGCCTGCTTAGTTGCCCTAGAGCCACAGGCAACATTTGTCATTATGCCAGGTGGGGAAATAAGTGCTTAATATCTTGCAAGCTTTCACAGTCAGACAGATTAAGGCAATCATAAATATCTTTTTGCAAATCCAAGTCAACGACAATAATATCTAATGTTCATGTGAGAAAATCCGACGAAACCTTTCTTTTTCTTAGGCTAATTAATTATATATTACCATTAATACATATATATTTCCAGGAATCTGAAACCTAAAGGCCTGCATGAAAGCAAAGTGAAACTTTGCTATTAAACAATTTTAAAATTAAGATTTGATTACTTCTGCTAAACATTATCTAAATATTAATTATTCATGACATTTCTCCGACTGTCCTCTCTTGTAGACTCTGTATCTACTGGTTCCGTGTTTGGCCGCAGCACTGCTCTGAACATGCAGACATCACAGCTGAACACCCCTCAGGACACGTCTTGCACCCACATATTGGTGTTCCCCACTTCTGCTGTGGTCCAGGTCATCGACACACCCTTCAATCCCATTCATGGTCAGTCTTATACGCCCTAATATCCCTCAATAGCCCTCAATTGACAACAACTGACATTGTTCTTGTTCCATTACTGAATTAATCTCTCCATCTCTTCTCAGATGCATCAGATGCCATGGGCGGTATGGATGGAATCCTGGACCTGCTTGTTTCAGAGAACGATGTGGACCCTGATCTCATTAATATATTACCCAATTCTCCCACCACCTCCCCAGTGCACTCACCTGGCTCACACTACCCCCACGGAGGAGACGGCAGCAAGGTTAAATTCATAACTTATGTTATGAACAGTGTTATGTTTTTATTTGTCAAATTGTCTGTTATTAATTTTAATGGGTTGTTAACACTTACTTAAGCTCTAATGTTGTACACAATCAAAAGCTGTTATTTCATCAGTTCTGAAAAATGAATTGTTCTAACAAAGCAAGTCATCTTTCTTCACCAAATTAATCAAAAAGAATGTTGACTTGAAGCAGTACTGACAATGATGCATGCCTAAATTTCCATTTTAATTGAGTGTAGGGCATCAACAATTTTAAAATGCCAAATAAATGGTGTGGGAACAAATTTATTATGAGGAGGTATCTAATACTCCTACATGTTTTGATGATAACCGATTAAAGAAACGGGACCAGGAGTGCACTAACAAAAAACTTGGCAAAAAAAAAATTAATTAGCTATGAACACCATTTTGCTCATGGATTTGTGTCTCTTTCCCAGGGACAGAGCACGGACCGCATGGAGTCTCACGATGAAACTCCCAACATCCTGCAGCAGCCAATGGCACTGGGTTATTTTGTATCTACAGCCAAAGCAGGGCCGTTGCCTGACTGGTTTTGGTCCTCCTGCCCTCAGGCCAAGAACCAATGCCCACTGTTTTTAAAGGTTTGACATTATAAATCTGTCTCCTCTAGTGTATGATTTAAGATTGGTGTAATAATAAAGTGTTGGTGTAAAGATGTTTACAAAAAGACAAGAGGCTTTACATTATTGAATATTGATTGTGGTAACCCTAGGACATTGCATTATAGTGAGACTTTCAAGGTGCTATCGTCTTGCGTGTTTGCTAATATGTTACGGGGCACTGGTGTGTGTGTGTGTGTGACTTGTGATATTCTCTTTTCAGGCATCTTTGCACCTGCACGTGTCCTCGGTGCAGTCCGACGAGCTACTGCACAGTAAACACTCCCACCCTCTTGATTCCAACCACACCTCAGATGTGCTCAGGTAAATTATATTCTTAATGTCATCCTATCACTTTAATGGCACTTAATTATCTCAGTCTTAACCTACTTGTTTATTTCATACATGAAATTAAATTGGAAGTATCTCTGATAATACCAGTTTTCTATTAAAACGTTTTGTCTTTGGCACAATAAAATGTCCGAATGTGGAAATTTAGGAATGTTTTTGCCAGTCTCAGAAAATGACTTTTTTTTTTTTTATGTTTTATATGGTTAAAAGTAGTATCCAGAGAAGGTTTCTTGTCTCAGAGAGGGAGGCTATTGATGGATGAATTTGTAATTTCTTAATGAGTCTTTGTGCACTTTATATTAGGCATCTGAGGTTAATGTTTAATTGGATTTTTTTTCTTTCTTTTGATGTATAGGTTTGTGCTGGAGCAGTATAATGCCCTCTCCTGGCTGACCTGTGACCCTGCCACGCAGGACCGCCGCTCTTGTCTCCCTGTGCACTTTGTCGTGCTTAACCAGATGTACAACTTCATCATGAACGTGCTGTAAAATCAAGAGTTGCTGTGCTGCACTGCTACTGCAGACCATAGCACATAGGACACAGTCTGGACACTTGGGACATGCAGGGAAACATTAGCATTGCCAAGAGTCCATCTCAAAAACAACTGGAGCTAAAGGGACTAGTCTACTGAAATGTTCTTTTTAACGACCTGATATTTTGGTCTGAGTAAGGTCTTTTGCAAATGAAATGCCTGCATATATCTTATTTATTGTACGTTTTTAAATGTGTAATTTCTTAATCTTTTATATATATAATATCTGAAGGTACACATCACCTTCCTATAAAATTAAAAATGCTCTAACATGTATGTAATTGTCTTAATTGCAAGGCAAGAACTGACAAGTGTATTTGCAGTAGGTTGCTTTTAGAGAAGTATTTTCTGAGAGTGGACAGATAATTTTTATTGCCATGATGTACAAATGAAGTATGCTGAAGCTGTTCTTAGCCTTGTGTGGTTGGAAACTGCAGGATAGGCTGTAGTTGCAGAATACCTGTACAGCGATTTAATGTGTTCAAATAAGAGAACAAGAGATACATTGTCAAATTATATATTTTATATCAGATTTAGAGAATTGTGTGTGTAAATATCTATATAAAATGTGTACATACAATCTTGTGCCGCTATGAATGGTGCAGCCAATTTTAGGAATAAAGTGCGTCAACCTGAAATGATTGTGGTCTTCATAATATTTTATTCTTTATAGATTTTTACTCACTTTTTGTGAGTGAAGGTTGTTGCAGAATGTCTGTTCTTTAGCATCAGACTTTTGTTGCAACTTTTTAATGTATCTGAAATTCCTCTTCTCATCCCTCCTGTAAATTGTTCTGTCATATTATTGGTAACAAGCACTGGTTGAGAGGTAAGAGCTAGGAAAGAGATCCTTCATGTTCAGTGTTCTGCAGAAGGCTTCACAGTAGGTAATGCTTTAGGAGTAATTATGAGTAAGCGTGTTGGGAAATCTGCACTTAACTTGTTCACACCCCTGTAAAATGATATGCTGGGTGTTGAAGCTTTTTTTTATTAAGCAGCTGTTATCACCATCATGTGGTTCCTCATTCTCTAATGGCAAGAGCTGCAGCAAGTCCATAACTGAAGTAATGTGACTTTGCCTGGAGCTCCATTATTGCTCTCCATTACGATGCCTGTACCAATGAATCTCTTGATGCATTTTCTTTTACTGATATACTGCATATGGCCCTTTATGGCCCTCTGTGGGTTACTACCAGCATAAACTCACCAAGCCTTGCTTTTTGTGTCTTGCTTATGAAGCAAGTATAGTAATTTGATGTTTAACTATGTAGTACTGTAGACTTTTTGTGTTTAGTATGAAGTCTTTATAGAGTAAAATACTGCGCCTACATCCAAATCATCATGTAGGCCTCCTAGAAGGGGTGGTTATAGAGAGTTTGGTGGAACATGGGAAAAATCTACTACGGTATATGGCCAAAGGTATGTGGACAACTGACCACATACCTTCTGAAGCTCCTATTCCAATTGTGGTCCCGATTCTTTTGCTAAAACATCTACCATTCTTCTGGGAAGGTTTTCCAATAGATTTTAGAATGTGACTTTCGGAATTTTCCATCTTTGGAAACGGTAATGTGTGAATGTAACTGTTTATGCCAATTATGTGAATATATTGATTTGCATGATGTATTTAATTTTTGCCATTTGAGCATGATTGGGCATAAATGTAGACATTATGCCAAGAAGTTGTGTCCAAAATTGCACTATTTTATTAGGTCCCTGGTTAAAGACTTCTGAATCAGCTTTTTGGAAGTAAAGTCTTTTTCCTCATGCTCCATCTAATTGGGGTTGAACATGAACAATGAGCATGCACATTGATGTATTTATGTATGTATTGTACTAGGCCATCAGGCTGCTCAATCATTTGTGCCCACTTATAGTCAATTGTATGCAGTATATTAAGTCCAAACCTTCTGAAAGGATCATTCCCAAGTTAATGAACAGTGGATGGGATTATTTGATGTACACTTGCATTGGAGTACACTTGATGTCATCTAGAGTCCTGTGCGGTAATCTTGAGCCAACCCCTCATTTCTTGATATTAAATTAAATTATGAATTTTTAAAAATTAAGAAATTTTAAAAATAGGTTATGTAACAGCAGCAGTGGCAATCTCATTTCCCCTTACCAGCCTGATCATCTGTCATCAACTCTGCACCTGTTTCTCACTGGTTATTGCCTTAACATTCGATGCTTGAATGATTTGTATGGTCAATGTGATTTGACAAACCAAAAATATCCTCGATGACTGAAAATGAGAGCCAAAAAAGTACTTCAGGAAGCCTGGAAAACTATTCAAGACTACACAAAAAAAGGTGTTTGGAAGCAAAATATGAAGAAATTAGGGGTGGCTCAAGACTTTGTACCTACAATATCAGTTGCATCCAGAAATATCCAAAAAACCTTGAAGCTCCCTTTATTCATACACCATAGATGTCAAGGTGCTCTCTCTCTCTCTACACACACACTTCCAGCCAAAGGAAATGTATACACATTTCAGGAATTTTTTTATTTTATTTATAAATTCTGTATTTGAATACTAAATATATTGCGATGTTATGTGATGACAATATCATTATATGAATATGCATCTATTTTTCTCATCCTAAAGTGTCTATACAGTTTTGGCCTGACTATATACACACATGTGCATCTCAAATTATAAGATCATTAAAAAGTTGATTTATTACAGTAATTCAATTCAAAAAGTAGAACAAAGTTTCATTACATACAGACTGATATTTCAAGTGTTTCTTTTAATTTTGATGACCATTGCTTACAGCCAAATGAAAAACAAAACTCAGTATCTCAGAAAAATGTGAATATTTAAGAATGAACCAAAAAAAAAAAAAAAAAAACAGAAATGTTGGACTGCTGAAAAAGTATGAACATGTACAGTACTCAGCATTTGTTTGGGGCTCCCTTTACATGAATTACTGCAGCAGTGCAGAGTGGCATTGAGGCATACAGTCTCTGGCACTGCTGGTATATTATGGGGGCCCGGCTTGCTCTCATATTGGCTTTCAGCTGTTCTGCATTGGTGGGCTGGTGTCTTGCATCCTCCTCTTCACAATACCCCATCGATTCACTATGGGGTTTAGGCCTGGTGCTTTTGCTGGGCAATGTACCACAGGGATACCATGGTCTTAAACCAGGTATTGGTATTTTTGGCACTGTGGGTGGTTGCCAAGACTCCTGCTGGGAAATGAAATCAGCCTCTCTATAAAGCTGGTCAGTAGAGAGATGCATGAAGTGCAGCACTGACTATGCAAACTTTACATTCAAATTTCCATTAATATACTTGGATACAGCACTCTGTGAACAGCCAGATTACTGAATCAGACTGAGAGAGCAGTTAAAGGCTCAGAAAACCTTGGCAGGTGTTTTGAGTTAATTAGCTGATTAGAGTGTGACACCAAGAGGTTCCAATATTGAACTTTTTAAAAATATTAAAATATACTGAATATTTGGTTTTCATCAAAAAAAAATTTATGAAATAAACACACAAATACATCACTCTGTGTGTAACGAATCTAAATAATGAGTTTCACTTTTTGAATTGAATTACTGAAATAAATCAACTTTTCAGTGATATTCTAATTCATTGAGATGCACCTATACAGAGTCGGCCAAAACAGTGTGTACACACTTCAGAAAAAGAAAAACTTTTATTAATATTTTAATACAGTATATATTGATATATAATAATATTATGATAATATGATCTTTTTTTTTAATTAATTAATTAATTTTTTAAATACAAGAAATGACAAATCCAGGATGATATATTGTAGATATCATCCTATACAGACATCCTACAGAGTCAGCCAAAAATAATTTATATACATAGAAAAACTTGTATGAATATTTAAAAACTTTACCATAAAATATTTTACCGTAGGGATTCGTAGCAAGAATTATGAAAGTTGGAACTAGGCCTTATCCACACTGGATTGTTGACAATTTGACATCATCCTGGATTTGTCGTTTCTTTGAAGCTGTTGTCAGACTATGACAAGAGGTCTGTAAGCGCTTACCTGCTCGGGAACAGAGGCAAGATTTGACTGACCATTTTGGAGCATAATTGGGTTTTGGATCTAGGTGAGGTGTTTTATTCATTCATGTACTCTACCTTAGTTCTCTAACTATAAAACAGCCATGGTCTGAATCCCAAAATCCTAAATCATGGGTTTTCAGCCTTGGTCCTGGGGTACGCCTCGGTGTTTCCTGCTTTAAGGGCAGTTTATTGCATATAGTATATTGCATGAGCTGTGTTAGAGAACTAAAAACATTGATTAAAAATCTGTGCACTGGGTAACGGACTGGTAGAGATTCGGCTGTGGTCGGTGACAGCAGATGGCGCTCTTGTGCCTGCTTTAAATGTCAGTATGATTTACCAGTAGTCATCTTGTTAAAAGGAAAATGTATCCGTTTTTAAGAAATAAAACACATTTTTGTTTAGTTATTAATTCATTAATTTACTTATTTATGTAACTTTTGCAAAATGTCATCAAATGAATGGAATTTATCGGTGCACTTCCGTATGTCATGTGCATAACGATGAATGAGAGAAATGATGCATTTGTTTGGTTATTGATTACATAATTGAATTCTTAATTCCTCTTTCTATGAATAGTGTCAGTGTGTTTTTCGATACTCGCGTGGTTTTAGTAGTTGAGAGCAGCATTTTCAGACCTCAGTCCTCTGACAGCTGAGCAGACCCGAGAGAGCGCAGTCCATCGACCGCATGTCACTCAAACCTCCGGCCTGCTGTTCGCACAGAAACTCGTTAGGCCTTTAATAGGCGGGTTCATGGCCTTGGCTCCGACCCCGGGGGAATATTACCTTTGGCTTCTCGCCGTGCCGTGGGCTTGGAGAATGGACTGATAGAGGAGAAGGAGTAATCCGACTCCTATAATTGCCTGTCTGGGCTGACATTTGTAGTTAGGGGAGAAGGGAGGGCCTCCCGGACCGCAGGGATAACAAAATCATTATCTGCGCGTAATGCTACTCTGCTACAGGGATATGTCTCGTAATTTAACGTTGAAGAAGGAGAAAAGAACATGTGACGCTAATGGATTATGTCGCACAGAAGCATCTGGCTCCCTGCAGTCCATAGCCTGTAGTCTATTCAGCCTCTTTATGAGCCTGTTATGAATGTATCTGATTGAGGGACTAATTTATCTCAGCCGAACAGATTCTTTCTAAAGAAACATTTTCGCTGCCCTGCGAAATGTAACCCGCTCTCTTTTCCCGATTATCTGGAGAGGGAAGATGAGGAGGAGAGGAAAAAAAAAAAAAGCTTTTTCTTCACCCTTAAGCCATTGACTTAACATCTGGGTCGGTATTCATCGCACATAAGCGACCTATGAATGGCCATGGCCTCTCTCTCTCTCTCTCTCTCTCATGTTACAAGCCCCCGCGCGACCTGGCGTTAAGTGGCTCAGGAAATTGCTCTGACTCCCCCACATCAGTCAGCCTATAATGGCGGCATCGTGTTGCCGGCGGAAAAAAAATGAATGGCAATAAAAAGGGGAGATGATAGCTGTCGAGGGTGAAGAGGGAAGTGGAGTTTTATTGAGCTTGGCTGCCTCTGGGTGGATGTGACCTGGCACGCTTCAGGCAGAAATGTGCTTTGAGCTGATAGATTAGGACAAAATGGCCGCAAAGCAGAGGCGCGGGAATTTAATGAATCGCCTACAAATTTTGTTCGCAGTGGGGGAGAAGCGGACTCGACAGTCACGGCTGTTTACGGGAGAGGATTAGACAACGTTTTTAATCACGTCTGGTTTCAGTGGCTTGTCCTGAATGTCGACAAGCATTTCCCTGAAAGAAAATGGCCTACTTTCAAGACTGAATTGATTTCAGGTCGATTCTTGTTACAGACTAAAAAGCCTGAACCTTTAGACAGACCCCTTCTTAATCTTAGCTCCATGTTCAAGTTCTGTCCTTAAAAAGGAAAAAAAAAAAAAAAAAGAAACGACTCGCATCAGTTTGATTATGAGTGAGTGATCCGATATGATTTATCATAGTTTTTCTTTGAGACAGGTCTATTTTCACTTCAGTAGACGTTTCAGTGGCACAGAGTGGCCAATGCAGCAGCGCTTTAGTCCAAACTTTAGTCCCATCATTTTCAAATTGGAGTTCAGCCAAAGGGTTCGTTTTTTCTTTATTTCTTGTAGTTTGAAATCACCTCATCAAAGTTATTAGGGTATATTTGTTATTGAATTATCATTAGAAATCTGTTGGTTTGATGGCTCCAATTGAATTTATTTAATCATACTCCTAATAACTAATTAGGAGCAATAAATTATGTCGACTTGAATCCAATGACAAATTTAATTAAAGAAGATTAAAATTCAATTACATATGTTTTACATTACAAATGTACTATTTCTTTGTTGGATTTTTTTCTCTCTCTCGGAATATTACTTTTGGTTTGTTTGTTTGTTTGTTTGTTTGTTTTGTTTGTTTGTTTGTTTTTCATAATTAATCATAATGATCCATGCAATGTCCACCTGTGACATCATTTTAGTATGAGACAAAATACAGCACCAACGAACAAATTCATTCACTAAGAACATCACAAGTATGTGAATATATACATTAAAGGGTTTCAAGGTGGAGTTTTCCTTTAATGTATAGCTTGGCATTCAAACTGCAGAGCTCTAGATACTTAAAGAATGCTGCAGTATTTTTTGAGACATCAATCTATATGTTACAGGAAGGCATTAGCATCCTGTTGAAGAGGTAGCAAAGTACCTTCACCTCAGCTTCGTAGTTCATCATGATCCATAATGTAGCTATCTGTCAGACTGAATTCAAGTAGAAATGTTGGATATTTCTTGCAATGTTGCAATGTGTAATTAACTAACAACGTGTATTAATCATAGTAGGTTGAGGTAATTGGTGAAGTGGGCAATAAAAGAACTGAGATTCATTATCTGGTTTTAAAAAGGAACTGCAATAATAATGTTGACAGATCATGTTTTATAAGCGATTTCCTGGGGGAGAGGGGGAAAACACAACCTTCCGGTAAATTGGAACTATTACAGTCAGAGTAACGATTTTTATCAGGAGCAGCGTTATCTGATATTCTTTTGCATCAGCAGAACCTTTGAAAATGTCTCTCATATTCACTTGTGGTTGACTACACAAGCCTTAATTGGGTTATCAATAGGTCAAGTTTAGAGGTTTGTAATATGCATCTGTGTCATTTGTAAGCTAGTTTGCACAGTGCCTGTAGAGTGTGTACTTGTGTACCACGTGCTGGTTGTTTGGTGACCCAGGAATGGTGGGTGGGCATAAGACCCCATTAACCCAGCATGAACCGGGCTCAGTTTTGCAGATTAAGCAGGTCAGAAAGAGTGGAATTAGCTTCTCCTGGAGAACATCTGATCACAAAGCCTCATCCAATTACAGACTTATGTCCTAGCAAATAAGATCCATGAGTAAATGGATACCGAGTGCTCTCAGCCAACAGGAGCCACTGGATAAGGGCCTGGTAATTAAATTTTCATGCCAATTAACAGGCAATAATAATGCATAGTTAATCAAAGCCGATAATGTGTAATTTTAATTCTGACAAGGCTACTCATCATTAATGCACAATGCCAGGTATGAAAAGGCTAAATAGACAGGACTAGTAGGTCAGTATTATGGGTAAAACAAACAAGCTTGTAGGTATGATTATTGTTAATTAGTCTTAAGCTCATAATACAGATGACTATAAAGGCTGTGGAACCATTGTGGTTTATACTCTGATGCGCTTGTTTGGTTTGAATGGCGCTCAGCTAATAAATGGATGATGTGCCATATTTTAATGAGCACCATCTGGACTTGAATTGAGCACTAGAGAAGTGTTGACCCCAGATATGGCTCCTTATTGTCCATGGTAAACAGTTTTATTATTATTTTGTGTGTGTGTATATATATATACCCGAGAAACAGAGGTCAAATTAATGGCAAAAAAGAAACTAACTGAAAAGGAAATTTCTTGGGCTTCTTTAAACAGATAAGGATTCAAAATTTGTGAATAGGTTTAACTTAAATCTTTTGCAAAAGAGAAAACCTCTTTTTTTTTACGTTATGCAGAGAACCCCTAAGGAATGTCCATGTCCATGAGGAACAAGGTGAAGTACACATCAAGGTTAAATATTTAAGAGTGTACTTTAATTTAATAAAGTTCAATTGTCTTTTTGATATATCTGTTAAGCTCTTACATGAAATTTGAAACTAATAACAGTAAAATTGTCGTCTGCATAAGGATTGGTCAGTAACTTCAATATGTGTAATCACCTGATTAAAAGAACAATAAATTATAGAATAATTAACATGGTATGAGCTGCAACTTGCTTTGTCTTTAAAGGCGATAGAATGTGAAGAAACCCTTACAGACCTCAGCGCAGCTGAATTTACAAATTGGTCAGAAGATGCTAATTAGATTTCTATAACAGCAGCTCTTGTAATAGGGCTTGTTGTAAAGTAAAGCACACATTTATATTAAAGTGTTATATTAATATATTTATATTTATTTTAATATTTGTAGTTACAGCGATGATGCGGTGTGATGCAGTGATGTCTGGAGACATGGATATACAGTAAATCTATCCCAAAAATTTTTTGTGTCTTGTCAAGCAAAGGAAAATAACCCTCTCTGTGTTATAAACAGTGACAGTGAGGGTGTGGGTGCTGGGCTGTGGTTACCTGAGCTGCACTGATGTAGCATCACAACGTTGTTAGTTCTGAAAGTTTAACAAATAGTTTGCTTCACCTCCCTGTTAATTTGATTAATTGATTATAATTTTCCACAAGAAGCCACATTTTGGCATGTGTCACAATAGACCAACAGAGAGGTGATGGCCTTTTTTTTTTCAGTTAGGAAAAGCAAAGGCAACCCTACTCTGCCTATAAACAAACCAACCAAAAATGACAGAATAAATGTTGTGTGTGCACCACATGACTGTGTATTAGTTTGTCAAGGTCTATGTACTGTAGAAGTGGGTATATATAGACTGGGGAAATAAGTAGGTATTTGCCATATATCCATCCATATCTGCTTAAACACAGAAAACTGTATGTAAGTGTTATATATGTTGATATGTTCTTTAAAGTGATGTTTAACATTTACGGAAGGAATCTCTAGTGTCAGTGATTCATATTGGGTACATTAATCTGTGCCATTACTGAATAATTTCCTATCCTACATACGTTTATTAACATATCATAAACTGGCAAAAATTTTGATTTCAGAGTTCAGATAAGTCAAATCAGACCCATAAAAACCCTGCATGGTGTTAATTTAAAACTGGGTGTTTACTTAACACAGGAAATCTTGCTGTTTAAGTAGTTAGTATAGAGGGGTTCATCTAACAGAACAATATCCAGAGATTAAGTTGAGTCGTCACTATTTAAACCTGAAGTTCAAATCGAATTTCCTTTTCCGCAATCAGTTAAATAGTTAACTATTTCAGATTACTCATTGCAACTCCTCAAAGAGTCTATGTGACATTGAGATGTTTAAAATGTATAGTAATCAAGTCCTCATTTTGTATAAAACTGACAATCAAACCGGTCTGCTGCTTTTCTGTAATTGGACTGAATGTTTTTTAGTTGCATGTGACACAGCTTGTGTGGGCCTAATTTGTCCTCTCTCATCTCTGAACAGCTTGAGCATCAGTGTTATCTTAGACATTTCCCTCCTCCGCTTCTATCCTCCCACCACGTTCCTTCAAATTCAGCTGACAGGCTAACCAGTGCAACCTCAGTGATCTCCTTTGATGTCGACTCCTTGGAGAGATGTGAAATGGGGGAAAAAGGCGCTCGCTCCAAAGCACCCCTGATAAGGACCTAATCAGCTGCCGTGGCGCCTTCCATTTAGCGTACCATGTGAAAAAAAAAAAAATCATCTGTCACTAGAGCTAGCATGCCGCTCATGTCAGACTCCATATTCTCCTGTCGAACGGCTAATTTCTCACGTGGCGTAGAATTTATCTTCCCGCCGAAGCTGTCCTGACAGGTTTGTTATCGGTTGGCCTGCTCGCCGAACCCTGGGGAGATGAGGCGTAGCTATTAGCCGACGGGAATCGGAGTGCGTAAATGTCAAGTAAGCTGTCATTGCTATGAAGGAAGCCAAGAGACTGTGTTAAAGGCTGACATATTCAGTGTGGTAAACACCGTGGCGAATTTCACCTGTCACAAGCCATTTGTAATATTCCATTTTGGTTTGTTGGTGAAAGCAAGAGGAGAGAGAGATAATAGCTTGTTATGGACCATTCCTCATGAAGGATGTGCACTGTTCTTATGAAATCCCACTATCGTAAGGAAAATAAAAAAATAAATGATTTGCAAGTCGTTTTTTATGGTTAAGCCTTTTATTATTATGCTACTTCAGGATCACGATGTTGCTGAGTGCATAAAGCCAGAACATCTGCCTGTCTTTGAATATATGCTGCTTTTCCCATATGCTGGTACCCCTAATGTTTTAGAGCTGACCTCATCACTTGCTCTCTTGGTGAGTTCATAAACCTTTTGTTTCCACGTCAGTGAGTAGAAGTAGCTCGTGCCATCTGCCTCGGAGCTAATGGATGACCCTTCAGGGTTTCTTGACTTGGCCTCTGCTGGACTGCTGGTCTCTGATGGACAAACAGTGAGAGCAGGGTTAATTGCTTTTCGTGACGCAGGATCATCAGAACGATTCCAAGCAATGTCCTGCTGGAGCATCTGACCATCACAGTCAACAAGAGCATTGAGAGTGATTAGAGGCTTTAGTGAAGTGACCAACACAAATTTAGTTATCTTGCCATTCGGGAACTGATTTTGGTAATTGAGAGAGAGAGAGAGAGAGAGAGAGAGAGAGAGAGAGAGAGAGATTCATGTTGTCCCAAGGGGAGAGTGCACATTTCTTTGTTCCTAATTCAAAGCTTGCCAAAGCATACCATAGATATACATTGCTACTGTGGTTAAATTTACAATGATGTAAATGTCAGTGTTTTTATTCTCTGCAGTGTTGTGCAGAGCTGGATGTAAGAAGCATCAGGTACGGAAGGAATTGACCGTGGAGAACTGACTAATCAAGGTCCCTGGGGAGGACATTTGAAAAGCCTGAGCTCGAGTCTTTGTTTTGAGCTTTGGTTTAAGGTTTCTAAATCTTTATAATTACAACTAAACGAATATTACAAGAGGAAATTGATGAGACTGAACTTTTCATCAATAAAATATATTGGAGGTCCTCTGGGGTCTTGTCTTCCCTATCAAATACACAAACGGTTTAGTCTGCACCACACATACAGCATAGCACTCATTTAAAGACAGACAATTACGCCTTTCTATAAGAAAATGCAGTTGAAAAGACATAATGAAACACAAGGGGGGAAAACAACTTGTAAATAGTTTCTTTCTGAACCCACCGTACCCTCTGGTTTTTTTTTTTTTTTTTTTTTTTGTGGGAAGGCAGCCCTCAGAGTTGCTCCATATGCAGGCCCTGAGTTTTGTGCTATGCTGTTGCTGAGTGCTGCGAGTCTTCTTCAATGCAACGTGTCTGAGTGCAACTATAGAGCTGACAGATGGTAAGCATCCCAAGGACGTTGGCAACGCCAAGCCTCCCACAGAGCTATCACAGAACACAATTTGTTTCGCCGCGACTGTGTGCCAAGGTGTCCTCAGCGGTGGGCCAGCTCTGCTCTGTTCTCTCTCATAAGCATGCAGGAGCAGAGCAGAGAGAGGTGCAATCTCACCAGGCAAAGAGCCTCTTCGGCGAGAAGCTCCAGGCTAGCAATCAAGGCGTAAGCCAACACACATATTGACAGCATTTCTAATGCATTCCTGATTATGCAGCTTCTTCCTTCACAGTTTGATGGAAAAAGTATTTTGGCTGAGACAGTTTTTGGCATCTTTATAGGCTCCAACTAAAAAAGAAATGAGGCCAGTGCCAAGTTGACTATCTTTTCTATGCTACACACTGAGAGCTCTTGCCCAGATTTTCAGCGAAAATTACCACTCCACATGCTGACAAGGAGAGTTACAGTTCCACGTTACAGAAAGCTGCTCCATATTGGCATACCAAGCTGCTCTGCTTCTTTTCCGGTCAGAATGGCAGAGGGCGTTGGTGGCCACGTACCGATCTGTCTCCATAATGTATGAGCTGCTGGAGAGGCTCATCATTAGGCTCCGGCGGTGTGTCTCGGCCAGGCTGGAGACGGCTCCTGGACAGAGCTGTAAATTGGATGGGCTGCCCCTGCTGAGCCGAGCGGCAGAGTCAGTGCTGTGCGAATTAGGGAGCTGTGCGAATTGGCGCTGCTGTCAATTATAGTGCTGGCACGGCACTGCCACGGCAAACGCACCCGCTCCACCGTGGCTGTCATTACCAGCACTGGCAGACTCCCAGCCCTCTGTCATATGCGCACAGTCAGGGCGCCTCCGTCTGCTCACCACGCCGGGCATTGGGGAAGGTGGGGGTAAATGGACCTTGAAATTGATATTGGGCGGGAGGACTCACAAGCTCTTTTATTCCCCCCATCCACCCACCTACCCCAAAATCCACAGGCGAAACGCAGAACTAATTTCCAAAGGAGTTTTTGTTATTTCACATATATCAGACTGTTATTACCGTAAGTGGCATGCTAAAATGGATGCCCAGGCTTTTGTACTAGCAGAATCTATCATTGAGAAGCATTAAATATAGCATTGAGGTTTATATAATTCATTGAATAAAAAGAGGTTGAATGGAGTTGAGGTTCAAGGTCATTCTGCAGAACTGGTGGAAGCTGATAATTTCTTGTGTATTAACTGTACCTAAACAGGCCAAAACTGGGAACACCTTCAAGATCAATGTGAGAAACCTGCTGAGATATACGGTGATATATGGTGATGTCTGTTCCTATCTGGACAAATAAATTGTGTGTATATGTGAGCGTCACAGGTATCGGTTCACAGAGTATGTGTGCTGCCAACTGACAGAGGGTAAGAAAGAGCTTTCCTGGTCTGTCAGTTCATGATTTCTCCCCTGTGTTTTCATCGACAGTACACCAGAGGCCATTGTCACAGATGACATATCACCATTTGCATGATTTTGTTTTTTTTCTAGGGCTATTTGAATGTACTTGGACCGTAATTTGTTCTTGGCTGATAATATGACCCTTAGCGAAGCAAGATCATGGGGCGACTGAAGTGATATTTTCTGTTAATGACGGTCATAGATCATTTTTGACGGCAAGGGTTTAGAGGCTAGCACATCGCCGTGGCCTCCTCAGGGACTCAGCTGCCATAAAGCAGCGAGACATAAGGACCCTGCGGAGAGCAGAGCAATTTCACAAGCTTATCCGGAGACCTCAGTGGCTTGAGGCTGCGCCTCTCACTGTCCTGGTGATTAATACCTCCCAAGTCCCATCATCTTTCTTCATGCTCTCCCTGGGCTGGTGCACTGCATTAGCGCTGGTCTAGATGTCCTCAAGGTGGAATGCTGCAATCATTTTCAGCATATAGGGCTACTAGCAGGGGAGTGTGCTGGGATGTGAAATATGGAGAGATCAAGTCATAGCACTTTAACTCCGGTGGGTGGAGGGGGAAAAAAAGGGTGGACCACCTCTATATGAGAAAGAGCAAGGGTACATAGCATCCCAGATTGAAAAGCTTAGGATGCAAAGGTGAGGGTTAACTAAAAGGCTTTATCACAGCCCAGAGCAACAGTTGCTCAATCTGCAGTTTATGGCTTTCCACTGATTGATGATCAAGCCCAGACTGGAGTTTGTGTGTGTGTGTGTGTGTGTGTGTGTGTGTGTGTGTGTGTGTGTGTGTGTGTGTGTGTGTGTGTGTGTGTGTGTGTGTGTGTGTGTGTGTGTGTGTGTGTGTGTGTGTGTGTGTGTGTGTGTCAAACCAAGGGGGGTAGCTTGCAATGGAAAGGTGAAGATGTACCTTCCAACAAAAAATGACTTGCAAATATGACATGGTTGATAGACTGTCTTTTTTCTGCGCTTAAAATCTCTTAATCTTTATCTTTCCCTAACTACATTCTTTATTGTGTTTTTCCCCCCTGAAACCTTGCTATCTGAGGGGGGAAAATGCTGAAGAATTTCATCTCTTTGCTGTCTCTCCTCTTCTATCTGCACTCATGACTGCAATGGGAGCTGCGTGATTATGATGGAAATCTCACAAGCCATTACCATGAAGAGGCCGGGCCCGATGCAGACAGCTTAATGGGCTCATTTGTAATTGGTAGGGGGCAATGACTAAGCTACCATGCTCTTTGTCTGATGGAGTATAGAGGCATGCATGCAAATGTGACAAATGAATAGGGATGGAGCCTCTCAGGTTTTTTTTTCCTTCTTCATCTTTCCAAGCCGGCAGAGTGACCTTGAGAGACTATGCAATAGGTGTTAAGAATCAGCATAAAGGGCTGTTAACACTGGGGGTAATGAATGGAAAGGAGCAATTCAGGACATCTAAAGAGCCATATTCATTAGCTGTCACATGTATTACCTCCGAGAAGGAGCGTGATGTGCAGAGCAGCCAGTAAAACATGATGGCAGTACATTTAAGTTCATACCGCATGTGCCATCAGATTGGCACCTACACCTACTGGAAAATGTTAATTGCCAATAAGTTTAAGCATATTCAACACTTAATATGCAATTGCAATTGTCAGCTTCAACTGATGGATATAACAAATGAGTGAGTTCTTCACAAAAGTCAGAAATGTTTTACCCTTTTAAATATACACTCAGCAGAATGATTGAATGTAGACCTGCATTCTTTCTAATTATGTTCCAAGAACTTATGAGTTGTTGAGATTATTGCGATTTTTTTTTTTTACTTCGTAATGAATAATCTTGTTAATGTCGTTCATCAGCCTGGCAAGCAGGAAAAATACGCTCCTTTGTGAGAGGTGCTTTTTTGTATGTGTGGCATTGGAAGAGAGCCTGTTCATCACAGATGTCCAGGGAAAATTACACAAGTGGCTCGTTAATGAACGGCTGAGCGGTCTCGGGAGGAGGCCACTGAGGCAGCTCTTTAATGAGCTGGGAACCTAAACACTGCCAAAGTTTACCCTGACCCTGCCTCTTAGTCCCGGGTCAGTCGGAAGAGCGATTCAATTCAGGGCCACTGAAGCAGAGGGGAATGGCATCACGCTGATTTTCCCCTTTCAGCTCCCAAGGCAGGAATAATGCACTTTTGTGCCACGCATCCTTGGGAATTATGGCTCCTAATTTGATTAGGCGAGATTTGATTAACTGGAAAATGGGGATTTCACTAAAACTTTCACATGCTTAATTTATCCCAAGCGGAGCAGACGCAACATTGTATCATCCAAACCAAAGGGCATATGGGAAGCCTTTTCAGTCGTTAGATAGGCTTTGAAATCCAAGAGGACTGGCGTTTCGCTATGGTTTTCAAAGAAGTCCAAATTCCTTTGATTTACTTAGGCTGGCGTTGATAATCATTTGGCAGTGCCATTTTCTGTAGGCCCAGAGTTGCCTCTGCAGTCATTTATAATGCATAAAAGAACCTTTGCTGACCAGGGTCTTAGCATACATTCACTCCTGATGATGGATTGGGTCAAGAATTTTAATTTGTAGGAGGTTAGAAATGCAGGGCGTTTGAATCTTGACCTGCGTTTAGCCCACGCCTTACAATACACAAAGCTGATATACTTCTTATCAAGGCTGACTGGCCATTAATAATAGTCAATAAGAGTCACAGGCCATTACAGCCGAGCGTTTATGGAGGACATGTGCTACTCCAGAGGGCCACTATGTCCATTAACAGTTATCTACTTTAATCAGCTCTCCCTCTCTTTGGGCCATCAGGCCAGACCTGTGTGCTGAAATTAATAGCCAGGCTCGAGCTGAAGGCTAAGACATCAGTTTACTCCTCCTCCAGACAGAAAATCGGTGAAAACAATCAGGCCAAGCTGCACTAATGACTTTGCCTTTGAGGCAGGTCTATAAGCTTTGCCTCATATTTTTTTCATAGAGATGAGTATGTTATGTTTTTTCGGTGAGTTTGAGGGCGTACTAAACTGTATGCGACATTGTTATGAGACCATTCTGGTTCATTATCATAAAAACATGATTTAGGAAGGATTCATGCAAATGGGCACTCGGCTCATCAAGAGACTTGTGCACTCTCTCCGCAGCTCAATTTCCGTGATTATGTGTGCCTCAGGTTTGCAGCCTTTGAGAATAATTACACATTTATTAGAAACTGACAGTTTTGAGACATGCAATTGTTTCCTAGAGGTATTAAAACAAATGTTGAAGAAATAAAGCTATTGGAAAGTTTGGTTCTTATGGCTCGGTGTGTGATGAATAAACTTTAATTTATTTAAGGTCTAATAGTCAGTCTAAAAAAAAAAGAAGATGTTGGCTTACAACTGGCTGATTTGGAGAGCAATTAAGTGTCTTCTCTGCTTAACTGATATGAGAAATTAAAAGTCACTGCGTTTATGACCAGGCCAGAGTTAGGATGCAAGACTAATATAAAGCACTCACTGTTTTAGTTGCTGAATACACAAATTGTATTTATTCATACAGTTCAAGGTTGATTGGTATTTAATTAATTACTCATTTGCATGTCTTTTGTTGATAATCAACAACCAATGCCAACAACTTATTAAAACATTTTGCTTTTAATTACTGACTAACTTTAACGTTCATTTTCAAGTATTCTTATACAAGCACTCTCCAGCACAGAATCTGACTGATGAACATAATGATCATCAGCCAGATCCTGTGCTGGAGAGTGCTTGTGTAAGAACACTTGAAAACGAACGTTAAAGTTACTATCCAATTATTATACATTTATTATCCAAATCACACACAAAGGTCAGGATTGCAGTTCAGCACACAGTATAATGCCACTCGATAACAGAATGTGGTGTACTGACATAACACTTGCATGTAAACAAGGATTTGCCATGATAGATATAAATGAGTAATCTATCATAATATATTTGTTTGATAGATGTGTGTTTTTCTTTTCCAAAGACAAGATTGTAAATGACCACAACCAAGATATTGTTGGTAATTTCCAGTTTTATAATATCCAAACTTTAAACAAAAACAAAAAAATGTTTGTATGTTCATTTGATGTTTTCATTTTGTATTTTTGATTAAACTCTGATTTTAGCAGACCTGATGATGTTGGACAGACTGGTTTCAAATCCCTTGTTGTCACTCTGATCTTTTCCACTCTAAAAGCTGAACAGCAAATCAACTATACCATCAGTCAAGCCTCCAGCAAATAAAATTGGAACCATTTTCTTTGGTGATGGAAGGAAATGGCAGCCGCCTGCCGTTCTCTATCCTTTTTTCCCCTCCCTTCTTGATCAGCCTCCCGGTGTGCGCCATCAGCCGAAGGAAGTGGAGGCCATTTTTCCTCGGGCCTGCCGACTCGCCGAGGCTCTGCGTCCCGCTGAGGAGTCGCGAATAACAGCCCCCGTCTCAGCGGGAGAGACCACGGCGCCTCCAACAAGGCCTCGCTCTGTTCAGGGCCTTGGCGAGATGCAATTAGACACCCCCACAGGGCCTGAAAGAGAGAGAGGGAGGGACCTCCCTGCTGGCCTGGACAGCCTGAGGGCTTTGAAGTCCTCCGTCATCTCTCTTCTGCTCTGAGAGGGGCGCCGTTAGGGACGAGAAGCCGTGGGCAAACTGCTGTGCATGCAGCTTGCCTTTAATCTTCACCTACGGCCTTTTTTTGGTTGGATGTTATTTGACCACAGGCTCATTTCTCTGTGGAGAACCTAGAGGGGATATTGTGTGATCATGGCCTACTTTATGTTTTTATATGCAAAGTCTAGTAGGAATATACCCAGAATTTTTGGACTGACATTGAAGACATTTTTGGCCACTCATCCGAAGAATTTCATCACTTCTGCATAGATGAGTGGTTTTGCGTCTTCAAGGTTACACACCAAGTCCAGTAGAAATATTAAAATATCTTTAGGATAACTATAGCCTTTATTAACATATACTACTCAAATGCCCTTTTCAGCCAGGAGCCACCATTACAAGCTGTACTGTGGTGGAAAGAAAAAGAAATTACTGTATGCGCAGACTATATGAATAAGTAATAAGTAGGTAGGCTATGTAGGTGTTCTATGGGAGTTTATATAGGCTACACAGCATTCTTGAACGCCTTGCCAGTGGACATAGCATGTTAGCTTTTTTGGTGCCAGCTCAGCACACCACTATTAATTATAGTGTGATGCTGTGTCATTTGACTGAGAGGTCTCTTTTCTGTGTGAACCAGAACATCCCCATCACCATACCCAGCCTGTGCACACTCCCCTCAGGCCATCACCTACATCTAATTAAAGCGGACAGAGGGTACAGACTTGCCTGTGAACGTGTGTGTGGCCATGTTTTTATATATTGGTTGGAACCAAATGTTCCTACAAGCATGGGAATATTTAACAGTTTTGACCTTGTGGGGACTTCTGGCTGGTCCTCATAAAGAAAACTGCAGGTTACTGAGGATTCAGATGCACACGTTCAGTGCATGTCAGTGAAAGGTCCTTACAAGGATAGTAAGACAAACGTGTGTGTGTGTGTGTGTGTGTTTTATGAGAGGGATAAAGGGCATGACTCGGAGCAGGTGTCTGCTGTGCTGGTCGGTGTAGTGCGCTGCGTGCACCCTGCTGGGCGGAGGGACGGAGTGGAAGAGGGAGGGAGAGAAAAAGGAAGGGAGGGAAGAACACTACTGAGGGAGACGGAAGTGCAGAACAGCACTCGTTTTTCACCGACCGATCGTCCGTCCGCGTGTAGCCTGCCTGGCGGAGACGCGCTTCGGCGGGGGAAAAAAAAGCGCTTCCTCGAGAGCCGGACGCACGCGCACGCGCGCGCTCGCGAAAAAGAAGGGCGGCCTCACGCGCTGCCTCTGGTGCTACCGCTTCTTCTTCTTGTTGTTCTTCTACAGCGCACCCGGATTTAACCCGTTTCTCTTGTGAGCAGGCAGCCAGCGAACCGAGTCTCCTCACACACACACTCCTGGGATATTTTTTATTGTTTTTAATGGATACGAGCTTCTTCTTTTTTTCACGATGGACGTGGTGATAAATATCGTTTTCCGGTCACATTGTCCTCGTAAATCCGAGGAATAAACCAAAGGGGAAAAGTCGTTTAACGGAAACTCTTCGGCTTCTTTTGTCCTTCTCACCGCACCAACTTTCTCTCTCCACTCGTGGTTACGTGGGCTAGCTAGAGTCAATACGCCTGGAAAACACACACGCGCTCTCTCTCTCTCTCTCTCTCTCTCTCTCTCTCGCGCGCGCACACACACATACACATATGTACAGACATACGGGAAGACACAGCGACGGATTAAGAATAAACATATAGCCTACTTTGTTGGAATTTGTAGTGTGTTTGTGGATTATAACGCTGAGGAGGACCGGCCGGAACGTCATGTTCCTCTTTGTACTGTTTTGTCTGTGTGTTGGGTAAGTAAACATCAAAATGGCTTCAGTCAAGTCTCATAAAGTCTCATGAACGGTAATTTAATATCGAAAGAATCCTAGTTCTGTTAATTTAATTTTCGTTGAAACTAGATGAATAATAAACGAGGTTTAATAGCGAGCATCTGACCTGCAGATCTACTTCATAGTTTACTTGACAGTTCAAACCGCTGGATAACTCCTCACCAATATAGACTTCTATAGACATGTAACAACAATAATACTTCTACTACTACTGATAATAATAATAATAATAATAATACAAAGTTGAACAACCTATAGATATTTCCTTTGACTCTTAACCCACGTGTATTTAATACACTTTACATAGCTGTTATTCAATCATATGCTCTTAGTGCGCTTTATATATGTATGTATAATGTGTATATAATGTTTTTTTTTTGTGTGTATGATGTGTTATAACATTAATGGAAGTGACATATCTTACTTAGCACCTCAACACTGTCCTTTTGTGCACTCAATACATACAGCAGTGTATAATCTAATGTGTTACTGATTTAACTGAGACATGCAGCTTAAAAAAAAAAAAAAAAAATCCATGTTAACATTTCTTTCCTATTCTAACAAAAAAGAAAAATGCTACACCACTACAACACAACCTGTTTATTTCCCAAACAGGACATGCTTTGGATTCCCCTCTATATGACATTCATTATATTACAACACTATGAGAACTCACTGAGCCGTTTATTAGAGCTTTCTCTGAAATTCTCAACATACAATTTGATGACATGTTAAGAAGATAAAAACCCTCCCTTTGCATGTGAGAGTAAAGAAATCCACACAAGCTGTCAAATGATCTTAAAATACCATGTAAGCCAAATTACCTGGAATTGCCATGATCTCTTCGGTCAATATTTGACGTAGCACACAAGAGCCCTGTTATAACCTGAACGTCCATTAACGACAAGGTTATTTTAAGTAATTCCTCATCGTGGTGAGTTTATTTTGTTAAAGGATAGAGCTTAGTTGGAATATAACTGTAACTAAACAGTTAGACTGGTAGACTAAGCACAATCATTTACCCTGTTCATATTGGGATTTTTCTTTCAGTATAATTTATGAGACCCTGAGCTCCTCACTAAAAAGCTGCTTAGGATATGAGATGTGTTTTATGGAGACATTTAATATTCCTGCAGATTGTGGAACAAGGCCTGTTGGTTTGACATTGCTGTAATAGTGTTTCCACTAGATTGATTATTCACTTGACGGCTTATTCAAGACGGTCTCTTAAAGTACAAAGAAAACAAACAAAAAAAAAGTGGGTTCTTGCTCTGATTAAAAAAAAAAAAAAAAAAAAACTCAGACACCAGACTTTACTCTTTTATTTGACTCAAAATATCCCAGATCTGTAATGTTATTGTGTCTGAGTGCTGCTGAAATACAGAAATGTTATATCTCCTCTTAGCTCTGAGCAGATGGCATGGTGAGAAATCCCCAAGGACCAAGGAGAAGACTGCAAAATGCAATATCTTGTTAACCAATTAGTGTCCTGATAACTTAAGGAAGTGTATGTGGTGAGCCAAATGTGTACTAGTAATCGCTAAAATAATTGGATTGGAAGACAGCGCCATTACCATGAATCATGTCAACATTATTGAAGGTTACAGAGACTGTGTTACTCATGACATTTTGATAAATGCAGTTACTAAAATCCATTTAATAGACAGTCATAAGAGGTAAAGTAGACCGCTGATGTAATACATTAACATTCGCCTTGTGTTGCCTTTGCCCTTTAAGACTGTGAAAACCGAAGCACTTAAGAACATAAAAAGATTATGGTTATACGGTCTCCAGTGTTAGTTAATGGTATTTAGGTCTTTAAATTAGAGACGGCGCTTTAGAAAAGGTGCTGCCTAGCACATATTTCAGCAGGAACCAAAGCCTGGCGTGTGACCTCAAACACCGATGGCAAGACCTGCTGGGATTCCAGGGTCAGGGGTGAGTTTCAACCTGCTGAGCCAGGGCTACAAACGAAATGCTAGTAGATGTGAATGCCTTCCTTTAGCAGATGACGCCTCTGAGGCAAAAGGCATTAAAGCCCTTCCTTGTGACTAAATGCCACTGTGCACATTCTAAAATTGGAGGCAGATCTCAGACTGACTGGAAAGCTTTTTCTTTTTCATAGATATATCCAGTTGCATCATCTGTGTCTCTCACAGCCTATGGGCTATTTGAGTTAAAGGGCACTTACTACAGCTACAGGCATTTTTTTTCTTCAAGTATCTCTAGGATTTAATTTAATAGGTCAGCTGTGACAATTAGCACATTTAAAGCATCAAGTAGTTCTCAAATATAATCTTGCATGATGTAACACTTACTGCCAAAGATGTATAACTCCAGTTTGATTATCCCTTTTTTATGGCATCTAATATCACATGGCACAGCCACTGTAACAGCGTAGCTGAGCGATGTTAGTCGTGTGTGACTGATAGCACTGATCTCTAAAGCATGTAAGCTTTAAAAGGTTTAAAAGTCATGCCTTGGTTGGGAATGGCCTAGTTACATTAGCCTGTTGTTGATATGGGATATGTGTCTGTGCTTTTGGTATGGTGCTACTGCTGAGGTACCATTTAAAGTAAGATAAGGTCCCAGCGGAGCCAAACTGCAGCTCATCCACTTGGCTGAATCCCAG
Source organism: Clarias macrocephalus (assembly GCA_011419295.1). Classification (NCBI taxonomy): domain Eukaryota; kingdom Metazoa; phylum Chordata; class Actinopteri; order Siluriformes; family Clariidae; genus Clarias; species Clarias macrocephalus. The sequence continues at coordinate 335,820 of JAAGKR010000035.1, read as the reverse complement.
CTGTCAAATGCTGACAGCTTCCCTCAGCGCAGAAGTCTTACCTTGTCACTGCTTGGAATAACTGGAGCGGCTATTTGCGGAACTGTTTTTGGCCCCAGCCTCGGTATTCCTCACACTGTGTGGCAGCCGGCCGCTGCCGAAGGTTTTTGCACCTTTGTAACTCCTGTGATCTATGTTTGTTAAAAGCACATCCCAGAATGTAGACATTCATGTATACACAAGAGGTTCCTACACAAGCTATCGCTTATGAGGTTTGTCCTGACGTGGACACCATCAACATTATCGCAGCCTGATAGTAATGCTTGTGTATTTTATTTTTATTTTATTACATTGTCAACAGAAAGTCTTTGCACATAATTTTTTGAGAGGAGTCTGTTAAAAATATGCCTGAAAGCTTTTGATATAAAATCCATTTCCTGCACATTCTGACCTCTAAATTTTCCATGAACTATTGTGAGGCATTCCAAGAAAGTGAAGCATTTGGCCTCTGCAGATTCATAGCTAGAGCTCTTAATGCGGAAAAACCAACATGCAATGGAATGTCAAACCTCATTTAAAAGCCATGAATGGACTACACATACTGGAATTGGTGCAAAAATTTACAGCAGGAGAACTGGTATGTTTAAATGTGTCACTTGGAAAATATATTTATATTTGAAATATCCAAATATCTCATGTTTTCAATGTGACCTGGTGGGTACTGTATCCATTTCAAAAACGAAATTGAAAAACAACAAGACATTATGGCACACATCACAACATAACGAAAACATGTAGTGTATATCTTTTTTTCCCATTAAAAAAAATTATTTAGATTGGCATCTGTTTTTAAATCATATTTCAGGCCTTGCTCATTAAAGTGCTCTGTTGCCAGGCCAGGAAGGCAGAACTTTAAGTGCAGACTTAATTGCAACTGGCTCATAGATGATGCCTAGGAAATAACCTATCCAAGGCCACTGCATGATATATTAATTCGCAGTCCAGCACAGACATAGGTATGAATGTTAGTACAGACGGATCCTGAGAGCCTGGAGAGCCTGCACAGGGTTTACATTGTTCTCGTGGTAACCTGAGCTGAGCCAGGCATGAGTGGAGTGGAGCGGAGGGAGGGATGGTGTGCAGCCAAGGTGGACTCTGTTGAGAGATCAGCAAGACAGCTGCCCATTCGGGAGCTTTCAACGCTGCTCAAATAAATACGTCGATACTACCTTACTTAGGAGCGTTAAGATCCCACACGCAGGTTAAAGCCGCAACTGCAGCAGCTCTCCGTGTTGGCCCTGTGGAGGCGGCCCAGCCCTTTCTCATTTGTAAGGTCATTCTTTAAAGCCATCCATTATAAGGAAGGAGTGGAGGGAGTCCCTGGGGTCCTCCGGGCTGCAGATTGTTATACTAGCGTGCTAGGGGGGATTGGTTTCTAGGAAGCAGGCGGCACGACACATCCCAGAGGCATTGACAGCTATTGTGTGCATGCCCGCCCTACATCACTGCCGCTAATCTCTAACTGAGAGAAACCTGACCGCTAAATAATGGAAGAGCTCAATGCCAGCGCACTCACCTATTTCCTGGCATGGACCGATTTGCTTGCCGCAATTCATGTGTTCTTTTCAAAGTCTTCTGTCTTACACGGTACATTGAGAAAGGGATTATCTCCGATGCCAGGACTGTCTTGCTCAAATAACACAGTATGTTTAATTGAATGCAGCCAGAGTTATCTCGGTCTACACGTAAGGTCTGAGACTATAATAACATGTTAGTCTCTTAATAACGACAGTACAAGCTTGTTGAAAATTCTGTTTGGAGTGTTCTTATTTAAAAAAACAAAAACAAATTATATAGTGTTTAAGAACTCACTGCCTTTTATATAGTGATTGATGTTAATAATGTTGTGTGGTGCTTTCACCATCAAACAGGCTTAGCGTTAGGGGGGTGTTTGTAAGGGTGTTTATAAGGGAAGCCTTCGCTTAGACTGCGTGTTACCCTACACCACAGACGGTGAACTTTCAGACAGAAGTAGAGTATACAGAAAGAGCTCCCTAGTGCCTTATTTGAGAGCCATAGAAATCCACTGGAGGAAAATTTCATTAACTCAGCTCATTACACTCTAGCTGGACTGCAGACTTTCCGCACTTAAAGCATCAGATCTGCAAAGATGTTAAGGTTGCATTGCACTGGATATTTGTGGAGGGCTAAAAGCTGTTGATTTAACAAATTATTATTATTATTATTATTATTGTAAAAAAGATTCTCATAACATATTTCCACTTTTTTTTCCTTGTGATCTTTAAATATTTTGAAGTGAAGTTAAAATTTATTGTATTATTAAAAAAAAAAAAGAACATTATTATATTAAAGTGTAAGTTTCACTGGGATGTAGTAACATCTTAAATGTTGGACAAATGTTGCTGTATATGTGAGCACAGTTCATGGACCACATGCCTCTTTAGCTGACTGAGCCTCATTCACAGCCAAACTAAAAGCAACGTGAGAAACTATCAGCGTGCAAGAACAACTGTTTCTCTGTTTCGGTCATTTGCCAGTTGCACTCAGGCAGCGCTGTCCACAAACCCTCCATGTTGCGGGAGAATTTACAGGCTGTCCCTTGTCCGCCGTTGCCAGCGTAAACACTTTCTGACTTTCCTCTCTGTCTTTCCTCAAGCTTACTTCAAGCCATTCACTGCTCCTCCATCTTTTCTTTTGTGTACACACAGACCTCTTCCAGTGGCTCCTTCACAAGCTTTTCCTGTCACTCTGAGCAGGACAAAAATGCACAGAACAAGAGTATTTAACCTTCAGCTAATCTCACCTTTGTGTGATTGGAGGGATTAGGCCATTAGACTCAGCATGCCTGGGAGGTTTAGCTCAGTAATGGGGTTGATGAATGACAAAAACTGCTTGGACAAGAGAGGTGCCGATTGAAATAGGAAGACACATTTGCTGGTGGGCTGACAGCTTGAGAAGCTTAACCCTAATACCTAACCTGCATCAAAGGAGCATTAATGTACCATGACTCAAACTGGAAATAAGCACTTAGAGTCACAATCAGGAATTTCAGGAAGGGAAAGTGGTAGCTTTGAGTTTTTGAAATCACTAAAATGGCTGTCATAGTATTTCAGTCACATCTCATGGTGCAGGAATTAATGCATAGAACTGATTTTAAAAGGTTTAAATGGTTTGTAAGTGAAGAAAAAAACCACATGATGTTAGCTCACAATTTATGTATAGGAAATGTCATACATATTTATATATATTTATAAAAACCTGATTAGGTGTAATTACACAAGCATATTTATAAAATAAAAAAAATAGTAGGAAAAATTATAATAATTTATTCGTCTCTACAACCATATTGTTCTTTCATTAAACACTGTGGAAATGTCACAAATCAACAAACTCGACAATTACACAAGCATTAAAAATCCACCATCTCCACACCTACACAAGCGCCACAATTACACAAGCGCCCCAAATCCGCCAGCTCTGCAATCACACAAAGGTGCACTGAAAATTATTTTGTGGTCTATATCTCAAGTGCTTTGCAGCACAAAGGCATGTTCCTTGAGGCAGCAGTGCTCTTGTCTGCTGTTCTTCCTGGCGTTACCATGCTCACCCCCCTGTGGTTGCATCACCCCGCTCAATACAAACTGTTCACCAGGGGAGAAGCGACGCTCCGCAGAGGAGAAATAAGCTGTTCCTACTACTCCCTCCTCCATGGACCCCTGGTGCTTCCCAAAAGGAGCTTTACTCTAAGAGAGCCTAACCATCCATTATGGACCTCTCAAAAGACCTTTCACTCTAGATACAACAGGCTCCAGGGGGGAAAAAGGCCCGAATTGACAGCCCTACACAAAAGAGATTTACTGCTTATCTTCATGTGCATGAGTGGCATTCAAAAAGAGGTAATTGCAGGTTGTATACATCGGCAATCCTCCTGGGATTTCAGGCCTCCGCCCCATTTGCATTCACTATTGCCGCTCCCCTGGGAAGGTCCAGTAAATGTCAAAGTGACACCAACATTAGCCATTAAATGCTAGGTTTACTTTGAGTGCAGCAGAATTAAAAGAGCACGGCAGCATAATGTCATGGAAAAGGTGCTGCAATAAAAGCAGAAAGGCTCGCTTTTATTTTCCTTAACCCCTGCTTTATTAGCTCTTTCAAATGACACGGCCCTCCCTGCCATACCCTCGTCTCTGTTGCTTTTGTCCTGGCTGCATTACTGCAATGTGCTCTGCCCTGTTTAACAACATTAAACAGATAGCATTATACTAACATCCTTTCTTGGAACAACATGCTATCAAATGAAATTAGTGGATTATTAGTGGCCTCTTCCTAAATTAGGTTATTGTCCATAATACAGTCTGACTTACACTGGATGTATTTTCTTTCCGAAACTAGTCTGCGTTCATGGGCGGTAAACACTAGGCAGGATGATATACTCCGATACTTGTAAGTTGCATTACAAGATGTCAAGTGTTTGCACTAATGATGTCTCATGTCGTCTCTTGCAGATATCAGTGATGTTAACGATACTACAACTGCAAGTCCAGACGAAATCGGGTTCGGAGATTTTACAAGAGGAAGACTAAAGTTCCGTCCTGTTTCCTGGTAGCGAAAGAAGGCACGGGAACACATAAAGTATCTCTGCACATTAACTGTGCACGAGAACCTTCCAAGTGAAAGCTGTCATATAACAGTGTTTGTGCTCCTGGGATCAGCAGGATTGCACCATGTTTTCCCCAACTACAGCCCTGGCTCCTCCTCCACTCCTAACAGGAAATGCTCTAGCTGTGCCCGGTTCTTCTCCTGTGGGGCCCTACACAGGTGCGTCACTGCATGTTTTTTTTTTTTTTGTGTGTTTGTTTTGCTCTAGACAAAAAAAAATTAAGTATTTGTTACAAAAAAATGTTGTAAGCTAAGCATGGATTATTGATAAAATTACAGAGCAGGACCTGCTGCGCCAAGAGCTGAACTCGCGCTTCCTGGCCTCCCAGAATGTGGATAGAGGAACTCCATCATATCTACGCACCGAGTTCCACCAGCACCAGCACCAGCACACACACCAACACACACACCAGCACACCTTCACCCCTTTCCCTCATCCGGCCATCCTGCCAGGCCCTGTAGCACCCCTGGTGCGTACCACCACCAGACATGTGAGGACGAGTTAACAAGGCTGCTTTTTATTCTCCTAATGATCAGATTTCTAAATGTACTTTGTGATTGTGCTGGAAGACTGCAGTGTGTGACCGCAGTTCTGTAATAGTGACACGCCAGTGTTGCATATTTATAACAAATGGATTGAATTTGATGTAATAAACATTTCTTCCTTTTTCTCCAGTTTGACAAATACCCACCAAAGGTCGACTCCTTTCACAGGCACAACGTACGTCCTTTTACTTTACATTCTACACATAGTGGCTTTTTCAATAATTTGTTCTTATGTTCATGAATCTCTGTGAATCTTTCTAAACAGCCTTCAAAATAAATAAATAAATAAATAAATAAATAATTTAAATGATAAAATTGCATCACGCACCTCATGGACTAATGATTCACTGTCCTGTCGTCATTTACAGTTACTTCAGTCATATCCTTCAGTAATGCCAGGAATGTCTCCCATGGTGCCCCCAACAGGGATATTCAGCTCTCTACAGGGAGCCTTCCAGCCCAAGGTACTGCTCCTCCACATACACACACCAATCGAGTAATCTTCTCAAAATGAAGTTTAGCTATATTTAATTTTGGTAGTGCTTATTAAATAGTAAAAGAATAAAATTTGCCTGATGAATTTAAAACCATTTTTACCAGCTTGTCTATAGAATAACAAATACTACATACAGAATTTGAAATATTTTCTTGTACCTCATTATACAGTGTGCTTTGTGTGACTTGTTATTTGTTACAAAAGGCTTCCAACCCACTCGATGTAGTTCCTGGACCAGGAGCAATGCCTCGCCCACTCATACAGAAGGAATCCAGAGTAAGTTTTCGAATTAATAGTATCATCGTCTATTGATTTTATAGCTTTAATATGCAGTTATTAAACATGAAACTGTGAAACCTGGCTTGTCACCTACATAAACAACGTGGAATACTTTACTTCCTAAGAACACATTTGAATGAATAAACCTACTATTTGCATAATGCAATGTGTATGGCAAGGAAGATTTTTTTTATGTTGAAGTTGATTTAAGGTGCACCGTGGACACTGAGTAAATATTATTTATCCTCATTATTCTCCAGTTGTTGGACTCTGCGTGTCCTACACCAAAGGTAAGAGCTACACCATCCCTGCAGATAAAGCCATCATTCAGCCATCTATCTATCTATACAAAACACAAATACTGTAATTTCCGTGTGTTGTTTTTGCAGAAGCCAGGAAAATGGTGTGCGATGCATGTGCACATTGCATGGCAGGTGTACCACCATCAGCAGAAAATAAAGGTATGTTAGCAGATCAAACACTGGCACTGTAGCACGGCTCTTATTATGTTTGTTTTGGAAGCTATTGTTCCTTTCACCTTTCCCCATCTGTGTTTACCAGATCACTGATCTTGGGCTTCTGTCATTGCTACTAGAACGCTAAGCTCCTTTCTTGTCTGTGTGCATTTCAGAAGCAGATGCAAAATGAGCCACCCAAGCTAGACTTTGGGATGAAGCCAGAGTTCCTGAGTCGACCTTCTGGTTCAGGCCTCTTAGGAATGATCCAGCAGCCGCGTGACTTACCCCGCCCTTCCACCATCTTTTCCAGTGCTGGTAAGTCATGGGGCTTGGGTGTATACAGTGACTCAAAAGCAGACAAGCAATAATGGACATTTCCTGTATAACAGTATTTAGCGTGTATATAATAAGTCTATTACATCAACTTCACATTAGCTGTGCAGCATATCTAGCTAAGCTGAATGAATCAAAATTTTAAATATAATATTTGAAGTAAGTTGTTTGAAATAATACAATCATCGTAGAACAAACTAATTTTTGTCACATTTTGATGATTATTTCAATTATCAGGTCCCACGCACCCCCCAGTCTCTCCCTATGGATACTTGCCCCATCCTCACACCAATCTCCACACACCGCCCTCTCATCATGGTAAGACTGGGCTCCCATGTGATTAGTGTGTAGTTCTCAGTTCTCACTGTAAATGCACATTAAAACACTATCATTTTGAATATGTAGACCCTCTGAGTAAACCACCATCGTTCGGAGGTTTGGGAATCCTGAGCTCCACAGCATTCGGAGGGCTCGGAAACCCTACAATAAGTGAGTAATAAAACATTGCTTTCTAATCCTTGTTTTTAATCAGTGTTAGATTTAAAACATGAGCGTCTAATCTAAAACCGATTTAATCTTCGTTTTCAAATAGCACCAAGCTCTGCACATGGCAGTAAAGACAGTAAAGCAGCTCCATCTTCATCAGGACCTCAGGAGCCCTGGAACAGGTTGCAGCAGACACCTTCCTCTTTCCCTACACCTCCCGCTTGGCCCCATCCCCCTGAACTTGAAAGAGTAATGGACAAGAGAGACTTTGTACTTAACAAAGAAGAGCATGAAAGGTCTGAAATTTTTTTACGTTTAATGGGAAATGGACACCAAACTAAATCTGGGTCTCATGTGCTTATTGAACATCCCAGTTCAGATTTAGTTCCCCTTTGCTATTACAATAATCTCTAAACTATTCTTGGAAGGCTCTCCATTAGATTTGGAGTGTGACTGTGGGGATTTGCCCATTACGGCCATATGCCATGTCAGGTACTGATAGTCGGAGGTCGTCAACACCACTGAACATCTTTGGGACGAACTGGAATGCTGACTGCATGTCAATTCAGTTCAAAGGTGTTCAGTGTGGTTGAGATTAGTGTTCTGTACAGACCACATCATTTCTTTACCTTAAAACCATGTATGTCTTCATGGGCTTTGAGCACCAGCACACTGTCATGCTAGAACAGGTTTGGGCCTCTTAGTTTCACTGTAATGGCTACAGCTTCCATTCTAGACATCCATTCTAATTATGTGCTTCCAACTTTGTGACAAATTTTGGGGTGACTCGCATATATGGGTGAAGGTCTGGTGTCCACCTCCTTATTGTTATTCATTCGTTTAATTTTTGCACATCTAATACTGAAAAAATGGTGCATATTAATGCACAGAAACTTTTTAGTAAGACGAACAAACTTTGACCCACGCTTATTTCCTTTTTTTTTGTTGCCTTAATTCATTTGTGCAGGGACACAAAAGAGAAGTTGAATGTAAGACACCTGTCACCTGCTAACACAAGCCCACAGAGTCATAAGCAAACAGTACTGTCTTCTCGAGACACTCCTGAGCCAAAAGACAAGGACAAAGCCAGAGAACGAGTACAATCGCAGGAACCTCCCACTCAGAGTGGAGAGACGGAGGATCAGAGGCAAAAGGACGGTCAGCAAGAGAAGAAGGATAAAACTGCTAAGGGTGACCCACGTCCCACCGAGGAGAAGGCTACTTCCGAGGACACTTCATCCCCACAGCAACAAAGGGTTCGGGTGGAAAGGCGCAGCAGTGACGGATCACAGTGGGAGCCAGATGCAAAGAGGAGTAGACTGGACGCTGATCACACAAAGAGTGGCCAAGTTAAAGTAAAAGAGGAAAGGAGAGAGATTCAGGACTCTCCGGAAATCAAACCACCTTCTAAAGTCTTTGAGAAACCAATGCAGGGTCGAAGAACCCCAGGCATGCAGCCTTTGCCCATGTCATCCATTCCCATGCCCTTAGGAATGACAGGATTTCCACATGGCCTGGAAAGGACTCGCTTAATGACCCCCCTTGTTGGGATGAGCCCATTGTCTGGTGCTGAGCGATTTCCATACTCTCCCCAGCACTGGGATCCAATTCGGAGTATGAGCCGTGGTCTGGACATATCTCAAAAAGACCCTGTTGCCAAGGAGCTGCTGCTGAGGGGCGACCCACTGCAGCGTGTTTACCCACGCGAGCCGCTCCTCCACCCGCTGGCGCTGGAACAGCAGCAGAGGTGCCAGCTGGAGGAGCGCCATCGCCTGGCACTGCTGCGTGAGGAGAGCGAGAGGAGCCGTCTGCTGGCACTGCATCACCATGCCACCCTCGAGACCCAGCTGGCACATCCCGGCCTCCTGCCCGCACCCTACGCCAGCCCGCTGTTCCCGCGCCTGGCACTGCCTCATGCCGCACCCTACGGCACTCTGGGCAAGGCTCTGCATCCTGCAGGCTACATCCATGCCCCTCCACCCCCTCTGCTGCCTGGAATGCCCATGCGGCCCCCTTCTCCCAGACGGACTACGCCACTGGCGGACAGAAATGTTGAGGCGCCATGAGTGGGACATAATGAGGGCCTCGCTGAGGCCAAGCCAAGCACTTCATGTCAAATACGTGATAAATATGGAAATGTACAGGGGCAAAAGCATCTGGGCTGTTGCCTGGATCCAGATTGAGTCTAGATTTTCGTTTAATTGCAGTGTCAGTGGTGATTCAGAGTCCCTCCCCCAACTTCTGCTACTCAATTCATTACCAGGAAACTGGCTCAATTTTTTTTGTGAAAAAAATTAAAAATAATTTTAAGAAAAAGTCTTGTTTATTTTTTGTTTGACTAATATTGACAAAAGTAAACAGACAATTGTAACATTTACAACAAAACTAAAGAAAAATAAATAGTATTGTCAGTGAATGTAAACAGACTGCATATTCAATTTCTCTAAAACAGAAACGTTGTTTTCAAGTATAACAAACATTACGTAAAAACAACGAATCGGTTAAAATGCTGACTAAAATGGTCAAATGGCTTAAAATATATACATCTTTAGTATAAACAGGAAAATCTACAATCAGCAATAAAGCCAGAGATTCACAAACTGAAACATTATAAAATCAAATTTAACAAAGAGAGACTTCACAGAAGAATACTGTACAGTAAAATTTTAACCTGCAAAAAAAAAATCTGAACTTCTTTGCATGTTTGATCCAATTCAGATGTAGTACAACAGTAAAGGTGACTTGCAATGTTTTCTGTATATACTTTGTCCTTACACTACATCCATCCCCAGCCCTCGAGCCACTGCAGCCAGCGCCCTCACTGCCCCGGACTCCATCCCAGAGTCTTCCGTGTCGTCTTGATCCTCGTTCATCTCGGTCACGGTGTTTAGTATACAGTACACTGGTGCTCTGTCCTTTACTACACCATCATCATCATTTACGAGCACTGCCATGGAAGAAGAGGAGGAGGCCGATGAGGACGAAGAGGTGGGGTCAGGAGATGGTGTGGGAACATCATTCATGCTCTCGGTCTGTAGTGCTGATCTTTTAGTCTGCGCGCTCGAGCCTGAGAGCTTGCGAGGGGTGCGTTTTTCTGCCATGTTCTTGATCAGCTCTTCGGTTACCTCGACAGTCTCGAAGCGAACCATATTCAGGCGCAGGTAGCCGTCTTCATCTTCTTTATACCTGTTTACCATGAAGAGATTAGAGTCAGCTAGAGGCTAGAACTGCAACATGATTCATGAATACACAATATTAAATTACACAATAAAAGATTACACAATATTAGGGAGTCATTAGCTGTGGACCATGGTCCAGTTGCAACCAAGTATTAGATTTAAAAAGAAACAAACAAACAAAAAAAAACTATAGACCATCAGATCTAATATATTCTTTTTAATGGCCACATCTCCGTGACTATAGTTTTTTATTATTATTACTGGCTTCACCTTAGCTTTTCTTATGAGCATTTTCTTGCGTCTAATCTGCTTAGTATCTAATGTGTTCATTTCAAGTACTTGGCTGAAACTTCATCAGTCCAGAGACTAGATACAGGGCTAGCACAATGACACTTTATACGCTTAAACTGACACTAATGGTCGTTCAATGCGGAGATGAGTTCCTCCTTTAGTTCAACAGTCCTTCTGGGCCGATTCAAACAGAATACTGACGTTAAATGACCTGAAAGAAATGTGATGTTAGGTGATGTTAGGTCTGGATCTATTCGATCGTTAGTAAGTTAAAGCCATCTTTGGTGGAAAATGAAAAGTAAAACTGAACATTTTATGTAAAGAATAAAGCCTATGGATCCACACTTTTGGGCCACAATGAATACACACTACATACACACTTGTTAAAATGCCAAACAGAATTTATTCTATTATTTATTCTATTTTTTTTTTAATGAAAGACAAAATTAATGTGGTTGCACAAGTCCACAAACCCTCATGAATGAATCCAGCCACATGCCCAATCACATTCAAACACATGAACTAGATGTCCAGACGCACTCACGAAAAATTAAGGTCACAGATTAACCCCAGATAAACCTCTGCTGTTCCAGTAGGATTTTTCAGACACTTACCTAAACAATATCACATAACAGGGAGGGCTGTTGTGCTTGAATATCAGCATGGCTAAGTGTGATGGTTTTATACAAAAATTCCACAAACACCATTCATCAACAACAGATTATGAATCGTTTACCCAGGTATTTTGCTCCGCTACATTACCCCATAGTTAGTGTAATTAACAACTGTTAGAACACCTGTGACGCAGAGCGATACATTTTAGTTAAATGTCCCAATGCTGTTAGCGTCTACCATCAGGATTCACAGAATACCTCTTGTCAGTATAATCAGATTACAGCACTTGGTCTGCAAAAGCCTTGCAAAGCATCAAAGAGATCTCGCTGTTGAAAGGCATCAGTTAGGAGAAGGGTATAAAATAATTTCCCAGGCATTACATATGCTCTGGAACACTGAAGATAGTCATCAACAAGATGGGAAAATATGGCACAACAGTGACACATGACCAAGAATGAGGCATCCCTTCAAAACTGATGAAAAGACAAGAAGAAAACTGGTCAGGGATGCTGCAAAAAGGACTACAGAAACATTAAAGGAGGAGTTTAGGTATTTCTGGCAGGTACTGCTGGTGTACTACATGTGACAACAATTTTCCATATTCTTCATCTGTCTGTATGACGGGAAGGTGTGGCACAAACATCCATGCCTGGCTAAATTTTGCAAAAGCACGCATTACATCTCCCAAAACCATGTGAAACTAAAATGAGACCAAGGTTGAAGTCCTTGGGCATAATTCCAAAAAGTATTTTTGGCATAAGTATTGACAAAGCACATCAACCAGAGAACAACCATACCTCTGGTGAAGCATGGCGGTGGCAGCACCATTATTTAGGGCTGTTTTTCTTCAGATGGAGCTGGGTCTTAATACTAGTGAATTTTGGCACAAAACATTTAGGCGTCTGCGAAAACACTGAAGATGAAGAAGAATTTGTGTGGATGTGGAGTGACCTGAAAAGGGTTATGCACTCCCTAGCGAGCGGGCAAAAATTGCCAAGTCTAGATGTACCAGGCTGATGGACTCCTACACAAAAAGACTGAGTGCTGTAATAAAATCAAAAATGTGCTCTAACAAAGTATTAGTTTAAAGGTGTGCATATTTTTCACAACCAGGTTATTTCTATATAAGTGTTTTGTTTTCAAAACTTTTTCAGTATATTTTTAAGGTTAAATTGTGATCACAATAAAAGTAGAAAAAGATCTGAAATTATTTATTATGGTATTTTTTTTTATTTCATAAAATCTTTGCATTTTAGCTAGAGTGTGTGGACTTGTGTTCATGGGGACATCTGTACACTTGCTCATTTACGCACTTATCAACTGCACCATCAACTAGCAATGAGCATAACACATGAAATCACAAAAGGTCCTGGGCAAGAGCTTCTGTTAATGTTCACACCAAACACATCAGAGTAAGGAGTAATTATTGGTGACAGAATTTGGAATTTTTAAATATAACATGTATAACTCTAGAGACAAAAACATCTTGTATGTAGAGGGTCTACATGCTGAAACAGCATGTTGATGAGAGATCAGATGAGAATGATCAGACACGTCTGAGTTGACAGGAAGTCTAGAGGTTCAGATCTTTACACCCATAAATTTCAGAAAAGCATCTCAGAACGCACAACACATCAAATCCTGATATAAAACAGCAGATGTCCATGTTAGGTTCGACTCCTGTCCGCCAAGAACAAGAACCTAAGGGTTTCACAGAATTGTCCAGACTTCAGACACGGGATTGTAGCCTCGCCGATGCGCAGGTATTCTCCAACACAGCCTGAGGCTCTTGGCATTTCTGTACCAAAGCCTAGTGCCAAAGTTCTGAGTAAACTGTTGCAACGGACCCTTAGCGACAGGTTTTTTGCCATTGCTTATTTTGATGTCTAAGCTAAATCACTGAACTGATATTATACCTGGCAAGTGAACATGTGAGAATGAAGTGATGACCTCATCTCATGCTTGGTAAGGTTAGCCACTTGCTCCTTATAAACACACTCCACTGACGGATCATGCGGAGTGTAAAAGAGCACTTCTTTATTCACACGGATGAACTTCTGCAGGTGTTTGAGCTAGATGAAAATCATGAAGAGCAGCAGGTTGTTGTTATTATTTTTATTACATTTTTTTGGAGGTTGTGTTGAGGGTAACTGCATTCACTTAAGTTTAGCCGTGTTAATGTGCAAAATATTTTTAGCATTTATGTTATGTAAAATTTTTAGCATTTTACATAACAATTACCAACACTTATTTGGATGTGTGTGTGTGTGTGTGTGTGTGTGTGTGTGTGTGTGTGTGTGTGTGTGTGTATACTCCCAGAATAAATAAAAAAAAGACCAATATGTGCGACAGACATGGACCTACTTGCTTATGCTTTGGATCCAACTTTGACCAAACCTTGCTAAAATTAGTCAAAATGGCGGCTTTGAATACAAGCAAATTTAGGCTGCGAGATTGCACAAAGGGATTCAGTGGAGCCATGTGGGCTAGACCAGTGGTTCTCAATCCTTGTCCTCTAGGACCCCTTGTCCTGCCAAATTCTTACTGTTGTCCCTGCATTGTCACATGCAATTCTATTCAGAAAGACTGTAAATTATCTAATTAGGTAAATCAGATGTGCTGGGAGGAAAGAAAACACTAGACTGTGCAGGCCAGGGGGTCCTCCAGGACCAGGGTGGAGAACCACAGTCAGATCGAGGAGTATACATAATATATAGCCACCTCACATGGCTATATAGTGAAAAATGTTCACTATTAAAAGCTGACTGTTGTCACCATTACATCAGGGAAGTTACTCGTCTGCACATTTGTAAGCAAATAATTTGAAGCGCTTGGATCTTCAGAGATTTTTGTTGGACACCCTGCAATACACAAATAACTGAGGTAACAACAATCATGTTCGGCGTACCTGAAGCGTGAATGTCCCGATGGCCATTTGAGCTGATGTTTCTTTCTCAGGTGAAGAGTCAGCGTGTAACACCAAGAAAAGTTCTTGTCACAAAGATGACATTTATACCTGGACACCACGTTCCCCTGCTGGAACAGTAATAAATCACTGATAAAAAGGACTCAACTCCTGGCAAATTAAGTGGTAAAAAACTTTGGCATCTGAGCATATGGCACCCCCTGCTGGCTGACCTCGTGTACTCTTTTGTAGTGTTGTTTCATGGTGTGAGCCATGCGAGAAGAGTAACCGCAGCCCTCCACTGTGCAGTGATATGCCGCTCCTTCGTTGTGGGTCTCCATGTGCTTCCGCAGATCATGCTGATTCTTAAAGCTGAAAAGCAAGATTACATTTTTCATCCTAGTGCAATCTTTCAAATAAAAATAAAATTGAATGTGTGGGACGTAATTTGCTAACCTGCTCTCGCAGAAGTCGCAGGGGAACGGCCGCTCATCACAGTGGCGGAATTTGATGTGGATCTTCAGGGTGGAGAGTGATGTACAGGTCATGTCACAGAGCGGGCATTTTATGTGATTGACTGAAAAACAAACACACAGGTTTAATACAGTTGTTCATCTCTGCTCTGGAAAAATTAAGCATTTCCACCTATTATTACCCAGACATAACACTAACATCTGATTACACGACAACTCTGCAATACCAGGCAGGCTATAATAACAGCGGGAGATAACTACTTCCTCAGTTTTGTACATCTGAGCACTAAACTAAGCATGTACTGACTTGCCATGTTTAATCTCCAGGCTAATCTGTGTGTTTGGAAGCATTAAAGTTTATTCCTCAGCACTGCAATGCCTTAAGTGTACCAAAGACCCTCATCTTGAAAACACTTCAAGCCTGCATATGGTTATTTTAAAAATCACTGAGAAAGAGCACAAAACTTGATTATAAACCAAAAATTAACATGCCCTGGGAACACACCGTGCTGCCGGACGTGGTCTCTCAGCAATCTCTCATTAGCAAAGCCTTTGTCACAATGCGCACATGTAAGAGAATCTGAAACAGAAGATGTGTAAATATCACAAATACATGCATAACTACTTATTAACTTTAATAAACTAGTATCATCCATAGGATACAATCTGATCCAGCCCATATCACCTTGGACCATCATTTAATATTTTATAGTATGTTCATTTTACACATGCTCTAAAACATCATTTTGCATAAAGTGTCCATTACAGATACTTTATCATTACGTTTCAGTTCCACAATTTCACCCAAATTAAATCACTGTAAGATTTCACACAAGTCATATGTTCAACATTCTTCAAAATCAATTATTTTTCCATTTCTTTTATTTATTTATTTAAGTGATACAACTTACTGACAAGCTCACACTGAAAGCAAAAGAATTGTTATTCACTGCTGTCACTTTTAAACCTATTACTTTGGAGAAATGAGATATCGTTGCCCGAGATGTCATAACACCTTAATTAAATGCATGGTATTCTTTACGTTTCAATGGTGAAATTTGTCATTTTAAAATGTAAAACAACTTTAAGGGGTGAAACAGAACCTCATTGTGGAATGGCCTGTATATTTGTGCTAACTGACCTTCCGGCTCAGCCTGTCTCTGAATGTGATCAAAGAACTTGGTGTTGCTGGAGAACATGCAGCCACAGGTCGGACAGGCCACAAGACGCTCCTGTGTGTGACTACGCAGGTGCTCGCGCAGCCGGTATTTAATCTTAAAGAATGCATCACAGCCTGGAACGTACC
Organism: Clarias macrocephalus; assembly: GCA_011419295.1. NCBI lineage: Eukaryota > Metazoa > Chordata > Actinopteri > Siluriformes > Clariidae > Clarias > Clarias macrocephalus. The sequence continues at coordinate 319,794 of JAAGKR010000035.1, read as the reverse complement.
AAACCTCAGTTAACTTCGAACAAAGTAAATATAATAAAATAATGTTATCTACGTTTGCCTCTCAGATATGCCTGCATTACCTTTCCAGCTGCAGAAGAGAGCCTGCTGTTGATCAGGGAGCGGCTGTAACTCTGTGCAGTGTGCATGCATGTCCACGTGCCGATAAAACCATTCCGGATTATTAAAAGAACTCTGCTGAAAGACAAAATGAGCTTGAGTACGCAACAGCTGTTTATTCCATTTCAGCAGTCTTGAGGAACAAGTGTGCATGTGTTAAAGCTAGCTCATACTAACATCACAGTGTTCCCACTGACACACAAATCCTTCGGAGATTTCTGTGACCAGGTTGTTGCTATGCAGCTCCTGAGTGCAGCTGGGAAGCTCAGGATGAGACTCGAGCAACTGAGTCCCGATGAACTTCAGTTTGCTGTGGAAGTTATGGAAGTGTGCATGAGCAATGAGTTCATTAGGACTTCCCATAGCCAGGAACTCACAGCCCTGCCACAGACACTGATAATCATCTGATGGAAAGGAAAATATTATAAAAGACCATTACAATTCATGCAAAAGGAGGAATAAAATGTGAGTTCTATGATACATCTTGAAATGGAAAAGCAGGACAGCATGGAACTAAAAAGAGTATAAAATTGCATAGATTTTTATTTATGATATTAAAATAAAAAGGATAAATTACACTGACAATAGCAAATCCAGCACTTCAGAACAGTTAGTTTTGCACTATTCCTGCAGACATGAAGACAATGTCATTTTACAACAGGATACTATACATGAAAAAAACGTGTTAAAAAAAAAAAAGAAAAGAAAAGAAAAGAAAAGAAAAGAAAAAGTATTCTGCCAAAACACCAACACTACTGCCAGGTGAACTGAATAATGTAGACTGTCAATTTTATAAAATCCAGTAAACTTGTCGCAGGTTCCCTGGTACACAAAGCTCATCTATGCCTGTGGGACTAAATGCCTTCCTGTTCAGTTCAGTTCAGTTTTATTTATATGGCGTTTAACAAGTGGTCATTGTTGTAAAGCAGCAATCATCATAAGCTATCTAAATCTGACTAAATCATAAATATCAGATTGTCCTTGATGATGTCCTCTGAGATGGCATTAGGAAGAAACCTTGAGAGGAACCAGACTCAAAAGGGAATCCATCCTCATTTGGGTGATGTACATCTGGTCTAATCCTAAAGGCCCCGTGAAGCCACACCCCAAGGAGCCACAGCTGCCCAGGCAGCACAAGAGGAACTTCAAAACCTAGGTGATTTCAATCCTAAGGGTTTTAAAGTTATGGCTGATCGTGTACACCTGCATGCATGATATATTTGATCATTCTGGAAATCTACTCCTGCACAGCAAAATTATACACATTTTTTTCCCCTTGAGCATCTGTGCTAGACTTAAAGGTAATGATGAGGAGTTTGATCATATTTGGACTCTCTTTTTTCCAGCCTCACATCTCATATATACCAAATCATTGTAAGTAATCAGGTCTGGACAAAAATTACACATACTAAATAATGATGGTGCCACATGTACATCTCCCATGGCGATATCTATGGGTACATACTAATTGTCTCATTTATAATTGGGATGTCACTACGGTCATTGTTTTTTTTTTTTTTTGCCCTCTGTATTATACAGTATTATTGTGTTGCTGTTATATTGCTTTTTTATATTGTGGTTATTGCTATAGTGCTGTATTAACAAAATATAAATTGTCAAAAAAAAAGTCAAAAAAGAACAACGTACAAAAACATTTGTGTTATAAAAGTGTATTAGGAAAGATTAATTGTTTCATTTGTTTTAAATGAGGCTTCTACTGGTTAGTTAGGTTAAACATTTGACTGATTTCTTCTTATGCGCTCATGACTTGGCCCTGAGGACCCTTGGTCTGTAGAATGTGTATAAAATGACTAACACAAACAAGCATTCCCGACCAGATGTACACATTTTCTTTTCCTCCCCCCTGCCATGACTTTTACTAACACTACAATTTAATCGATTTTTATTCATGTTCTACAAGATGTCTTAGAGATTATTTGTACAAATAAGAAATAAATTAAATATAAACTATTGCACCTATAAATTTATGAGTTCTTTCAGGGTGTCTCACGCTGTTGAGAGTGGTGAAAGCTGAGACAGAAGAGATGTTCACCCACTTATACTTGTCTAATAAAAGATGTACTGCAGCAGACAGTGAGTTCACAAAGACATTACCCTTAATACTACACTATAGCAGCTGATTGATCTGTAAATGTAAGACAACATGATATAACCTATCAATATGAGCAAACATTTCATTATACAATATTTCATTATTACATCATACAGGGATCCGTTGTGATCAGCCATCACTGACACACACAAAGGGAACATAGAGCCATCTAATTATGATGCTTTGGTCAGATGTTCTAGATGGCATGAAGACTGAATGATAAACTGCACTCACAAACTGATGGGTCGACTACAATCAGTAATTTTTTTTTTCAACAATATTTTTACTGATTTTAAAAAGGGATATAACATTATAAACATGTAACGTTTCAATGCACACTTTATAGCCCCCTTATAAAACCCTATACCTCCCACCCCACCCCTCTCTAACTCCAACCCAGCTATACATGTGTAGGAAAGGCTAGACGCCAGGCATAATTAAAAAAGGAGAGAAATGAAAAGAAAAAAAAAAATGAATCAAACTATAAATGTATATTAAAAAAAAGTGAAGGAAGGGCCCCCACACCTGTTGAAATTTCAAGTCCAAATGGCGGATTGAGTAGTGAATCTTCTCCAGGGATAAACAGGACATAATATCTCTGAGCCACTGCGAATGAGTGGGTGAGGTTGCATCCTTCCACTTAAGTAAAAGAGAACGCCTGGCCAGGAGTGACGCAAAAGACAACAAACGCTGTTTAGCTGGAGTTAGACGCTTATCTTCCTCTCCAGTAATACCAAAAAGAGCAATCAAAGGGTCTGGTTCGAGATTGCATTTCAATATGTATGACAAGGTTTTAAACACATCCCTCCAGAATTTTTTCAAAATTCGGGCATGTGAACATATGAATAAGAGACGCCTCTCTGCTTTTACATTTATCACAACAAGGATCGTCTGGGTAGAAACAGGAAAGTGCCGGGTGCATAAGGAGGTTGAGTTGACAAGCTTGAGAATTGAACTCCAAGTATCATTTGACAGTGTCAAATTTAAGTCTTTCGCCCAAGCAATTTTGATTTTACTCAAAGAGGTGTGACTCAACCCCATCAGTCCACCATAAATAATGGATATTAGGCCTTTACGCAGTGGGGACAAACAGAGATTATCTATAATATTTGCTTCAGGAGCCTCAGGGAAATTTGGTATTGATGAGCTAATGAAGTCTCTTACTTGCAGATATCTGAAAAAATGAGAGTTGGGTAAATTAAACCTCTCAGAAAGCTGTTCAAATGATGCAAACCTATGATCAACAAACAGATCTTTGCAAAACTGTGAACTGAGTCCATATTCTCAAGGTATGCCTAATAACTGAATTATTGATTGATTTAATTGAGGGGATGGTGAGTGCAGATCCAAGGAGGAGTGCAGACAATCGGTAATTTTATCCGAAGTGCATCTAGCGTTGGAAATGTTTTTGTACTTTTGTCACCACAATGAGTTTGAAATTAAGCAAGGTAGAGGAGTAGACTTTCAGATTTAATTAAAGTGGTTCAAACAAACATATTTCATTGTATGTTTAGAAATTGCATCCATTTTTTAATAAGTTCCCTCAAAAGTCACAGGCTCAAAAGTAACTGAACAACTGACTGATAAGCAGGACAAATTAGGGACATGCAGTTGATTCCAAGCTGTGATTTTGCATTTGGTAGCTGTTCAATTTAACTCTCCACATGTGGTCCAAAAAGTAGCCAAATCGAAAACTTGGTACAGTCAGACCTTGGATTGCAAATATAATTCGTTCACGAAGCATGGTTGTTTATCAAAACACTTTTATATCAAAGCAAAAAATATGGAAATATTCATTGTTGAACGATGAATTTGTTCCACAACCCAAAAATATTTAATACAAAATATAAAAATAAAAATAAAAACCTGCACTTTACCTTTGAAAAGAATTCCAACAGTGTGTTTTGCTAATGTGTTTGTGAGCATAAGGCTGAAGTAAGATGAGAGGAGGGAGGGGGCTACTGTGTAGAACGACTCCCTCCTTCCCTCCTCTCGTCGTCTTCTTGTCACTAGGCAGAAAAAGCACATGCATACTTCTCATATATCAAGACCTTCTCATTTATTACATTTAAATATACTCTTGCAGACCGAGTTCCTCACAATCCAAGGTTCCACTGTGCATTAAAAAAAAAAAGAAGAAAATGGAATTCACCGACATGCTCAGCAAAACTGAAAGGTCCTTGAAAGCCACAAAATCAACTATAAAAAGTGATTGCAGAATTCTTTCCTTTGTGAAAAAAAAACAAACAAACAAACAAAAAAGAACATCAAAGGAACAGAAAAGTCATGAACACTCTGGACGAGGTAGGTGCATCATTGTCAAATGACTTGGATCATGGGATCACAAACGTAAATACTGAGGATTTACCTCAAGAAGCAAACCTCTGGTAATGCTCAAGAACGGGAGGGCAAATTATATTATGATAGAGAAAATCTACAAATGCCTACCCAGTTCTGGTATAAGAATTCTTTGGACAGATTAATCCAAAATTATCTTGTACCAGAATGATGGTAAGAAATAAGTATGGAGAAGTTAAATATGGTAGATGCAGTGCGGTGGTATGGAAGGGCATGTATGGCTAATGGAAGAAATATGTTCTAAAAGAACTGAGTCAACCATCTAACCTCAACCAACTGAGCTGCTTTTCTTTTACTGAAGACAAAACTCCAGGCAGAGGGTCTTGAAGGCAGAGAGACCCACATATAAGCAGCAAGTGAATCTTTGAAAGCGAAAGTAAATGCCTGCAAAGCTGCTATAGCGGGGTACCTAAGCTTCTGGTGAGGTCTTCAAGCAATCATTGCCTTGCAAAAATTTTAATCCAAGTACTAAAATTTATGATTATGCTACTTTATCCAATTACTTGTAAGCCTGTAAAAATAGAGGGATTTTGTTTTTTGAGGGAAACGTGATAATTTGTGAAACCCCTAGAATTAAAGCTGAAACTCTACACATCAATCACTTGATTTCTTCAAATAATTTCACATCCACTGTGGTGGTGTACAGAAACAAAATTATGCACATTGTGTCACTGCTCAGAATTACGGTGTATGGTAGGTTTATCTGCTAAGATGCACTTTCTGTGGGATTTCTCAACGTTTAAAGACTTACCAAGCTCCTCCATGGTGTCCCCATCGCCAAGATGCTCCTTCAAATGTAAAGCCATGTGATCATTCAGCTCCTCCATACTCCGTCCCTTAAAAGTACACGAGGCCCATTCGCACGCAATCACCATGTTGGAGAGATTTCTGTTTTTCGCCATGCTCCTAAAGAGGCATCAGGTAACTCCAAAAAATCAGGCAACAACTCAAAAATTTGCTAGGCATTGAACATTATATGGAGTTTGCATGTTCTCCCCAAGCTTGGTGGGTTAGCAATATAGAAAATGAGTGAGAATGTGTTAATTATTTATGCCCAAACATTTGTGGACACATGGCCATCATAGCTCATTCAGGAAGCAATACCTCCTTGTTTTTGTGCTCATTCAGCCACAATAATGTTGGTAAAGATGCCTGGGGTATAAATGGTGGTCCAATTCACTCCAAAGTGTTCATTCAGGTGATGGACAATTAAGTTGTTGCATGTCAACCGAAGCAAGTGGGGCCACTGAAATGTTTGAATACAAAACTTGATGTTACAGCATATAAAATAATTCTTTATAGTGGTGTTAATTTCTGTAGCAGTTACTTGAGGGATCAGGTCGCCATCTCGATGCCTATTTTTTATTCACACACTTTGGGAAATTTGAAAATTGTCTAATCTGCATGTCTTTGGACTGTGGAAGGAAAACCGGTGTATGCAGAAAAAACCTCCAAGCACAAGCGAAGAACATGCAAACTCCATGCACGCAGACCTGAGGCGGGAATCGAACCCCAACCCTGGAGGTGCAAGGCGACAGTGCTAACAACTAGGGCTAAATCACTAACTCAACAGGCTCAAAAGTGTACTTCTAAACCTTTCACCAGATAATACTCGTGCCTAATCCTAAACCACTTTTTGATCTACTTGGATCATTCTGGATACACATGGATACACAGAAGATTTTTACTTTTTCAAAAAATGCAATATGGATACAATACCTTTAGCCCTGCTGCTGTAATTGAGAACATGATCACACTAAACATCCAGTTGTTACTGCTTGACTTTATATAGTTGTGTTAGAGTAATGATTTACATATCACACCTATCTGATGTCCTTTTACTCCTTAAAGCTTCATCTTTATGTCTGCTTGCTTAAATATAAATCTACATCCGGGTCTACATGTCTATCTGAGCTAACGCAGCCTGCTAGCCTTTAGTGAGCAAGCTAGAGATTTGCTTAATGCATTATGAGAGTTAATATGAGGTCAAACCATCTGCTCTGGATATAATAACACCATTTTTTAAAGATAAATCTACTAACGTCACTCCAGTGTTCATCAGTTCACTACTGTTTTTGTTATTTTTGTTATTTTTGCTTATTTTACTACTTAAAGTCAAAATATATCTGGGCAAACAAGACAGATTAAATACTTACCTTTGCCGCTATGAGTTCTAAAAAAAAATAAAGATAAAAAGTAAAAATACATAAGAACAATTATTAAAAGTGTGTTCTTTTGCATCAACACCAGTCTTGTGTACACACTGACATATCCCTTGAAACTGAACTCGGGCGCGGAATAAGGGCTGGATTTCAATACCTCTACATGCGTATGAGTAGGGCACTATATAGTGTTTATTGTCTATATGGTCTACGTCATAATGATCACTTGTACAGACAGCTGCGAGCGATTTGGGAAACGAGTTAAGCTTTCAGTCGCAGGATGATAGTGTCATAGGAACAGAAAACAGAATAAGAGTCAGATTATACAATGTCAACAGAAGAAGTCTTGTGACAATGCATTTAAATCGGAAGGGTTTTGCTTGGTGTTTAGCTTCAGTGTCGCCATCTTGTGAGGCGAAGTTTGATGTTGGCTTTGCCTCGAGTGCGACTTTTGATAAATTAGTAAACATATACACTTTAAAAAGCTAAAATGATATATATAAATGATATACTGAAAAATTATCAATTATGAATTAGGTTATTGAGCCACAAATAAATTTTAATGAGGCTAAATTAGTATACTCTTCTTAAATGCATGACATATTTAATACAACAACAAAAAAATAGAATGAATATAAAGGAAGTTGGTCATCTAAATAAAAAAACATAATATTAATATTAACTGCAACAAAAGTGTTAACTGTCACCTCTAGAACAGTGTAAATGCATGATAATATCACAATTCATAGTGCATGAATGAACAGTAATACAAGCATTAATTTTTCATTTAACTTTTCAAAGCCTTTGACTGAGAAGTTGTTGCTGTTTTTGTTGCAGATCTTGGTTGGGAGCTTCCTTTACATACATTTCTTGATGATATCCACATGTCTAAAAAAGGATGTATTTAGAGAAGAACCTCTATATACACTTTTTGTGTATAACAAAACACTCTTTGTGGACACTGCTTTCCTTTTGGTAGTGGACTTACTTTCAGTTGGGACTTTTTTCTTTTTTTTTCCACAGTACCCTGTGAACATAGTTATTTGTTCTCTCAGTTTCCTAATTCAGAATTTTTTCACTTCCCATAAACACCTCTGACTTTGATAGCTATGTGTCTGAAATGCTCTGTGGCTATATTCATATCTTTGATGCTGACATCTCCACAAGCAAGACACTATTATTACATGCGCTTGTTATCATATGGAGTGTCAGTTCTATTATTCCCATGGTCGTGCTGCCATTTATGTTATATTTTTCACTGTTATTGTGAGCATCGTTGTATTCACCTATATGAAAATAATGATTTTAGTCAAAGCTGCTTCTTCTGATAAAAAGAAATCAACCAATAAGATACTGATAACTGTGCTGCTTCATGGTGCTCAGTTGTTTCTGTGCATAATGCAGTTTTTTAAAACCCATGCTTTACCATGGACTGTTGTAAAGCACTGACCCTGGAGACTCCTAAAAATAGGCCTTCCTAAAAATGACACATTTTTTAAAATATATCTATATTTCTCTATCCTGACACATTTTAAATATCCTGGAGCATCCTCCATAAAAATCCCTGGGTACATGTGAAAATGATAAGATGTTAGGATGAACACATTAATATAAACTTTTAAGCCACCCAATAAATATTTATTTTTGTCAACTCAAATGCAGCACTATAGTATTATTTTACTGATGTGGAATTTCCATGATTAATAATCTATATTAAAAAATGAATAAAAATAAAGAGTTTACAGAAGGTGCAATATTTAACCTGGCCACAAGATGACCTTGTTGCAACATCTGACAGGGCATATTATTTGTAACAATAAATGTTTTGTTCTATTTATGAAATTAATTTTTCAGTTTTGGACGTCAGAGTATGAAATAATTATGTTACTAAGCCACGACAGTCGAATTGCTTGATAGATTAACATGATTAACTTATATGACATCATATAATCGGGTGTGGTCAGCATGACTCTAGAAGTTCACCCTCAAAAAATATAATTTGAACTGTGGGGAAAGTCAGAGTACTGAAAAAAAAACTTGCAAAGGCAAACTCCATGAACACAGACCAAGGTCATGATTTGAACCCCAATCCTGGCCGTGTGAGGCAACAGTGTTAACCACTTAGCCATCATGCCCCTTGTAATGTTATTCAAATTTTAAGATAATAAGGATAATTTGTTATTTCATTAGTGAAATTGCCATACAATAGTCAAAAGTTTGTATGACGTCCTTTCAAAATCTTGTGGATCCGGGTTAGTCAAAAAGAAGTTTACAGTACTCTGGTGTCACTTGTTCGGTCCATGCCTGTTTGATCGCTTCTTGAAGTTCATGGACAGAAGATGGTTTCTTGACTGCTACTGCTTTCTTCATCATTGTCCAACAACTTTCGGGTTTAGGTCTGGAGACCCGTCTACGGCTCCAAAAGCTGTCATTGTCACATAGCCAGTTGTCACATAATCAGTTTTTCACTAGTTTTTCAGTTAAACTTTTTATACAGGATTTATATATAAGATTTTTTAAACCCAATATATTGTCACAAATTAATTATAGAATGTTACTTTGATTACTTGTACTTAGTCTACTAGAATATGTTAATGATGAAATAAAATATATACTGTAATTAAAATTGAAAGTAAAATCCTTACCTGATTAATTATGTTAAAAATATCAAGCATGTAGTCGCAAATGATGCGACTACAATAAAATATTCAATAAAAAAGGGCAAATAATGACAAAAGGGTAAATAATGATTGTAGAAAGCTGGACCCAGAGCCAATAGGTCGTTGTTCAGCTGGAACATTGAAAATCTCATTTAATCATGATGCAGTTTTCAGTCATTATCATTATCTTTATATAAATGGGCCTGTTTTTGTTTCTGAAAATGTATGTGTATATCATTTTAAATCATATGATGCAATTTTTCATTCTAACAATGAGGCTGTCTCTTTCCTGTAGTGATATCACACATAGCTTTATGTAAATAAATAAAAAGTTAAATAAGTTAAATAAATAAATAAAAAATGCTGTGAAAAAGTATTTGCCCCTTCCTTATTTTACATTTCTTTTATCTGCATATTTTCACACTTCAGATCATCATACAAATGTTAATTTTATGTTAATGTTAATGTTAATAAATCATCGCTGTGCTCACCATGGAACGCTGGAGTCCCAAAGCATTAGAAACGGCATTAGACCCTGTTGTACCCAGACTGCATGTCAATTATGTTGCTTCTCAGCTGTTTAGATTGTGGCATGACGTGTAGCTTTTTGTGATCTTCTAGTATGCTTCACTTTGTCAGACAATTTATTTTTTCAAAAAATTAAATAATAAATGAAATCATCATTTAAAAGCTACATTTTGTGTTTTCTCAGGTTATCTTTGCGTGATATAAAAATTTTATTGATTAATAATTTGATTAGTTGATCTGAATTATTTAAGTGTGACAAATGTAAAAAAAAAATCAGGAAGGGACAAATACTTTTTTACTGTACACTGTAAATTAAATTTACACTTAAAAACTGTGTTTATTTCCTGACAATGCTCAGTGCCTGGCCAAAAAACATCACACATTCTAATAATCACTGCCTTTATCTTAGTTTACACTGAATGATTACACCACTGAATGTGTTGGCCATTTGTGAAAATGATTCCTTATGCTCCCAGAATCACCCTTTCACTATTTGAGTCCTGGAATATGTCAATGCCATTAGTGAAAACTGTATTGATGGGATAATCTGGTACATTCTGTAGATTCAGATAGTCAGATGACTAAATTTTTTGCTACATATTGATGCTAAGGCTAGACCTGACCAACTGAAGCAACTCCAGATCATAACACTGCCTCCAGAGGCTTGTACAGTGGCCGCTATGCATGATGGGTGCGTCACTTCGTGAGCTTTTGATTTTATTAGAAAGATTGCACAACATTCCAGGCTTACAGCGAAGTGTCAGGGGATTATTCAATGGGTTATGTAATTTGAGGCCGACAGTCAAGCACTCAGCGGTTTATGTTGCTATTGTGCTAGCTGGGCTACTGACCGCTACTGAATGTTGTGACTTAAAATCTGGGCACACTGCTACCTTCAAAGCCATATGACTGGATTCTGTCTCCTAGAATATTTATTACTCATCTTGAATAATATTAATTAACAATGTGTAAAATGAAGAGTCGTACATTTTAACTCATTAATGGTCTTTTAGCATTTACAGGTTTAAAATCAAATAAATAAATCAACGACACAGCTTTAAGTGATTTTATTCAAGGCAAGCGAACACCACAAGAACATCACACGTACAAATACATAGCGGTTGCAGTGGCATCATGTAGTGTGTTCAGGCACCATATTCTCAAATGGACAGCACAGCTTTAAGATAGCACCCAGTGAAGTATACACAGCATGTTTGAAGGACAGTCCAGCAAAAGTGATGTGCCAAGAAGCCTGCGGGTTCTCCCAACCTTGATTTACATGGCTGTACTGATTATGACAAAACAATGATTGTCAAAAATGAAGACTTGCACCGGAGCCATGCGTCCACCTGCAAGAGCCTCTCAGACATTTTTTTTATGACAATCTTAAAAGAAGTGGCTTCATATCATATTCCTTAAAAGACCAAACAGTAGTGAGGTTAGCAGCATTCTTCCATTGCGCTTAACTAAGTATAGCAGGCAGCTTTAAGCCTAAAACAGTTGCTTACTTCTCATTACATACATGTAGCATAATACACAGCGGATCACACTCGCATCTCAACGCTCTGAAGAATTCATTATGAAAGGATTAAATGTTCGACACTACGAGGACACAAATACACAGCGAGGCTGTAGTATATAACACTCATTGTTTTGTTTTCATGTGTATCCTGAAAGACTATGGGCCTGATTTGTTAATGTTTCAGCAGCAGGTTTGATGACGTGATGATATAGCAGTGCATTGGGCAATGATTTATGATTGTAGAGGTGCATGCACTAAACATTTTATCATATCCTAAAAGCTATAATAAATCCGGCTCAGTGTTAGTGTTTGTTGGTGCACTCACTGTATGAAATATGAAGCATTTCAATAATTATTAAGTTAGATGCTGGAAGGAAACTACTAGGAGCCAGATATATGTGCAATTCAATTAATATCTCTAATCAGTACATATTACATGTGATTTAAATCCAGCCGGGGTGTGTCATAAGTGGTTGTAAAAATGTTATGTGATTAAAGCCCAATGATAATAACTACAGATTTATAATAGTACACTTCTAATCACATATTCATGGTAAGGGGTGAGCAGTGTTTGCTCACAAATTTCATGCAATTAAGCTTAAGACTTATGTTTAAAAAAAAAAAAGAAAAAAAAAAAGGAGATCATTATGGATTATGCAGTGATAGGACATTCAAGGCAAAAGCAAGCTGTCAAATCCGAATCCACAATCCATACATGAATGCCTAATAGATTGAAATTGGGCTTAAATAAAAGTGAGTCTTCTAGCAGCAGAGCACAGACCCCTTTCACCCAAATCCCCTCACGGAATTGCATCTATTCTTTTCCTTCAGCCAGTCTGTTAATCATTTCTTTACTTTTCTTGGTGACTCCTCCATCGGGCTTTAACTCCAACTTACTCACAGAGCTTTTCTTCTTGGCAGGTTGGCTCCCAGTGTTTGGCTTTGCTTTAGCTTTGCTTGCTGTTTTACTATGGCTTGTCGTCTTTTTGGGTTTGGAGTGGGACACACTGGGCTTCTCTAGCTATAGGCACAAAAATAAGATATTTGCACATCAGCTTTAAACATAAAGACATCTGGATCAAATGAATATCTACATTAATAAGCTCATACTGCATGTGTAATATACACCCATCAGCCACAACACTTACAGTTGAGTAAACTGGTGACAGGATCGCCTGTGAGGATCAAAGGCCAGTCCGATCCCACATAAAAAACAATGTAGCACAAAGTTGCTATGATCGAAAGTTATCAGAAAATCTAGCACATGACAGCCTGCTGTGTTTGGTCCTTATCAGGCAAAGATTTCAAGGTTGTTGATCTGGCCTCTAAATTCTCCAGATCTCAGTCCATGAAATATACCAGACAAACCAGACGGGGCCTCCTGATCCATGGAGGCCCCGTCCCACAACCCACAGCACCCGCAAGATCTGCCGCTAATGTCTCGGTTGCCAGACAACACAGCAGATTTCTTGAGGAGGAGTCGTGCCCCGAGGGGCCAGAGCTGCTCTGGCAGCACAAAGGGGAACCAACACAATACTTAGGCTTATTTGAATACTTTATTTTAATGTTATGGCTGATCGGTATAAATATATTACATGCACTAAGACTTCCAAATGAACTTTTATCCATCTATAAATACCTTTGTAATTGCGATGATATACCTGTAAGAATGTACCTCAAACTAAATATCCATCCACCCTTGGTAAAGATAAAAGGGTTATAAAACGTCTTCACGTTAGGGGTGTGTATCGTAACAATCACTAGAGAAGCCAGTTTTTACTGGCACTAAATCTCTAGTCATGATGAGAATACAGAACACAAAGCAAGGAGTCTAAGTATAGAATTTCTCCAGATTTTTTCGGCTGGATTCTCCTTTTTATCTCTTCTCAAAGGTATTAGAAATATAGTTTAAGGCCTGACATGGTCATGTTCAAAGCTTGATTCTGTAGCCAGTGAAGAATTTTGTTATACTGTATATGTGGATTTAATTTCATACAGTTTTCCTGGTAGGGGCCGGCAGAGTTTTATTTCAAATCTCTCATTACATCATGGAGTATATAGTTGCAAATATCTTAACAAGGATATTTAAGCCTCTGGAGCAAAATCAGTCCCATAACACAGATGCTCTACCAGACTTTAGAGTAGGAATTCTGTTATGATCTGTATAACTATTCTCCTTTTCACACTAAATCAATCCAGAGTGTTTGCCAATAAACTCCATTTTTGTCCACGCTGAACATAAGGTCAGCTGCAGGTTATTTAACTGAATTTATTACCTAATGGTGCTTCAATTGCAGCAAGACTACAATGAAGTTACAAAATTCAGCAATTATGTGGAAGTCCTTGGGACACCCACAGATGGACACCAGCACTGATGATATTGTTTAACAATGACAGGCGTATACTGAGGAACTCCATTAGACATCCCTTCCCTTCAGCAGGCAATGACAGAAATTACTGTTGTTTTTAGTCCATCTAGGCTGACTTTTTCAATATTGTATGAAAAGAGTGTGTTCCAAGTATATGAGAGTCACAAATAAATGTATCCCAGGTTTATAGAAAGACTATTAGGATTTCAAATGAACAAAGAAGGTCCTACTGTGGAAAGACTGTGGAAAAATGGAGCGATCCTTAGGACTACCAAGAAAGGAAGGTGATGAATAACACATGCTTCCTCCAAAACATGAAGTCAGCTAACTGACACAATCTTTCCCACTAGCTGCTCATCCCTGTTCAGTGTAATACACCTGAAGGAAAACATATCTGTCCTCTTTTGCACACCTGAGCTCAAAGACACTCATGAGTCACTGTGATTGACAAACGCGAGAGAGTGTACCACACTTCTCACCCACTGAGCCTTGACTATAGCCACAGATACTGTAGATGTGACGCAGTCGTGATTTCCATCTGGGATCCCCAAACACTTTTCGGTTGTGTTACTTGGGAGAATTCTGACAAAATTTTACTTTTTGTCAATAATATCTCTTGTTAATCTAGATCCTTAGACCCACATATGGTCATAAGCTGCAAGTAGCGACTGAAAGACACAACTACAGGAAATTCATTGGTTGCTGGGTTTCCTATCCAGGATGGAGTGAGGAGCCCAGGAATTCAGGACAGCCAAAGAATAGAGCTGTTCTTCCTTCAAATCAAGAAAAAATAGTTGAGTAGGTTCAGGCTCCCTGCAAGGACCAGCAATGTCCCACTGGATGGAGACACCTGGGCAGACCCTGGACCCACTTTAGAGATTGGATCGCTCATGATGACCCCAACCAGGAATAGTGTAAGGGAAATTAATTAATATACGAATGAGTGAGTGGTTTAACTTGACTATTGTTACAAATCTTTACCAAGGGTGCCTATAATCCTAATACTTTAGATATCAAATAAACACAAAAATCCACAATTTACATTTTAACTCATTATTCATTTGTTAGTGTAGATATGGCAGTTATTTGAATCAGGATATGGTGCCCTATTTCAACATGCATTTGCAGATGACATTTTTTTTTTAAATCACAAGAGAGACTGGCTGTGCTGCATGTGAAATGTAAAAACTGAAATAAAAAACGTCTGAAAAATAAAACTGCAGTATAAACTCTGTTAGACGTACTTTAACAGAAGATCAATACTGATACATAGTAGTAAAACCATAAATCATATCACATTCTTAGATGTGAATTTAAGCTGCGTGAATGTGCTTAATTCATTCTTGCACTAGTCATTTGCATTAAAAGGAGAAAAATAGGGCCCATTCGTAGTGAATGTTGCTTTCGTGACGTGCAAATAAAGGAGTGGTCTTTTGACTGTAAAGCTGATCATTCATAAAGTGTGCATTCAATCCTCCCGCATGAGTGCTGATGTTCATTTCCATTTAACAGCACAGGTTAGAACTTGCACAGTCATATAAGTCAGCCAGCCATTATACTACATTTAATACCATAAAGACTACTGCTAATCCCAGCCACCCATCTCTACATATCCCTACTCATCCACCACACCTAGTAGTAAAACCATCAATCTAACTACCTATCCACCAAAAGAGAAATAATCTGATTTATCAATCCCTTATATTAGTTTAGTGTATAAACTTGAGTTTATACACTAAAAGCATAAACAGTGTATTTAGCCACTAGAACCAGTTTTGGGTTGTCACTTTTGCGGAGGGATTGAACTTGACCCACAGTGAAAGGTCTAATCATCTCAGCCATGATGTTGGTGTGCTGTGCTGAGATGCTTTACGTCCTCCATGCTTTGTGCATGAAACATTAAAAAGAAATCCCACACCTGACTAGAACAGACTTACAACAGAACGTCTGTCACTGTCCAAACCCTATGAGGATGAAAAGATGGGCTGAATAAACAGATTTTACACACAGATACTGTATATCAGACCTACTTACTGTATGTGTACACACAATTCCACACCTAGTTAGGAATGATCAAATACAGTGGATACAAACATTTATACAAACCTGGTGAAATGGCAGGGTTGTGATAATTGATGCAATCATGTCAAATGTTAATTTCAGGTTCAATGTAATGTCACAATCAACAAAATTCAATTTAAAAATAAATGCAACCATTTTCGGAAAATAAGCAAGTGTAGTGTGCACATCCCTTGTGGATGGAAATATTCAACTTGGCAAATATTTCCCTCCTTCTTCAGTTATCAGAGATATGCAGGTTTTCAGAAGAATCTGTGATTTTCAGTTGAAAAGAAGCTTCCCCATAGCATGATTCTATCACCACCATGCTTCACCAAGAGTATGGTTATTAAGTAGGCTTTGATGAATTTTTATGAGAAAGGGTTTCCGCCCTACCCCACAGCCCAGACATGAAGTGAAAAACACTAAAAAAAATAATAATAATAAAAAAAAAGTTGAGACTCCCTAGGGTAAGAGGTCTTTCATTCACTTGTGTACCTGAGTAAAAGAACAGAAGAACCTACCTTTAAATTTACTTAAGTATTAAAAGCACAGCACTTGTATTAGCGCACAGTGGCTTTTTTCATAGTAAAAAATTCATAAGTCACACAATTATGTAAATCACAGAATTACACATAATAATCAGCAGATGGCAAAATCCCGGCTTAAATATTACACACGACTGTTAAGGAAAAGTACAGATATGTGTTGTATTGACAAGATCTTGAATTGAGATTTTAAAATTACATTTTTCAATTTAATTCAATTTTATTTGTATAGCGCTTTTAATAATGGTCATTGTCGCAAAGCAGTCTACAGAATAAAAAAGAATACATACTGTATAAATGAGAATACGTTAAGAAAAATTTTTAAAATTATAATCAATAGTGAGTGCTGTGTATAATACAATTATAAACATAAAAACAAAACACACCACGCTTATTCAGCCTAAAACAACACAAAATGATGCAACAATCAGTCAAAGCAGTCACCAAGATTATTAGCAACATTGGTTAATGAAAATGTTTTTAAATGTATCATAGGAATGTGTGATTCTACTTCAAGGGCATTGCAACTCATTCCAATAGTAAGAAGAATAGTTCAGAATTGGAACCTTTCAAGTCAGTCTCTCCTTTGATCGGGTGTCATGGTTATGATTTCTAAACTCGACTGAAGATGGTACATATCTTGCATCTTTGTAAGAAGAAACTTACTGTATACATAAGGATACAGTTATGTCAATGCCTTCAAGATAGCAAAGATGACTATATAAATACATTTTACTGTGACCCTGTAATATTCTTTCACACCTTGTGCATTTGTACCTCGCTTGTATAATTGATTAACTGGCTGCTGTAACATTATAGTTTCCCTTTGGGATTGATAAACTACTCTCTTTCTATCTTCTGTGGGCAATTGAATAGCATACAAGGTGCTTCAGTAATCCAATGTGGATAACACTCTGGACTGTATAAAAGTATTTTTGTTGCTGAAACAGAAACAAACTCAGTTTTGTTATAAGAAACCAATTAGAATTTTCAATTCTTGAGCAAGATGTTCAACATAAGATGAAGAACAATCAACAGTCTAACCAAACTTCTAAATACAACCCAAATTCTGGAAAAGTTGGGACATTTTAAAAATTCGAATAAAATGGAAACTAGACATGAGCCAATATTTTATTCACAATAGAACATTGCATGCACAAAATGAGCTCTTTTCACATTTTATGCCTGCTACAGGTCTCAAAAAAGCTGGGACTGGGGCATGTTTACAATGGTGTAGCATCTCCTCTTCTTTTCAAAACAGTTTAGAGACATCTAAGCATTGAGGTTGTGAGTTTCTGGAGTTTTGAAGAATTTGGTCCCATTCTTGCCTGATATAGGTTTCCAGCTGCAGAAGAGTTTGTGGTCATCTTTGACGTATTTCTCATTTAATGATACGCCAACTGTGCTCTAAAGATCTGTACTGCAGGCGGGTCAATTCAGCACCCAGACAAAGCCATGCTGTTGTAATACCTGCAGTATGTGGTTTTGCATTTTCCTGCTGAAATACACCTTCCCTGAAATAGATGTCGTCTAAAAACATGCAAGCTTCCCATACCGTATGCACTTATGCTCCCCATACCATCAGAGATGCCTGGTTTTTGAACAAAACACTGATAACACGCTGGAAGGTCTCTCTCCTCTTTAGACCGGAGTACACAGTGTCCATGATTTCCAACAAGAATGTCAAATTTAGACTCACCTGGAGGCTCATTTAAAATGGACTATGAAAAAGTGACCAAAGAACCCTTTTCGACTTTTTAAATAAGCTTTGGCCCACAGAACATGACGGCACTTCTGGAGCATGTTCACATATGGCCTCCTTTTAGCATAATAGAGGTTTAGTTGGCATCTGCAGGTGGCATGGCAGATTGTGTTTACTGACTGGTTTCTGGAAGTATTCCTGGGCCCATTTAGTAATGTCAATGACATGCTGATGAGTGATGCAGTGTTGTCTGAGGGCCCAACACCATGGGCATCGAACAAAAGTCTTCAGCCTTTCAAAAGGTCTTCAGCCTTCAGTCCCTTATGCACATTTCTCCAGTTTCTGCATAGATGCTATGCACTATAGATGTTGACATTTACAAAGGCTGTGCAGTATGAACACTGAGGAATGTTGATTTTAAAATTTAATTAATGATGTATCATTCTTTTTACGCTCATTCTTTCACAGATTGGAGAGACTCTGCCTATATTTACTTCTGAGAGACTCTGCATCTCTAAGACATTCCTTTTATAGCTAATCATGTTACAGACCTGATGCTAATCAAAATTTAAAATGAACTCATTTAGTGGATAAAATTGTACAATTTCTCCATTTAAACACTTAAAAACATTTAAAAACGTTTCAACTTTTCTGGAATTCAGGTTGTATGTACTATATCCGCTATACAGCTATAGAATTTAGAGTTAAATCACTAAATTACATCTTGTTTACATTACTTAATGCATGGATAGAATTGGGAACATTGATGATTCGAGCAGAAAGTTCTTTCAAAAGCAGCATTAAGTGTGGAGAAGGCCCGCAATAGAGCCAATAGCATACAAAATAGTATCATCAGTATAAGAATGTTTATTACACTATTGATATGTAAGTATTCTTTATGTACAAGTTAAAAAAGTAATGGGCCTAATTTTGATCCCTGAGAATCACCTTTCTCAACTACCCAAAGACTTTATTTAAAACAACCTGCAATTATGGTTTCAATACTTTCAGAGAAGTATGCTTTAAACCAGTTATCCAAAGAAACATCAAATACCACAGAAATGAGCTTTCTATACAAAATGCTATGATCAACTGTGTTAAAAGTCAGTTGACAGATTTATAAAAAGTGCAGCACAATGATTTATTTTTCTTCAAGTGAGTTTGCATTCACTGCTTCAGCAGTTCTTCTGTTGTGTGCAGTTCTAAATTCTGATGGTTGTAGCTAAAGGACATTACTAATTTCCAAGAATTTATGTAGCATATATGTAGGATTATAGTTGTTAAGGTAACAAGTGTCACCAGCTTTTCGCAGTAGAAGTACCTGAGCAATCTTCCATATTAAGGAGACTTACCAGTAGTAATAGATACAAAGGGAGCACTGAGGCAAAGGATCCATAGATTAAAACTTTCCTAATTGAGAGACTTTATTGCATTTAAATTGATCAAAGCCTGACATAGCATGACTTCTCAAGAACTCTAGGGGTATGTTGTGGTGTCTGGTAAAGGACTTTGGTAGGATCCTTGGGTGCTGTGGGATGTGTGGTGGGTGTCCATGGATCGGACTTGTTTGTCTGGCGCATCCCAAGCTACGTTGACTATTTTAAGTTGGTGGAGAGTTAGCAACCAATGTTGTTCAGCTCACCATGTGTTAATGCTATTAATGTTATGACTAATCGGTGTATGCATTCTGCTGTAAAAACAGGAAACTGTAGTTCTGAACTGATTCAGGCAGTGGTGTGACATAATTAGTCCTGTACCCCCACACTGAAGAGCATTCTCTGTGACCTTGTAGTCAGTGTACTCAGTCACTGTAAGACTACTGATCCACTTTGACCATTACGGTCAAGCATCAACAATCATGTCAATCACATTATGTCAAGCAACAACAATCATTATGTCAAGCACAGAGAAACCTTGGTCTCCAAGTGTTTTGCAAGACGAGCAAAATTTTCAAATAAATTAAAATTTAATAAACGAGTGAGGTCTTGATATACGAGTAGTACGCATGTGCTTTGTCTGCAGAGTGTCACGTGATCACAACTAAGACAATGGTTCTTTCTCTCTGATTTTCTACAGGATTATGGGTAATCATATTCCACAGTGCACATGCGTCACCTGCATAGTCAACATCCGTGCGCTTGTATTGTGTACTATAACATTGTGACCACGTGTGGTGTGCACGTAAAGCCAAAGCAAGTGTCATTAGAGAGATTCCTCGCTAAAGAAGTTTCCAGTTTTTGTGTGAGCGTGTATGTGAAAGTCATTCTACACAGTAGCCCCCTCCCTTCTCCTCTCCTCTCACCTTCACACATACACTCACAAATACACTATAACAAACACTGCTCTGTCGAGATTCTTTTCAAAGGTAACGTGCAGGTTAATTTGTTTTATTTTTACTTTACAGCAGTGATTCTGTTAGTGTGTGTGTGAGTGTACGAGTGTCATAAGAGACACTTATTAAAGAATTTTAGAAAGGATCCTTATTAAAGAATTTTCCAGACAGAGCAGTGTTTCTGTTAGTGTGTGTGTGCGTATGTGTGTGAAAGCTGTCCTACACAGTTGCCCTGCACAGGAGCTACTGTGTAATGAACCATTTGCATGGGATCAGTATCGCCCATCCCCGTGCCACACATCTGAATTTCGTGTGGCGCATTCGCATGGGATAAGCGATGCCTGCGATTTTATTCGAATTTACTGACTTATCTATATACTGTATCTATAAGTGTGTGTAATAAGAGTGTGTTGTGATAAAAAGAGGAGGGGAGGGTGTGTGTGTGTAGCTGTGTGTGGGCGTGTGCGTGCGTATGCAGACTGTGTGTGAGGCAGAGAGAGAATTTATGGATGTCCAGTTAGATGGATTAAACAAATATAGTTATCATGCCATGTGTGAGGGAGGGAGTCATTCTACACAGTAGCCATCTCCCTCTTCTCGTCTTACTTTAGCTTCAAACACATACACACACACACACACACATGCATGTGCATGTACTGCTCTGTCGGGAAACTTCTTTAATAAGGATCCTCTCTAATGGAACTCACACACGCACACAGACTAACGAAATCACTGCTGTAAAGTAAAAATGAAAACAAATTAAACTGCACTTTGAAAAGAATCCCAATACTCACAATCCAAGGTTTGACTGTACTATGTGGGACCATGGACATTTAAGCATAGGTAAAGGATTTAGCTGGCTTGAGGGAAGTGTACAAGGTACCTCACTCTGAATGTACATGGGACATGAAAAAATGCACTTGTGAGTGTCTGAGTGTACAGTTGTGGTCGAAAGTTTTGAGAATGACACAAATATTAATTTTCACAAAGTTTGCTGCTAAACTGCTTTTAGATCTTTGTTTCAGTTGTTTCTGTGATGTATATCTGGGGAGTTTCCAGGCCATGGACCCAAAATTTCAAAACTTTTGGTCCCCAAGCCACTTAGTTATCACTTTTGCCTTATGGCACGGTGCTCCATCGTGCTGGAAAATGCATTGTTCTTCACCAAGCTGTTGTTGGATTGTTGGTAGAAGTTGCTGTTGGAGGGTGTTTTTTGTACCATTCTTTATTCATAGCTGTGTTTTTGGGCAAAATTTTGAGTGAGCCCACTCCCTTGAATGAGAAGCAACCCCACACATGAATGGTCTCAGGATGCTTTACTGTTGGCATGACACAGGACTGATGGTAGCGCTCACCTTTTCTTCTCCAGACAAGCCTTTTTCCAGATGCCCCAAACAATTGGAAAGAGGATTCATCCAAGAATATGACTTTGCCCCAGTCCTCAGCAGTCCATTCGCCATCCTTTTTGTAGAAGATCAATCTGTCCCTGATGTTTATTTTTTGGAGAGAAGTGGCTTCTTTGCTGCCCTTCTTGACACCAGGCCATCTTCCAAAAGTCTACGCCTGATGCGCTCACACCTGCCTGCTGCCATTCCTGAGCAAGCTCTGCACTGGTGGCACTCCGATCCCGCAGCTGAATCCTCTTTAGGAGACGATCCTGGCGCTTGCTGGACTTTCTTGGACGCCCTGAAGCCTTCTTAACAAGAATTGAACCTCTTTCCTTGCAGTTCTTGATGATCCTATAAATTGTTGATTTAGGTGCAATCTTAGTAGCCACAATATCCTTGCCTGTGAAGCCATTTTTATGCAATGCAATGATGGCTGCACGCGTTTCTTTGCAGGTCACCATGGTTAACAATGAAAGAACAATGATTTCAAGCATCACCCTCCTTTTAACATGTCAAGTCTGCCATTCTAAACAGCCTGACATAATGATCTCCAGCCTTGTGCTCGTCAACATTCTCACCTGAGTTAACAAGACGATTACTGAAATGATCTCAGCAGGCCCTTTAATGACAGCAATGAAATGCAGTGGAACGTTTTTTTTTTCGGGATTAAGTTAATTTTCATGGCATAGAAGGACTATGCAATTCATCTGATCACTCTTCATAACATTCTGGAGTATATGCAAATTGCTATTATAAGAAATTAAGCAGCAACTTTTCCAATTTCCAATATTTACAGTACAGACCAGTACATCTTCTCATTCAAAGAGTTTAAATTTGTATTATGGCAAGAAAAAAACAGCTAAGTAAAGAAACGAGTGGCCATCATTACTTTAAGAAATGAAAGTCAGTCAGTCTGAAAAACTGAGAAAACTTTGAAAGTGTCACCAAGTGCAGTCACAAAAACCATCAAGCGCTACAAAGAAACTGTCTCACATGCGGACCGCCCCAGGAAAGGAAGACCAAGAATCACCTCTGCTGCGGAGGATAAGTTCATCCGAGTCACCAGCCTCAGAAATCGCAGGTTAACAGCAGCTCAGATCAGAGAGCAGGTCAATGCCACACAGAGTTCTAGCAGCAGACACGTCTCTAGAACAACTGTTAAGAGGAGACTGTGTGAATCAGGCCTTCATGGTAGAATATCTGCTAGGAAACCACTGCTAAGGACAGGCAACAAGCAGAAGAGACTTGTTTGGGCTAAAGAACACAATAAAAAACACAATAAAGAAGAGAAGGTGTGTCCAAACTTATGGTCTGTATTGTATGTAATTCTCAAAACTTTTGGCCACAACTGTATGCTTCGCCCCCAGTACGTTACCTTTAGGAGCGATGTCTTTTGAATGGCAGGATGTCCGGAAGCAAATGCAGTATGAGCCCAAATGATTAGCCTATCTCTCATGTCTAAAGGCATGAAGGTGCGATTGTGAAGGCATTTTGGAAAGATTCATTGATCTTGGGAAAAAAAGACTTCTTGTTCTGTGCCCCAAGTTGTGCAAAAAGGTGGCAAAATTGTTTTTGGACTAAATTCCTTGACCTTTGAAGTGAAAAGATGAGAGTGTATCAACCTTTCCAGGTACTCCATCAAAGCTGAATACAGGCAAAAACAAGGTCCGCCATGTCTGTCAGAGGTTCAGTCTCTTAGATGTTTACATAGATCAGTATACGTGGTAAATAGATTGTCTGTACAGTAGCTTTGGTCAGGATAACTTTCTTACAAAAGAATGCCACTTGATGAAGCTTCGGTCTTTCCATGAACACTTGTGACAGGACTATACCAACTACAGTTTCTGATGTTTCTGTTTCATCACAAATGGCTTGGTTGGGCCTAAGTGTTTTAGAATAGGTGCTGAGGTGAGTGCTACTGTCTTTTTAGATCACCAATGTAACAGTGAGGTAAGGGGCTGACAACTGTGCAAAATCCTCCAATTAATCTCCTGTAGAATCTGGTGAAGTCTAGAAAATGGGGGATTTGGGTCATTCTAATATGGTGGTTATTCTGACTTGATCCATTTTGACCCCTTGTGATTCAATGATGATGCCCAGAAAGGAAATCACTTCAACATGGAAATCACATTTTTCTAGCTTGACCAAAAGTTAGTTGGTTCACCAGTAGCTTGAATAGGATCTGTTTCGAATGGCAGACATGGGTTTCCATGGATGGTGAACAGATAAGTGTATCATTAATGATTACAAATTTGCCTAGTACATATATTTTGGAGTGTTAGACAGGTTTTCCAGATTCTACTGAAGTGGAAGCTATGATAACATGAAGAAGGACAAGACATTGTTGGATGCAAGAGCTGACAGGATAGGTGAGGGTCATGAAGCTTCTTCTACAGGAATTCAATAATTAGGGGATGTTTTTTCTTTCCCTAGAGTTTCTGACACAGACCCCTGGGCAATGGGTCACTGAAATCCAGAGCAAGAAACCCAGAGGCAGAGTATGTTGAGTAATGGTTTATTACTCAGCTTAACATTAATTAATTTAGAGTTAGCAGGATGCTTTAGGTTTAATGTGGTTTCTTTGGATATTAAAAAGGACAAATTTAATTTAAAGCAGACGTCCTTTAGTTTGCCAGCTCTGCTTGAAAGCCTGATTAAGGTCATCTAAGGTAAGTAGATCATGTAGTGCACAGGATGACCATAAGTTCTTTAATTCATTTAGAGTTTCACTATCTGCAAAGAGAGGGCAGTAAATATAGAAAACAGGAAACTGAGCATTACCACTAGCACAAATGTCCACAGCAAGATAATCAAATTTCCTAGGTACTGATAGGGCAATACGCAGCTGTACTGAGAAACAATTCTTTACATTAATACATATGCCACCATCTTTACTGTTCTTGATAATGGCAACGAGGTGATCATTTCCTTCACTTGTTAATTATGACCTTTGTGGTGTTCCATGGCATATTTAATGCTTTGAAAAGTCTGTTGTACGATGAACTTGTGCATAAATTACTCTTGATATTTGGGATTCATCAGAATCACTTCCTTGTTGACAAGTGAATAGTAATTACGTTTAATTACGTTGAGCACACTCACATGCTACATTATAAAAAGGGTCTACTCCATTATAAAAAGGGGGACCGCATCCAATTTTTTTTTTTTCATTTTGTTGGTTGCTATTTCCCATCAAAAGTGAAAAAAAGATCTGATGTGATCCATCTATAGGCAGTTAATATTAATTAGCTAAAATCTAATTATTTAATAGCAATAATGGAAACTTTGTAACTTCTTCAGCAAAAATCTATCATTTAAATGAGGTTTTTGACACAGAGCAGCTCTAATGGCTTGAACAAAATTTACACTGTTTAGTCATATAATAATAAAAAATAATAAAAAATACTTTCAATGCAATATGCACATAATATTGAATTTCCTGGTATAAATAGGTTAGAAGGGCTAAGACTTCCCTTGCATTCAGGGAAAAACACATTAAATGTTCAACATTTTGCTGGCAATCATACTCATCTGTAAGCCTTATCCAAACTGTTGTAAATTTCAAAGAACGCACTGGTAAATGATTTCTTTGTACTTAAGAGGCCTATCAGATACAGTACATGTTACAGAATTAAAGTGGCCATATAAACCAGGTAAGGGTCATGAAGACATGTGTCAAGGCTGAAATGGAAGCCTCCACACAGCCTGACCTCGTGAAAAAGGCATTGGACTGCATTGGTACAAAACAGTTTTCTGCGATATCTTCTGACTACAATCATTTCAACAGTTTTTTTCTGACTGCAATCTCTAGAAGAGTTTTAGGGCCGAAACTACCTCAAACAGATTTGCACTCAAGTCTCACTAAGTGCACAGTTGTTAACCTCAACAAAATGGGCTTTGCTAACCAAAATGTATTTCCTGTCCTAGAACTTGCACTTCTGACTTCATAATGCAGATACAGAAGGGATTTATTTAATGTCACACTATCCAGTGTCCAATGAAGACAGGTTGCCTTTTGAGTGGGGTTCTCCTCAAGGTTTCTCTCTTATGTCATCCTCCTTGCCACTCTCACCTCAGACCTGCTCATTAAACACAAGGTGATTTATAAACTTATGTCCAGAATGTTCTATTTCTGTTCTGTTTGCCTTGCGACAATGTCCATTGTTAAAAGCCCCCCCCACCATACACACACACATTTTGTGGCTAGATTCAATATTGTGACATATTAATGCTATTTGATACAATTTATTAAACACTCTGTTGCAACTGCTAGTGTGACTGTCAGACTCCCTTTACTACTTGCATACCTTGCTGGGTTCTTTAATGCTGGGCTCGTTATACAGGCTGCGTATCCTGCGTCGCTCCAGCTGTTTGTTATCTGTGGCCTCTGGTTTCGCCTGCTCTCCTTTAAAAGTGGCACTGTAGCTCGTCTCCAAATTAGCCTTCTCCTCCGTCGTCAGTTTGTACTGTGACTTAGCTTTAATGGGTTTCACCGGCTTTACATCAGTGTATGCTTTGAACTCCATTCTGGAAAATAGAGTATCATAATCAGTGCTTATTTTCCTACTTTGACTTTTTCAGCCTAAGAAACATGGCACTAACACCAAGAGCAACTGTTGCAGGCTGTTTAAGGCTGTTCATTTTAGCTTGTCAAAATGCGCATGTACTGCAGTACATGGGACAGCTTGTTTTTATCAAAATGTATTTACTCCTCAGTTTATTTACTTAATTTTATTACTCCACAGTGTACATTATATATATATGACAGATGCCATTTTTTATTAGAATGACCTTTCTCATCATACAACAAGACCGTTTTGATATATTTGAGTGACATCAGTTTTTACAACAGATTTTACATTTATTTCTGTTCCCTGGAACTATAGTTGCTAGAATGTCATAATATAATTAGTGGTTCTGCTCTGTGACCATAGCTAAACTGAAATTAAGCGAACCATGTTAGATAATACAATTACAACCAGACCATTAATGACATTTAAAGCACTGATGTTGGGGAACAGAAACAAAATATTATTTTGGTCTCAGGTTTTTAGGATTCGCTGACTAACAAAATACTCATCAAAGTACATGAGTGTCCTGAAATAATAATAATAATAAAAAAAAAATAATAATAACAATAATAATAATATAGTCAATTGTTAAAATTGTTAACATTTTTTAAGTGAAACTAAATAAATATTAAATGCCCAATGCTGTTATCTTTATATGCTTCCTCTGGGTAACATAATTCATAAGCATGGTATTTGTTTTCACTGTTCTGCTGATGATCACAGTTACATGTCTCGGCAAAGCCAGATGAGAGACACCAGCTTAATAAAATTGAGGAATGTGTACAGGACATTAGACACTGGATGATTTTTAACTTAATTTGACATAAGTCTCTCATGATGGAAGTGTTGGATCTAAGAAAAAAAAAATTAGCTGTGATATAACAACCAGAACATTAATGATATTTAAAGCACTGATGGTGGGGAATTAAAAAATATATATTATTTTTGTCTCAGGTTTTTAGGATTCACTGACTAACAAAATGCTTGTCAGTACAGGTACAGGAGTGTCCTGAAATAATAATAATAATAATAATAATAATAATAATAATAATAATAATAATAATAATAATATAGTGAATGGTTAAAATAGTTAACATTTTAAAGTAAAACTAGATAAATATTAAAGGCCTACTGCTGTTCTCCTCATATGCTTCCTCTGGGTAACATAATTCGTAAGCATGGTATTAGTTTTCACTGTTATGCTGATGGTACACAATTATATGTCTCAGCAAAGCCAGATGAGAGACATCAGTTTAATAAAGTTGAGCAATGGACATTAGACACTGGATGCTTTTTAATTTCTTTTTACATAATTCCGACATGACAGAAGTACTGCATCTAATACAACATCCAGCTAGAAATAAGCTTTCTGATGACACAGTATAAGACCTTGACGTGATTATTGATTCCAGTCTTTCATTTGAAGCTCATATAGATAATAGTGGTAGTTATAGTCTATACTGTTTTGGTACATGTTCCAATTAATTTTTTCATGATTCTTTAATTCTGTAAAGCTGCTTTGTGCCAATGACCAATGCTGAATTGAAATGTAATATTTTATGTTTTTGTATTTTACAACAAATAGGCTAACTTGCGGTTTCTAAAATAAATAAATAAATAAAACATATTTTCGTTTTAGTTTTGTTATCCTTACATTACTTTATACACTAGTCACCTTGCTTGTTTTTTTTTTTTTTAATCTTCAGTATACAGAGTTACAGGCTTGTGCACAGTGCAGCCATGTGTAAGGTGCACATCCTGAGAAAGTGTGTATACGTGTTGAATACAGTCAATTAATGTGTAATTTAAATCAAATGTACGAATGACAACAATACATTATTGAGGTAATGGCAAATTTGAGAAACTTTGTGTCCGTTTTTACCTGTATGAGCTTCCTGCAGTTCGTTCCTGCTTGATCTGCCTGTTTAGAGCATCAGCTTCTGACCTTCCTTTGGAGTTTGCTCTCTGCTCCTTCTTCTTCTCTCCAGTCTCAGCATCCTCCTCTTTCTTCACCGGTCTCTTCTTCTTCTCCTCGCTGACATCTTTTTTTTCTTTTACTCGCTCCTCGATCTCGCACTTCTCCACGCCCGTGTCCGGCTCTAAGGTCACGTGCTCCTGCTTCTGGCTCTTGATCTCGGCTTTGGGGATCCACGGGTGATCTCCGCGTTTCTGAATAGGCCACGGTTTGTAATCTTTGCGGTACTGCGTCTCGTTATCGAACGGTGTTTGGCACGGGCGGTACTCATTTTTGGGTTTGCAGCTCGGTTCCGGTTTGACTCTCCAGGGTTTGAAGTCCTGGCGCGTGACGGACGATCCGCGCGCCGCCGAGGTTGCTGATGCTGCGGCCGCGTCTTGTGGCGCGGTGTGGGCGGGCTCTGTTCCTATGGCGACCGCGCTGGGATGATGCGATTGCGCTAACGGCCCCGGTTGCGGATGGAGGTGCCGCACCTCGGCCACGTCCGAGTACTTGGTAAAGACAAGCGGCACGGCGATGTCCGCTTTATCTAGCTCGCTCCAGAAGCGGTTGATGCAGCAGGCGCGGGTGATGCAGGGCCACGCCATGCCGAAAACCTGCAGCAGCGATTTATCTTCAGGAAAAATCAGGCATTGGCTTTCTCCGTCCTCTTCTTTAACCGGGTAGAGCGCGACTTGTTCTGTTCTGATGGATTTCCGTTAGAAGGCGACGTCAGTGAAATCTTGCCGTAGGGTTCCAACAATCCACGAAAGGATTTTATTTCTATTTTCCCACAGCCTGTTCAGGCAAAAATAAAAAAAAATCCACCCAAAATAGTTGTTGTAAAGGCCTGATGAGTGTGAGCGCAGCCCCGCCTGGTTGTGGAAGATTGCTGCGTAAAATCGGCCGTCACCTGCAGACGGCTGCGGCTGGACAGCGGCACCCACAGGCCACGCCCACAATTTAACCACTTCCTGTCCGAGATTACTGTTCGAATAAATTCACGCTTAGGCTTTTGTCTACTCATTCTAACCTTCACTTCGGCCGCATGTTCACAATCCGCAGTAATCTCTTTATTTTAGGGATTGGGATGCACCAGTATGTTTAATGTAATGCTGGCTAGAAATTCATCTTTATTTAATTAATATACTGTACATTCAGGTTAAAATAAATAGTTTCCTGGGAAAGGCTTGAAAACCAAACGGACATCTGTGCAAGTAAAGTGCTTTATACAATGCTTTTTAATATTAACCTTCTCTTATAACATTTGAACTAATATAACATTAAGTAATGTGGTGGAGAACTTATGACCTGCACAATATGTTACATGTACAGTCCTATAGAGTGAGCCAAACAAAATATATACACACTTCAGGATAATAAAAACTTGTATAAATTTATATTATATACAATATATAATAGTAATATTATATAATCATACAAATCTTCTTTTCCTAAGGTTTGTAAGGGGGGCTGACTCTGTATATTAACCGCATTACTTGTCCTGTCCTGCATGTTTCAGTGTTTTCCCTGATCTCACACACCCACTTCAACTCAATTAGTTAAATGGAGCCTGTTAGAGTAGGGAAAGTGTGCTAGTCCTCTTTCACACTCCTCTATTTAAACCATTTGTTAATATCATACCAATAGCAGTTCTCTGTGATGTATATTTATTTTCATGGTACTTCATTCATTAGAAGAAAGTGTGAAAAGGGTCAGGCTAAAGCAGACACTGAACATTTGATTAGGCATTTATGTCAGATTGTTAAATAAAATACTGACACGACCCGCATAACAGTGCAAGTTTGAGTTGGGTGCTTCCTATTTTTAACTATTTATTCCCACTCATCCATAATTAATGCCGTGCTCTAAAGTAAAGCAGGGTTTTACTATTTAGGGATTTTGCAGCTCTAATACACTTACTAAAAGCTAAAAATCATCAAGATTAGAATAATGAGATGCAACGTTACCAAATTGTTCTGCTTGAAAACTGGAATTATGAAACTGAAGCTTAGAGAGACTGGTTAAGTTAAAGGAGTTGGGAGGCTGATGAGTCACACCCATGTTCCTTTGTTTCAATCTTACAAGAGAAACACTAATGATACCCTCTAGTGGCAAGATCAGAGCTACAGACTGGAAACTGGAGGCAGAAAGATAAAAAGGTCCAAGTTCAGGTCACTCTATTGAACAAAATAATATACAAGGTGGACCTTTACATTAAATAAATTATTAAATTGACTGTTGTTCTTGACTCTTAAGTTTCTGAGTCCTTAAAGGGTTTCTTCTGGCTTGCTCATTATGGATCCAAATATGTATCTAGGCCTATAAAGATGCGTTCTGACAATGATTGTTGTTAAAAGTTAGTATACAAATAACAGCTAAATGGATTTTTTTAAATACACAATATAAGAAATATGGTAAGAGTCAGAATGCCATATAAAAACCAAGTCATTTATTTGCACTGTAAATAAAGTAGAGAATTAAAAACAATGCAATATGTTTTATGATTTTCCAGACTGTTCACCTTTTTTCCACTTCCACATGTTAGTCCAGTTTCACACAGGCAGAAGTTATACACGCCGATTTATTACCAATTTGATTAATGGCATTTAGGCTGATAAAGTATATAAAACAATATAAATACATTTTTACATTTTAATGAGTACTGGACACAAAAAATAATACAATCCTGCAAAATATAAAAATTAAATACACTAGTT
Source organism: Clarias macrocephalus (assembly GCA_011419295.1). Taxonomy (NCBI): domain Eukaryota; kingdom Metazoa; phylum Chordata; class Actinopteri; order Siluriformes; family Clariidae; genus Clarias; species Clarias macrocephalus. The sequence continues at coordinate 288,692 of JAAGKR010000035.1, read as the reverse complement.
ATAAAAATATAAATAATTTAATCCACCCTATGCTCATAAGCACAGCATGATTCAGAGATTATTTCCACTGTTGAGTCTCTGAAAAGGCATTTAAACACTCTCTTCTTCTGGATAACTTTTTATATAACATTCAACCATTTCATCTAAATCTGTTTTAACATGGTAATTGATATTCAGCACAGCTAAACTCTTCGACCTGTGCCTTACTGGCGTGTCTGAAAGGTAAACCTGTAGGCGGTTCTGTCCGGTGCCTCCCTGATCCCCTAACGTCAATACAGGTAAAGAGGCCAGAATCCTCAGGAACGCATTGACATTTGGGAAGAACTTGACGTCCGAGTGCTGCAGTGTTTCATGAATAGTGCACGGCAGGTTGACTTCCTTTCCTCTGTGTTTCCATTTGATCCTCCAGCAGTGAAGCTCTGCAGGCAGTGTGTCCGGCTGAGGGAGATCGCTCCTGAATATGTCTGCATGGGCTTCTTCTGAGGTGTTAAATTTCATCTGGCCCATGACTGCTGGAACAAGAGACAGGCACTTAAGAGCTCTGATATGGTTACCCGAGAACATGTCCTTCACTTCCTGAGTGATGTGCTCCATAACCGGAAGTGTTAGGTATTCTTTGTAAAAGGACTCAGCCTGTATTTCTACTGGTTCAATTGCTCGTTGCTTTCTGAGAAACAATCTGGGCACTTTCACTGGGATCTCCATCGCTGTGGCCAGATTTACAGCTTCCTCGAACCAGAACTCGTGGTAAACTTCAATGTTGTCTAGAACCTCGTGCAAAGAATGCAAAACGGCTGTGAGGCTGCTGGCTGCAAAATACACATCAAGAGTCTCTCCTTGCAAGTTTTTACCAAAAGCTCTTGTGAACGAGAGCGCGTTTTTCATCACGACCAGAGTAACCACAAACTCGAAGTCTGCCAAAGCCTCGGAGATGGCATAAGCATCGCTAGTGAACTGGTCATTCCATTTCCAGTCTTCGTTGTCATGTATGCTATCCATGCAGAGCAGAAGCGGCTCTAATAAATCAACAGCCATCTCAAACACATTATGCAGTTCTGTCCAGTTAGCACGGCAGTTCTCCTTGAGATCTTCTCCTTTCTCTACGTTGCCCTGAGAGAGAATGGTGATTGCGCTGTCGAGTTCAGCCTGCAAAAGCGGAGAAGCCTTAAAGAAGGCATCTGTCTTTTTAAGAACCGACATTACAACTTGAACACCAGTTAGTGGAATACTGTTAGCAAGGTGAACATTAAGTGCATAAGTTGCACATGGTGTGTTCATGGCCATTGGGTATTTCTCCATCAGCTGGCTGGCTACAGATTTCATTTTACTGCCAAAGACACCAGAGCCTGCATGTGCCTGACCTCTGCAGTGTTCCATGCTCAGATCCCATTCCTTCATGATGTGAGACTCCAATTTGTCCGCCATAGCTTGCGCCTCTCCTTCAAACAAGAGAAACTCTACAAACTCCTCCCTGAGAGTGTTGCTTTGGTCCACAAAACGCAGGAAAACTGGGATATACTGACCTTCTGGAAATTCAACCAGCTCCCCAGTCACTAGTGAAAAGAAACGGCTTTCTCTGACTTCTTGCAGAAGCTCGTCTCGGACGCATCTCTCGCAAACATTCAGCAGTTGCTTTTGCTGTGCTCTTGGCCAGAATTCCTCATTAACAGCTGCTCCTTCAAACCGTGCTCTGAGAACTTCATCACCAGCGTTAATGCGGTTTTCCAGCAAAGCCTGAAATGTGCTCCTGATAAACGGCTCTTCTTTTGACTGGTAACTCGATTGGATGTTTTGTTTTCCTATTAAAACAATCACCTCGAACAAAGACCTTAAGAACTCTCTTAGTTCTTTTTGATGAGCAGTCAGCTGGGGTACATCAGCCTCTGTCTCATCCTCGCCAGCACCTTTATCCTTTTTTGACAGCATTTGCTCTAATGAAGACTCCACTAAAAAACATGTGAAGGAAAAACAAAATTTTATCCACGAAATGTTTTAATCCTGACATTCAACAGATATTTTTATAGATCTAATGAATACTCACATCTTCGCTCTTTGATTTTTTGTACCTCTTCATCTGTCTAGAAACAAACACAGAAATTAAACAAGATAAACGAGCACTACCAAAAAAAATTATAGGTTTCATATTAATCAGGGTATCATTAATGCATCATAACACCACAAGAGACAAATAAAAGGCATTTTGTTGTTAAATAACAATTAACCCATTTGACAGTCATTACGCTGTTATACTCTTGCTTCACTGAAAGTTTAATAAAGAGATAAAAAGAGCAGTGTACCAAAATTTTGATGCGTTTCCGATGTCTGCTGTGTGGATTACTGAGGTGGCTGGTTAAATCAAAAATGGTAGGAATAGCAGTATCTCTCAGCACCGTCCTGTAAGGGCTCTGTATTAACAGAGAGAAATCAACATTCAGCTACACGAGACACTGACCGACAACAACCAGCAAAACATGTCTGTCAGTGTCAGTCCTGTAATCAGAAAGTCAGCTTTACTGTCACAAAGTGAGAACTAGTCAGAGTGAGTGAGACCCACAGGTCGCACGCAGAGTGAGTGAGACCCACAGGTCGCACGCAGAGTGAGTGAGACCCACAGGTCGCACGCAGAGTGAGTGAGACCCACAGGTCGCACGCAGAGTGAGTGAGACCCACAGGTCGCACGCAGAGTGGGTCACATGCAGAGTGAGTCACATGCAGAGTGAATGAGACCCACAGGTCACACACAGAGTGGGTCACATGCAGATGAGTGAGACCCACAGGTCACACGCAGAGTCAGTACAATAATCAGGCCTAAAGTTACACAATCTTAACATCACCCAGAGTCTTAATAATTATATAAAAAATAAATCCTAAATCATAAAAACTTGAGCTCCTGAAGTCATTGACAGTAACAAGAGTGGCTCCCACAGTCTGTCTTAAAGTTGTACAAAGTCAGACCTACAGTCACAAAGATCTATAGTCATAGTTAAGTAATTACCTCAAGTAATAACACTCACCGTTTTACAAATCATCGCTGGTTCAAAGTGCTTTGCACATAGTCTGTAATGCTTATTGAGCTGATCGGGAGTCTTTTCTTCAAGATCTGCACGGCGACAATTCTCCACCCAAAGCCTACATCTGTCCACAAAAACAAGACATTACATTCTAATTCAGTTCCAGCTGCTGAAAGTTTGACTGAAAAATATGTTTTCAGAACATTTCAGAAGGATTGAATTATTGGGCTGCCTCGAGCAAAGAAAATAATGAAGGAGATTTGAAATTACTGAAACTAGGTTAACAACCTTTCGACACATTATTAAAACCTGGAAGAATAGCGCCAATGTTTCCTTTGTGGAGGAAATGTGGTTGGAAAAAAATTCATGAATGGGGTTCACTTAAACCTTTGGTGAAGTTGAAGGGTTAAAAAAAATCAACAGAAAAACTAGCTATGTTTAATTGTGAATGTAAGAGAATTTCCACACACACAAACCCACAATGTGATGAGAACTCACAGGATTGAAATTGGATAGTGAAACTAATCACAAAAAGTGATTAAACTTGCCAGAGAGCATAAAGTTTGGACTGCAATGGAAAAAGGTCATGTGGTCTGATGAGTCCAGACTGAGTTATGGGCAGATCAAGGTAAGATGTGACGCACCCGTCATGCATAGTGGCCACTGTACAAGCCTCTGGAGGCAGTGTTATGATCTGGGGTTCAGTTCAGTTGGTCAGGTCTAGACTCAGCAACATTATGTGGCAATAAAATGTACTAAATGACCAGGTTATCACATGTATGGAGTTTTTCTTCCCCGATGACACAGCCAAATTCCACAACTCAAATTGTCAGAGTGTGGTTCTATAAGAACAAGAAATCATTTCTGCACATGAACTGGCCACAGCACCTTGTGTTCTGTAATAAAAGCTAAATGTGACTGAATGAGTGTTGTTTGAGTGTGGTTTCTTTGAAGGTTCCTTCATTATGGTGTCTCAGGCAGTTTGTATTTGCTACTCTCACCTCTAGTTTGTTTCTTATGGATTTCTGCAAATCTTTTTTGTAATATGTGTAATATTAAAAGCATTAAAGAAATAACTATTTGCCACAATCACTCAATCCTCCTGAGTCAACACCTTCTATCCACCCGTATTCTAACAAATCCGCAATGATTGGCTGCGAATGTTCACAATGCAAAACACAGGCCAATGGAGTGACGGCATGAGAGCGCGATCCGGAAGTAAAGCTGTAGGAGTACAGGTGGTAAAACAAACAAGCGCACTAGCTCTTCTAACTTAGCTTTTTCTAGCTAGCGTTCACTTATTTTTTCGTCTCACTCGAGCTAATCAACTAGCCCGATGTTGCGCTTGTTTATTTCATCATTTGCACCTTAGTAATAGGTTTATCGTGTAAAACGTGACAGTTTGCTAGCAGCACACTTACCTCTCAGGGTCTCTTGGAAACCTGAAGAAAGCCAGATCAGACTGTGTGCTTTTCCGGGTGCAGTTTGGAGCCGCGCAGAAATTGGGCATTGTTTATGATAATGATATAAATACACTCTTGCGGTTTATAATCTAGGCATTATTTAGGTATATTCAAATGAAACAGTGTTGTACGCACAGCTACTACACAGCTAACTAACAATGCACAGAGCTGCTATCCCAGAATGCATCGCGACACACGTCCCATAATGCTTCTGTGACGAGGAACCTCTGTTAAACAAAATGAAACGAAAAACAATAGATAATACAGTATGAATGTAGTTTAAAGGATTATTAGAAATAAACACCACAATACAGGGTGTTGGATAATAAATGCGGCCCAGCTTTTAATAATTTAGGTCTGTTGTTAGAGGTGAGCCGGTGTTAGCAATGCAGCTGGTGTTAAATTAGAGCATTTGGGGGTAATAAATGGCTATAATGTGAATTTAATTGACGACCGATTTTTTTTGTATAACAAAGCACACAGTTTGATTAGTCTATTGTTCTCATTTTTATAAAAGAAACCTTAAAAATAATGGGCTCGTCCGGGATTTGAACCCGGGACCTCTCGCACCCGAAGCGAGAATCATACCCCTAGACCAACGAGCCGCATGTTTCACAGCACCTTTTTGTTTCATTAAATAATTACAAGTTCCGTTGTTCGTTCTGTTTTGGACGTATTATATGAACAAATGTTTGGAGACACCCGATCACCACACTTGTATGAACATTTCTCTTCAGATTTAGTTCCCTGCTGTTATAACGACAACATTCATTCTTATGAGAAGGCTTTCCACCATGTATTGTAGCGAGATTTGTGCTCATTCAGCAGTGATGTGCAAGAAGTCCTGAGACTCACTCAGTGTTCCAGTTCATCTCACATGTGTTCACTGGGTTGAGTGTTCAGGAGAATTTAGTTCTTGGCAAAACACCTGTGCATGAAATATGCTTTGTGCACAGTGGCCTTGTCATGCTGGAACAGGTCCGGGCCTCCTTGTTCCAGTGAAAATAAAAGTGTTGTTCCAGTAAAGAGAAATTACAACACTCTAGCATACAAAGATATCCTAAGCATCTGTGTTGATTTCTGTGACAACAATTTGTGGAACAACCAAAGTTGAAATGACTGAATTTCCTGGTAAATTATTTATAATTTATACTCAGTTATCATTATCAGGAACATCTGTACACCTGCTCCTAGGCAATCGTATGGCAGCAGTACAAGGCATACAATTATGCAGATAGAGGTCAACTGCTGATCTTGAGAGATTTTTCACAAATGATAGTCCATACAGTTTACAGTATGGTGTGAAAAGCAAAAAACATCCTGTGAGTGGTAGTTCTGTATTTGGAAATGCCTTGCTGATGAGGGAGGTCAAAACAGGAATGGCTGACAGAACTTAAATGCAGGAGTGGTGAGCAGGGAAGCACATTGAAACACACATACACCAAATCTATAAGAGCTGAAGACCACATCAGTGTCCACTCCTGTCAGCTAAGAACAGGAATCAGTGGCCAATCATGGACAAAAACTGGACAGACGAGTGCTGGAAAAAGACCAGGTGATGTTTTTTCCTCTAATCTTCCACCAAGTGGTCACTGAAGTTACCTTCCATCAGCTCAAACCAGAACTGCTGTTCACTGAATGCTTTTTTTTTTTTAAATATAATTTTTATACAATTTTGTTTAAATTTGGCTAACTGTAAAAATCCCAGGAGGTAAAGTCTAGCCACACCATTGTGCTGTGGTCTAAATCACTGATCCCTCCATTAAATCACAATTTTGATCAAAAAATTTTTTCATTCTCATATTTGAACAAGTATTAACACTCTTGATCTGTATGTGCATGATATGAATTGCACTGCTGCAGTATAATGTAATTTACTAATTAAATAAGTGCATGAATGAGCAAGTGTAAAGATATTCCTATAATAGTGGGGGTGAGTGTATAAATTTGCGCTTCTATTTATTTGTTATGCCAACTTAACAGTTGAGCGACCATTAACTAAAAATTGTTTCTCTTGGTTAAAATTCCACCTCATTTTAAGTGGAAAACATTTTTACCTCATTAATACATTATATGTGAACACTACTACTGACCAAACTCTGGCAAATGGCAGTACAACATTCGGAGCTGATTTTCCAAAAAAGCATTGTACACATGAACATTAATCAAACAATTAAGAGTAATATGCTACAGTGGGTTTGCAATCCTGGGTATGTCTCCACAAAGCATTAACAGAGTAAGATTATAGTTCCAAATCATATTTGTATTAATTTAGAGGCAGATCAGAGCATTATTACTTTTGGCCAAGTTAAATCTTTTAACAAAATGGACAACGGTGTGAGAAAATCAAACATTTTCCCCTAAGGAAAACTTAAAATTATAGCCAAAACAGCCATAATTATATACCAGGAGAAATGTAGCGAATTCTGTATTTTCTTTATTAAAAAATATAAATATATATACATCAAGTCTATTTCAACTATTAAAAAGGGGCTGCATTTCAGGAAACGACACTAAATCAGAGCTAAAACAGGTAGACACTTAATAACTGTTCAGTTTTTTCCAGGTTTATTTTGGAATGTTTTGAGCTCAGCAAACTGCTGTGTTCCCCACTTATATGGGGTCATTTATAAAAACTATTTTTTTTAAAAGCCATTTAACATTTATATGAACCATTTCTCATCCCCATTACTCTTCTCAGAATATGTAAATATATCAAACATCATTTGTTTTGTAAGAGGGTAAAGATGCCGTCGGCAAAATAAACACCACTTTCATGTACAACAGTGTCCTGTTACCTGACTTGGCAGCAGGACACTAAAGATTCATTGGTAATATGCATGGAATTGGTCTTGGTTAATACCCAATGCAGCAAGTACGTGTGAGCACGGGTGGAGAACACTTCACAACCTGTTCTCCTAGAAATCGTGGGTGAGATTGCTTATGCAATTAATCAACAATTGCTTTTTTGACTGCAGAGTGATTTTGAAACATTGCATCTCTCAGAAACATGCATATGCCCTCAGTGCCATATTTAGACTCTGGTCAATCAGTATATGGGGAAACAAGCACTAAACAAAATGTTTGACAAACTCAACTTGTACTCATAGTAGCTACAGTAGACTGCCTGAATATTTCAGCTGAAGTATAGTACTTTGATAAAAATCATCATATCATCCAAAGTAAGTAGAAAAAACGTAGCATCACCCACCAATGGACAATTTCAACCACCCCCCCTGTAATTTTTTTTTATTATTATTTTTTTTACAGCTACTCCGTAGCCTGCAGAGCAGCAGTGTTGTGCCAAGTTATGTCCCAACTGCTTGATGTTTAAAAACCAAATGAAAAGAAAAGAAAAGAACAGGATTTTGATGTGTAACCAAACAACAATTCAACCAAGCTCTGCAAAATTTCCATTTTTTTCTTTTTTACAAAATTAGTTGATAGACTTTTGGTATGGACAAAACTGATCATTTAATAAAACACTGTGTTAGAGTGGTGAACTGCTACATTATTGGTTACAGAACCATAAAAAAACCCAATTACTTTGGTATTTAAAAAAATGTGTAAAGTTCACAGCATAATTCAAGAGGGGAGAAAGGCAGTCACAAATTTCAGTGAAGATTTCTGTACTAAAATGTGAATATGCAAATTTAAGTAAACAGTGTTCAATGGAAAGTGTACAATCAAAAGGAAAAGGAACAAATCAATAAAAATCAAGCATCTCTTATAGGGTAGACTAATTTTTGTGAAATCCTCCTACTTTGATAAAAAGAAAAAATTATAGGAAGTCACCATTAAAACACTTGACCCTGTAATTATGAGTCCCTTAAGTCCCTTTGTTAAATAAAGGCCTCTTAATAACCTCTTGATTACTTTTTACTCTACTCAGCATTCCTCCAAATAATGATCATTTACGTTAAAAGAAGAGGAAAGGCGTCTTTATCTGAACAGTATTGTCCATGTTCTTTTCATTCAAATGTTCAAAAATCGTAAGGCCAACAGGGTTCTGAACAACACAACCCTTAATCTGTATCTGACCCCATTCAGTGCATCTTCTCCATAACTGGAACACATGGTGAGACATGGCTCAGCCTGAACATTACTGCAGCTCATTCTGCTCCCACAGTCTGAGCTCACGCTTCTCACAGTTACACAATACAGACAACACCAAAGACCACTGAGAGTACTTCTTCCTGCACACACTACAGGTTTTTAAACACACAGCTCCTTTGAGAGCTCCTTTCAAATAAAGGGTAAATAAATTATCAAGAAAACAAAATGCTAAATGTTTCACTGTTAGAACTTAAAAAGATGTGTTTTTTTTTTTTTTGCATTGCTTTACATGTAGATAGCTATGTGGCAGTTCTTGGCTCTGAAATACTAAAAACCGATTTTAAAAAAATTAACGAACCACGAGTGGGACATGAGTACTATATGTGTAGTGAGTGAACTGGCAGATGCAATTTTATGATGGTCATTTTGCAGTATTACGAATGTGTCTGTTAAGTGGAAAAGAGAGATCTGAAATACATATACTTTAAATACTCTTCAGTTGTAGCGTTTCAGTGATATCTCCCCTAAAAAGTGAGCAGCTTTTTGTTCTCTATGCACCATTTAAAAATAGGAGAAAAGGAAAATATCACCTAGAAAAAAAAATTCATAATAACCACATACAGAAAAAAACAAAACATTTCCAGATTAGTCACGAACTAGCCATGGAGCTCGGCTGAACACAGACTCCAGTCATCGGAGACTCATCTCTATCAATGCCTTGTCTCATTCCCAAATGTCCCTCTGTTATGAAGTGCCCGGGTCCCGTGTTGGTGGGAACCGAGTATGTTGGATGTCCAGCGATGCCAGTTTCTTGGCGGGGATTTGAGAAGGCACCCAAACCCATGCTCCCGATTCGGCTGAAGTCCAGGGCCGTGGTGGGCCCCTGGCGGAACTGGTACATCTGGTGGCCATGGTTTCCTGTGGAAGAGGAAGAGGTGGAGGAAGAGGAGGCAGAGGAAGACAGAGATGTCATGGACAGATGGCCATGCCCAACCTCCATGGAGTCCTGTGTGGAGGCGCTGTTGGTGGGCGAGTTGTAGAGCCGTGACCGGGGAAACGCTGTTATGACCTGTCCGTGTTGTTGGTGATGGTGGTGGTGATGGTGGTGGTGATGAGGATGTAATGCTTTAGGATGCTGGGGAGGCACATGAAAGGTGGTCTCCTGCACTGGATGCGTCTCTACAGTGACAACCTCTGGGCCAACACCATCAGTCCATACTACAGGGGGATGGTAAGGCTGTCTTTTCTGTAAGAGAAAGAAAAACAATCATGGCCAATTATATACACCTGATGTAGAAAAAAAAAATGGGCAAAAACAAAAGAAAAGCAACAAATAAAAAGTACAAAACCCTCCTTTGTCTTGTTGAATTTTTCTCTTCATTAAAGCCACAGTGTGTAAATGTAGCATTTTTCTTTTGCATAAATATCACCTAAAAACACATCTTGACCCAGACTCAAACAGCCTGACAGAGCACAGACATAGTCTGTTCTAGATGTTTTTTTATTGAACACCACCCTTCTAAACAAATAATTAAGGGAACACGGTTCAGTTCTACTGCTCTCAGTGTTACCAAACTGGATGGTTTTCCATCCAACGTCTTATTATAAACAATAAACTATATTACAATAGAAAATTATACTATATTTTTTTCGTAATTAACATTATGCACATATACAGGGGTTGGACAATGAAACTTAAACGCCTGGTTTAGACCACAATTCATTAGTATGGTGTAGGTCCTCCTTTTGCGGGCAAAACAGCATCAATTTGTCTTGGGAATGACAGATACAAGTCCTGCACAGTGGCCAGAGGGATTTTTTTGAGCCATTCTTCTTGCAGAATAATGGCCAGGTCACAACGTGATGCTGGTAGAGGAAAACGTTTCCTGACTCGATCCTCGAAAACCCCAAAATGGCTCAATAATATTGATAGATCCAGTGACTGTGCAGGCCATGGGAGATGTTCAACTTCACTTTCATGTTCATCAAACCAGTCTGTCACCAGTCTTGTTGTGTATTGGTGCATTATCATCCTGATACATGGCATCACCTTCAGACTACAATGTTTGAACCATTGGGTGCACATGGTCCTCCAGAATGGTTCAGTAGTCCTTGGCAGTGACGCGCCAATCTAGCACAAGTATTGGACCTAGGGAATGCCATGATATTGCAGCCCAAACCATCACGGATCCACCCTGGGCTCGCAACAGTCTGGATGGTACGCTTCTTTGGGGCTTCTCCAAACCGTAATTCTCCCGGATGTGGGGAAATACAGTGAAGGTGGACTCATCAGAGAACAATACATGTTTCACATTGTCCACAGCCCAAGATTTTCGCTGCTGGCACCATTGAAACCAACGTTTGGCATTGGCACGAGTGACCAAAAGGTTTGGCTACAGCAGCCCGGCCATATATACTGACAGTCGATGAAAACTTTGAGGCCATACTTTGTAACATAAGTTTTATTTTAGAACTCAAAACTGTTTTTGTTTCATATAAATCATTTCTTGAGGTTGCTGACATGCATTAACAAAGATTTAAAGTTTCAAGAATAACTTAAACACGGTAAATTTAACTAAAGAAAATTGCATCCAACACACACAAATTCACAACAGTCAATAGCAGGTATGGCCCCCATGTGCATTGATTAAGGCGGCCATCCTTTGGCGCATACTCCTGACAAGACGGGGAATAGGCAGGCCACGATACAACCCATACGTCTCGCGATCTCGCTGTAGCTCAAGTCGGCTTCCACCATACCCAGTGCCCGGAGACGCTGTTCACGTGATAGACGTAGCATGATGACGTTCACTGGACTAATAATGGTGGTCTTTATTGGGCCCTTATATAGGCCTCCAAAACCAATCCTCAAATTATTCATGTACGCATTGAGTATTGCACCATGGGTGTTTGGGCCACATTTGAAAAGAGACCATCCCATGTGCAATGAACTGTGAAACCATGACAACTCAAACAGCAAGATATCAGCAAATCCACAAGGATCATTTCAAACCCCTCGTACATTTATACCTGAAAGTTTCTATTGACTGTCAGTATACATTGACCCTGTGGAGCTCCCGACGAACAGTCTTTGGTAGAACCAGGAGAGTTGTGCTCATTTAATTCTGCAGTGAATTGGGAAGTTGTGATTTTATGTTTTTTGGATACAGCTTCCTCTTGCGTCCACCGTTACTCCAGTTGGATGTGGTTCGTCCTTTTTGGTGGTATGCTGACATTACCCTGGATTCCGTGGCTCTTGATACATCACAAAGACTTGCTGTCTTGGTCACAGATGGGCCAGCGAAACGCGCACCAACAATTTGTCCTCTTTTGAACTCCGATATGTCACCCATAATGTTGTGTGCATTGCAATATTTTAAGCAAAACTGTAATATTACTCTGCTAATTAAACCTTCAAACTCTGCTCTTACTGGTGGAATGTGCAATCAATGAAGATTGTACTCAGCATTTTAAAGAACTGATTGATAAATAGTTGACTGACCTGAGGGCGGAGGTTATCACAGTCTATGCTTGGCATTGCTGTGCTAAAGTGCCCCCCACTGTGCCGATGATGGTGAGTGGGATCAGACCTCGCTCTGCCACTGGTGCTTGTTCCAGATGATCCTCCTGAAATCATAGAAAATTTGCTGTTATTTTTTTAAAATGCTTTTTCACATTAATCAGCCTTTTGCACACATTTCAAAGAAATCTTGAAATGTGAAATTAAATAGTGCTTAACCCTGGAACCAATACACTAAAGATAAAGTATTTAAAGAGAAATTGAAAACGTTTTGACAAAAACCTAACAAATTAACTTTCCAATCAACAAAATCTATAATTAAATGCATTTAATTTTTATTTAAATCTATATAAAAAATTATTGATAGGCTGGATTTATAGATAGTTGCACAATAATGTGTATTGAATTTTTAGCAAAAAGGGTTAGTGAGTTATGACTATTTTTGAACAATTATGTTTCTTTGCCGCTTGCAAATGGGCCATTGGAGGTTGAGCTGATGAGAGCTGAGAGGTGAACAACTTATTCGTTTGCAGGTCAAATGGACTAAATTACCATTCACTTTAATTAATAAACACGCACGATAATTTTTGCAGCAATTTAGCATTCTGCTGTTGTAAATAAAATATATGGCACCATTTAAAAAAAAGCATCAAACATAGAAAAATGTAATTTGGATAAAAAACAATCTAGATCCTAACCTAAACAGTACATCAGCAAGGGACGCATAAATGATAACGTGAGCCTCAGTGTAACTTATTTTAAATGCACAAATACGCTTCTTTTCTATGAAAAAAAGCTGAATGAAGATGCATTCTGATGTTCTCATTCACAGATTGAGGCAAAACCTCTTAATAGCACTTATTGAGTCACTTGTTTGCTATAAGTAGGGATTACTGAGTAGTCAAAGTGGATGGCTATTTGCAGAGCACCTGAGCTTGAGGATGTACTAGAAGTGGTCCCTGAGGACTGCGAATGCTCAAGTGCAGGACTTGTTGAAACACTGCTGCTTGTGTTCGTTCCCTCATCAGCAGTCTTCTTAAAGAAGCTGTGCTGGAGCGCATAGTAGGGCTGGATTCGAGTCTTGGGGTCGTAGTCCAGCATTCTCAGAACGAGGTCCTTGAACTTCAAGTAGTCAGCCACTGCGTGGCCAGATTCGCCAGACCTTCGACCTCCGGGACCACCAGCCTCCACCCCCAAAATGGTGTGGAGTTTACGAGAAGCTGGGGGTTTGTACTGTTGGCACAGAAGCAAACATCTTAGTAATTAACATGTAGTTCATGAAGCTCTGTAAACTGCAGAGTAATATATTCCTCATTTCCACAAAAATACATTTGGTAATATAGCGCACCCTTTTCCCATCTTTGGTCTTCTTGATGCTCCACGTCCCGTCTGACAACTTTTCAAAAAACTTTCTGGCTTTTGGTGCTAGGTCCATAATGTGACTGGGTGGGATGCCAAGGACTTCAACTATTTTGTTCATTTGGTCCACCTGTATTTAAAAGAAGAAGAAAAAAACTTTTTTTCTCCATACACAGATATGTTACGTTCACAATTATATAAATAGAAACACCAAACTGAATATCCTGTACACTGTCTTTAACAGACTGCACAATTGGAATGAATCCTCAGTGAGCCATGGGCATTTACTTGAGAAAACCCCAGCCCAAACTAAACAGGTAGTGCACTGTAGCCATATTTATTGTAGTAAAAAAGATCTTAATTATCAGATTTTCTGAATTCTCACCTCATTGGCACCACTGAACAGAGGCTCTCCTGTATGCATCTCCACCAGTATGCACCCCAGAGACCACATGTCTATTGCCAGATCATATGGCATTCCTAACAGCACTTCAGGGGAGCGGTAGAACCGACTCTGGATATACTGATATATCTGAAAAGCATATGCAATTACACATAAATAATCAAGAAAACACCACCACAACACAAGATCAGAATCGGGTTCTATTCGCCAAGTATGTTGACCCATTCCGGCTGTTTGTGAGACATAAACAAGATGAGAAAACTATTTTAACTATACCCTCTGTCCTAGCTGGCAGGAGCTTCCAAAGTCCACTATTTTAATAGCGCTTCTCTTCGGGTTACATAGTAGGATGTTTTCTGGCTTGAGGTCACAGTGGATGATGCTGAGTTCAGGAGTGGCAAGAAACAGCAGTGCTGTGCAGAGCTGCTGAGCAAATTTCCGTGTCAGGTTTAAAGAAACTCCTCTAAAGTTTGTGTTTCGCAACAGATCATACAGGTTGTATGACAACATTTCAAACACTAAGCAAAGGTGATTCCGGAACATGAAGTGCCTCTTCAGATGAACTAAAAAAAAAAAAAAAAGAGAGAGAGAAAAATACCAAATTAATGAAAATTTCTTATTTTACTGTAAACAATGTAAAAAAAAAATACATGAACAGAAACATAGACAGAAGTATACTTTATCCACACAGCTTGTTCAGTCATACATTATGAACCATGTACACCAAGATTTAAAATGCTGTCTGAATTTTTAAATACCTATGTAATATTTCATTTCTGTATCATGTTTGTTCATGAGCTCCAGCAGCCGCACTTCAATCTGAGCTTGATTCAGAAACGCCTTCTTGTTCTTGATAATCTTGATTGCTACCCATTCCTGCTCGGCACGGTCATAAGCTTTAACAACCTGCAACAATACAATTAACACATATCAGTAGACATTTAAGTTTCAGAAATGACACTGCAAAGAAGTCTTTAAAACATTACAATAAAATACTATGTGGCATCAGGCCAGTACACTACACAAACACACAGCCCATTAAATCTTTATGTGGGCCTTCCCCAAACTCTTGCCATAAAGGCTGATGCACAGTTAGAAAGACACTAAATGCTGTAGATTTAAGAAGCCAAAACATGACAATGGCCATGTGCACAAAGCGAGTTCCACGAAGAGCGGAGTGGAAGAATTCAAGCACCCCGCATAGATCCCGTGACCTGAACACCACATTTCTTTGCAAATGCAAACTAAATAGATTAGGCTTTCGTCAGTTTTCAACTACAGCTTCTAACTATCCAATAAACAAGATTAATATTAAATCCACTGTGTAAGAAAATCCCCATTAGCTAGCAAGACAAGCAAGACTGAGACATCTTTAGCCAGATTGGTTAAACTGGCTCCTAATCTGTTAAGATCTTTATATTAACAACAAACAGAAAACAAACTCACTGAAATGCTTTTACAATTTACATCTAACTATCAGAAATCAAAACAGTGGTACCTCTGCATATGAATTAAGAATTTTTGCCTTAAGAACTGAAATTTTGCAAGTAATTTTGCACTTTAACATGCGAAGCATTTTCTGCATACAAACTAGTGAACTGAATCAAACCAAATACCAGCTATGTTGCGTGTATGTCCAGGAGCTGCTCAAAACTTGTTTGAGTCAGTGAAACGGCAAGTGAAATGAGTTTACTGTTTTGTGATTTATTTATTTATTTATTTTCATTTTGGGCAAGATTTAGTGAAGACATAGCACCATGGGTCCCAACAATGTTATCAAGCACGATAACAAAAAGAAAAGTGAGCCACTCTCAGTTTCGTTTTTTTAAAGCAGCTGGCGCCAAGAGGAATCAAATATTAAGGTTAAATCAGGTTAAATATCTATTTATTTACCATTTTACTTCATTTACATGTTTCTACTTTTCTAAATGTTTTGACTTTTTATATGAAAAAATACAATTATAGTGTTGGAAATTGGTGATATTGGTAATACCTATGGATTTCTGGAACAGATTATTTGTATTTACATTATTTATTATGGGAAAATGCAATTTGCAATATGAAATTTCTCGCAATCCGAAGAACTCGCCTCTAAGTGAAGTAAGCCATCTGGATTAAATTCCTATGCTGAGGTTCTGCTGTATTAGTATATGGATTATATAGTACATTGTTCAGTTGGACCTGGCTAGTCCTGTCTGCAAAGTAAGGACCTTAAATATAATAAATAAGTCAATAAAAACAAGAGGATTTGACATATAACATGACTGTGTGATAGACCGTACCTGCCCAAATGAACCCTTTCCTATTAAAGAGTCGATTTCATAACGGTCCATCCACTTCTCTCCATTCTTGACAATGTAGTCAAAATTGTCATCATCATAGCCATCATTGAAGACCTTCTTCTCTTTCTTATGGCTGGAGTCTTCACAATGACCCTGTTGATGCCGTCGCTTCTTTTTTGCATAATACACCTACACACGAAAGATAAAAAAAATAAAATAAAAAAGGCTTTCATGTTTGTAACAAAATCAGTCTGTTTTAAATGGCTGATCATATAATAAAATACAGTGTGACTTTTTACACCCAGAGTTTTTACATCATATGCTCTACATGTTCGCCATTAGGCTCTAGGCATTTTCTCAGCTGCTGCATCATGCTTTTTGGATTGCGCTCAACATATAGAGATCAACATATTCTCACTGGTTTCGGACACCCTGTATTATTTACAGTGCCTCATACACATCTGTGACACAATCAGGAGTTCTAACATTACAACACAATATCTTTATTACTATTAGTATTACTATTATTAGTTCTTGCTTTAATATACACCTGCAATTATGGCTAGAGGCTGTCAGAGCAGCTGTTACAGTAAATTAAATCAACAACATCTCATCAAACTGACTGTTCACTTATGCACACATGGGTCTAAGCCTGCCACTTCACTCGTATGTCTACAACTTTCTTTTCCCAATGACTCATTGTTTAAACTTAAAAAGTAATGTTCAATCTATTGACTTGTTACTGGATGCTGCACCTTTACTAATTACACTGTTTTACTCATTTTGAATTTGATTATAATGGTCAAAACCATGAGTATAACAAATTTCTGGGTTGGGGTTAAAGACAGAAACAGGCCAGCTATAAATAATTACATTAAGAGTATCACAAATGCTTCTTGTTTTTAAGGCCCTTATGCATTGTTAAACATTACTCAGTTTTGGCAGCGGATCTTACCTCATTAATGTGTTTGTAAGTTTTGATTAAGTCAACAGAGAGCTTCCTCAAAGGAGCTGAAGCTGGCTCACGAAAACACTGGGGCATGTGCCTCTGTATGGAAACACAGACATACAGGCCATCAGGTTGAGGTATACAGCAGTTCACTCTACAAAACAAAACTTGTAGACTGTAGGCAAGGACCATAGGTGGATTATAGGGTTAATACAGTGTAATGGTTAGGCATGGAGAATAAACAGCTGTGAGGTTTGGAGACTGTGACGATAGATAGATGAATAGACTTATTGATCCCATGAGGGAAGTTATTGTGTTACAGCAGCAGCAGGTAAAACAAATAAAAAGTAAGGTAGAGGGGGGAAAAACATATATTAATAGAGTATTGCAGATGCTATATAGAAAAAACAGAGTACAAACTGGCAAAATCAAAGAAGAAAACAGATGAAATGTGCAAATTGTCAGTGTGCGTAAAGTGACAGTGAATAATCGTATATATTGTATACAAGTAGCTATCGTCTTCTGTTACATAGAGGTGAGTCGTTGTACAGTGTGATGGCGAACAGTAGGAATGATTTCCTGAACCGTTCTGTGTGACAGCGAAGCTGGATCAGTCTGTTAGAGAATGAACTCCACTACCTCTGTAGAGGTAAATGTAGTGGGTGGGATGGATTTTCCATGATTGACAGGAGTTTGTTTAGTGATCTGTTGTTCCTCACTGTCTTCCAACCTGTCAAGTTTGTGTCCAATAATCACAAGTGCTCAGGTGGATTTTAGGTGATTTTAATTTCCTTTATTTATTTATTATTTATCTTTTCAAAACATATTTGTAATTAATGTTAAATACAAATTGTTAAATTGTCTAATATTAAAAGCCAAACGCACATGGACACCTGACTACCACAACCATATTAGGCACCAGCCAAAAGTTTGGACACAAGTTTATCATCACATAGTGATTTATTTTCCACTATTTCCTCTAGAACAAAACAGAATTTTTCTATTCTAACTATTAAAATAACACATATGGCATTAAGTAATTAAGTAACAACAACAGTAATAAGTTGTTATTTTACGACACAAAGGTCAGCTTTTATTCTTGTTCTAGTAAGAACAGTATTGTCAAGAGCATTTGCAAAACCCATCAATGACTAAACTGGCTCTCATGAAGACCATCCTAGCAAAAAAAAACTAACAAAAAAAAAAAGACTAAACGTACCTCTGCTGCAGAGGAGAAGTTCACTTACGAGTTACTAGCCTCGGAAATGACCAATTAACAGCAAATCCAATTAGGGCTGTTTTGAAGGCTTTACAGAGCACAAGTGGCAGACGCGTCGCAAAATAGAATGAAATAAAAATCAGGTACAACCATGGAATGAGAAGGGGTGTCCAACTTTTGACTGGCAGTATATTTCACATTAATGACTTCAACACATTCTCCACTTACTGAGATCTAGAGGGCACTAGGTTAAGTGCATGTGAGATGGGAAAAGGAATCATGGCATTCAGGAATTCATGGACACAGTCTCTCTTGATTGACAACTAAATCAACGGAGACTTTGGGTACAGGGCACAGTTAGGGGACAGGGCCTTGACTGCCATAACAATAGTTGGAATCTCTCTGTGATTTCTGATCAAAGACATTTTCATAAAATTAGTCAGGAAAAACAATTATGGAATTTATATATCTTTTTAATTTTTTTATTTATATATTATAAAAACTTATTTCATTATTATTTTGTTATATTAGGTATGAAGAGATCTCTTTTCAAAATTTACCACTGATATGTGGGCTTTTTCAAATGCTTCATACAACCATTGCCAAACTTAACAAAACTGTGGCCCAATTTGAAAATCTTTTGCCCACTCAAACCTTTAAATACAACTCTGATAAACAAACAAAGGTAAATGAAGTGTATCACGTTGTTTATTTTTGTTTGTTTTATGAGTCCTATTAGTACTTTTAAAACAGAAATATTTTATGGGAACTAAAATATTACAACTACAAAACAAAAAGTTAAACTTTTATTTATTTGTTGTGTGTGTGTGTGTGTGTGTGTGTGTGTGTGTGTGTGTGTGTGTATGTGTGTGTGTGTGTGTGCGCGTGCATGCGCGCAGGGTGTGTCCCCCCCCCCCCACCCTGTTTACAGGATACTGTAAAGTGGTATAGATGATGAGTGAGTGAGAAATTTATTTGTTATGAATGACCTCTTGTGGTCCACCTGCAGTACACTTAGTGCCCACTAGGAGGCTGTGGGAAACACTTTGGGAAACACTGCTGTAATTAATTTAGACTAAGCTGTAAGACTCCTAGCGGATTAACATATGCTTTGTACATGTGCGCATGATTAGTACCTGATTGGCAGTGAGTGCTTGTGTCTGGTCACTGTATGGTAGTACAGTGCCAGACTGCTCTGTACTCTGCTGGTGACAGTCACTGTGCTGCGGGTGTGAATGAGGCATCGGAGCAGCCATGTGAAACCCAGCAGCATTGAAAGAAAAAGAGCGTGCAAGCCCGCCAGACCAGGGTTGGCATGCTGAGGTCTCTCCCCCTGGAAGAAGAAAAGTTCAAATATATATACACATTAGATCTTATCGCACAACAATGATTTTTTTTTAAATAAAGAAAAGTATCACAAATATCCATACAGCTTTTATTTCAGAAAAAATACTCATTACGTGCCTGAAAAACTTTTCATACATTTTTCGGTACAGAGACGCCCATATAGAGAAAGGGGGACCAATAAAAAAATAAAAATTATAAAAAATAAAAAAAACACGGGAGAACAAAATATGTTGAATACAGACGTAAATGTCACATTGTGCACTAAACTAAAGACTAAATAAAAGATCACTTAACATTTAGTTTTGTGCAATGCAAAGGTGAATGTCGAACAGGAACAAAATAAAATACAACACCACTGATTTCCATACCCCTGACAAATTCACCCTCCTTTAAGAGTAAATTCCGATAATTATTAGGAGAATGCTGGTTTATGAGCATCCCTCAGCAGGCAGCACAATGCACCACAGCCACACTGAACCACACCACTATTCAGAATCCCAGCAACAGCACCCAATTAGCATAGCCTATCACCACCAAGATACAGTGTGATTTGGCAAGCCCATCAATGTTCAACCCAATCACGGCAGAGTATGCAAATAGGCTACTTTTGTTGCCAGGGCAGAGCTTCTGCCACTTGCCAATAAGAAAACAAGAAATAAACAAGAAATTAAATTGAACTTTGGTACACTTTGAGGTAACATCCAGCACATGGGAGGCTGAGAGCAAACTACAAATCTCAGGGAGGGAGAGCGCGGTTTATCTGAACGAACTGAGATTGGGTGAAGAATTCCCCCTACCAGAAACAGAAGGTGCAATCCCTGCGTTATTGCACAGTCGTTTCGAATCATGCCTAGAACTCAGAGGAATATGACCAAAAAAGGGAAAGCGAGCTTGAATTTATTTATTTATTTCATTTTAGCAGACTGATTTACAGAGCAGACCAGTGCTTAAAAAAAAAAAAAAAAAATTTTTGCTAAAAGCTACCCAAGTTTTGATTCATCAAGTAGATTCTTTAATAATAACATGGGCACTTTTTATTGCCTATTGAACAAAACAAATATAGTTCTTTAAGGATTGAATAAATACAAGACACAACAACTAGGTCTTCTAATTATTTAAAAACACAAATACACACCCTTGAGCCGTATTCAGTTTGTATTAGTTTAAAAGAGAAACACCTGTATTATTTATTTATTTATTTTTGCGCCGGATCCGGGAAGCAGTAACCAGGAGAACTGACTTTTTAGTAGATTGTTTTATTTTTAAACCTGTATGTTTACATCACATGGTCATATGATCCTGCTCTATTCACAACACCGTGTCCAAACAGTTTAAGAAGAATAGAATAGAAAAAAAGACTTGTATCAGTTTTGGAGAAACTAAAGCTACAGCAACTATTTGGAAATGCAAGTTAACAATCAAAGTACATGAGTAGATTGTGTTTGTTTTTTATTTTGTGATTCCGTTCAGTATCTAAGGCACGGTCACTGAGAGGTGCACTACAAAACTAAATACATCAAATAGCAGCAGTCAAAGATCTTTTCCCCAGTACAAGGTGGCATGAACGGTACGCAAACTGGCCTGTAATTCTTTCAATTCTGAATGAGGCGGGGAAATAAAAAATTTAAATGCATAGACATGACCGATACAGACAGAAATAAAAGTTAGCACTGTAAAAAAAATAAATAAATAAAAGTTACCCAAGGACCCCACGTTCACGTACTACTTTCTGGATAGGAGTTTAGACTCTAATATTTGCATATGTACATGGATAAGAAAATCAGCTCTGCTCGTATTCTGTTTCATTACTACAGACTCAAACCATTCTACATTGCCAAATTAACAACTTCAATCTAAAATGTATGCCAATGTTTATGTGTGGGGAAAACAATGTATATTCAGAGCTGGGATACTTTTCTTGATGCACTTTGATTAGTTTAGATTATGCAAATATTGTAATTTCAGAATTGGACAAATTTCTGTTGAACAGAAGCAACTGAGATGGGGTTTAGCAACGGCAACTAGGACACCACCTTCAACACATGCACCTGCTTTTAAAGGCAAGGCGAATTTTTCGGTCTTATAATAATATTGATGTGCCCATATGTATGTGACAATGTGTCAGAAGTTGCTGTAACTTATGCTACTTTGCACTAGGGTTGGGTACTGAAAACCGGTGCCAATACGGCACCGGAACCTATATAACCGGTATGTACCGGACCGAAACAGAACGCAAATTTCGATGCCTCATTTCGGTGCCACTTAAATGCCTGAACTGTTGATTTAAATATTTGTTCTCTGTGGCTATGATGACAGTTGTAATAAGCATTAGATTCATCAACACACATGATCGCTAGAAAAATTTAAATACTGCATTCATGGGGTGTCAGAAATGATCAGAAAAATCTTGAGGACTTCAGAAAGCTTTGATCATACAAATTCAAAACACTGTTGCAGGAATGCTACTGTCCATTTTATTTTTGTAAATTAAAAGTTTATTAGATTAGAATAAAAAATTAAAAGCACAAATCATCAGGAAATGAGACCATCCGAGATATGCAACTAACGTTACACTTGCTCTGATGGCAGCAGGTGGTCTACCGCCATCTTAACATGCTAAATTAAACAGCTTTTGTTAAAATGCCTAAAACTAAACGGTCGAAAGTGTGGCTATATTTCACAAGAAAGGATTCCGACACTGCGACGTGCAGCAAATGTTTTATAGCGGTTGCGTGTAAAGTGGGAAACATGTCAAATCTAATGAAACAATGGAGGGCACATGGAATAAACTTAAAACCAGAGGGATGCACCGTGTTTGACAGCCTGCGGACAACAGCTGGCACTATTGGTGTGGATGACCCCAGCCCCAGTCATACTAACCGTAGCAAAAAGGAGTCCACCGATTATAATGACAGCAGCCTTTCCGCAGGTTAGTAGTAGGCTAATGTAATGTTAATTGCAAAATGCAAATCTTGCATTTATGCTAACAAATGCTCAAACGATTTGTAAAATACTAATGTAACATGGATTCTGTTTATTATTATGGCTTTCCAGCTAGTACTAGTAGTACTACAATGTGACCTCATTTATCATTGCAAAGATGGGTAATTAAACTTTTAATATATTGTTCAATTTTAAGCATTGCATTTTTTGTTCAGTAAAAAGGTATTCTTGAGTCATCCTCAATCATGTTGTGGCTTTTGCAAAGTATCGATTCAGGCAGCATTTTGGCCGGTACCGGTTTAAAAGTATCGATTTTAAAAGTATTCGATCAACCAACCCTACTCTGCACACAGGACCCAAATTTATTATTTTTTTAACCCAGAATGTGTCAAACTGTCAAAAAAAATTACAATAAAATTAAATTCACAGACCTCATTCTGTGCACTGCAAACATCACCTGAAGCTCAAATAGAGTGTGAACTACCCCATTTAGTCAGTTTCTAAACCAGGTTGTTATCTATTTAGGACAAATTTCCCCCTTTTTGATTCCAAGGAAGAGTTATTTACTGACATGCAGTAGAGAGATGCGTTATAGTGGTCGTGTGTGGGTTTGTTATACCAGCATTGTGCTCAGTGGGAACTTTAAAGCGGATTTGTACATTGCAAATTAATGGAATTAGTCTATTAAAATACACAACTCTGAATTAATTTGATGTGTTCACCTATAAAGGAATTGTTTAAAAGTTGACCAAGCACCCATCTGCCTGGCCTACATCTCACTTTTAGCAATTAAATTGTAACTAACCAGGTAAAAAAAAAAAGTCCAAGCAAATAAATAAACCAGCCACAACGATGAACTGAATAACAATGATTATCAATTATACAGAAGTAGTCTAGTGACAGGATTAGGGATGACCTATTTATATAAATATATAATGTTATCCATTGTCTATTGTACACTGCAGAGGGTGCATTAGGGTCCAAGAACACTTGCCCCCAAAGTCTGGTTCATTTTGATCAGTGAGAACACAATCGTTCCGCACTCATGAACCATCCCAAGAAGTGGTCTCGAGAATGATACAGCGTACTCGGGCATCACTTGTATCAAAACCAGATTTGGAAGCAATTGTATCCGAGAACGGAAGCATATTGCTGTTCAGACATGATGTCACCAGTGCCATCCAACTCCTCTGAAATTTCTGCGTTCACAGTCGTTCCTGGGCACAGTATAAATCAATCGTACCCAATATAAAAACGACCCTGTATTATATAAAACGGTGTCTTGGAACCTACATTTCTACAGATAGCAACATTAAGAGGCAAAGCAGATGGGTGTAGCAGTAATTTGACTTTCCTGTAAAATGTGAAAAAAGTAACAAAAGATGCCCCAATAAGACGAGGACTCTGAAGCTGTCCAAGACATTAACACCCTGCTTGATTTTATACAGAGTGGGTGAAAAGTAACTAGTCATTAAAAAATTATACTTAAGTCCATATTTCTAATACAAATTGTACATGTACTTTATTACAGGTCCCCGTTGCCCCAGCCAATGTCCTGGAACATGCTGGTTTAACCACAGACACACAGACACACACAGTAAGAGCAAAATGGGGTGGTGCATGAAATGTTATTGACTAGTTAGTTTTCACCCATCCTATATATACAGTATTAACTGGCAGTTATTTTATAAAAGTTTAGACAATTTTTTTCTTTTTATACTTCTACCTACTTTTGTTGCCAATTTTGTTTTATCATCATACTTTGAGGACATATTATTTCTTCTAATCTAAGCACTACCATAAAGGGTAAAAAAGAGAATCAAAGCACAAATATTCTGCAGTCATACACTGCCATCACTGAACTATTAATTGCATTATTAATGAGCTGAATTTCATTGCAAGCACATCATGCATCAGAACGTATCAAGAGGAATAAAACAACAAAAAATCATTCCATCCCAACAATTTTACCATCCGAGAAGCCAAGCATCACTTAACTGCTACAATCCTACACTTTCTCAAATAAAATGTAGTGGATTTAAATTATTGCATAGTGCGTTTAAGAGAAAGTGTAAAAACAACAACAACAACAAAAAAAAACAGCTTTACAGAAATCTGAATGTTATTTTAAAGCTGTGGAGAAACCTTGTGCAGAACTGGACTAAAGAAAACTTGTCCCATCACCGGACAGCAGACTAGCAATCGTTACAGTATGCAGCTCTGTGGAATTTGACAAGTAATTCTGTGTGATGGTCAGTGTGATCACATGATAAAAATGAGTTCTGGTATGAACACAAGACAGTTTTTATGATAACAGCAGGAATCCAAACATGCCTACTGTATCCCTGTAAGGTTATTTCTAACAATGAGACTTGGGTATAAACCTTATCTGGGAAATGCTAAACTTTAGGACACTTTAGGAAGCATCAACAGCAGCAAGATCTGAGCCACAAGTGTAAAAACCTCTGAGCAGAACTAACATCTGAACACATACATATTATAGACACAGTACCTGAAGTCTTCTTCATTCATGTTTTGGAGCTTATGTAATGTACAATAAAACTTGCTGAATTATTTTTATTTGACACAATATTATATTATTTTATAGGCAATAAGCATATATAGACTCAGTCTTCCTGGGTTTCTCAAAAACAGCTTTATTTTATATAATTTTATATAATATATTTGTATTATATAACTTTTAATACCTTTAACCTCAGCCCTTTGAGTGTTATTAAAGATTTTTGTTAATTGAGCAAAAGTAGCCCTTTACAAAATGAAAGATATTTTCTGTGATGCATGTGACATCCCTAATAAATACAGTTAATTGATGTTACATCAATTAACTGTTATTTTAACTGTCAGTTTATTACACAACATGTAAATTATATTTCATTCAAACACATTGTTAGATTTAATTTCTCATTACAAAAACATGTGTGTGTATGTATGTATGCATGTATGCATGTATGTACGTATCTCATCTGCCATTTTTTTAAATTAAAGAAAATAGAAGCTTGCTCTTTCATATTTTTTATTTAGGTTGTTAAAATATGTTAAAAAAAAAACGTTGGCAGGTCTGAAATGGTCAGTTAAAATATAAAACTTCATCTCACCAGCATACCATGACACCCGCAAGCCTCACAGTCAGTTTGCAAATGGTGTTGGAAATCCCACCACTGCAAAATAGACTACTCGAGCAACTTGAGTTTGATCTCTCTGAATAATCATGAGTTTGACTTTTCCATTCTAGGTACAATTACTTTGTACAGTATATGTTAATGATTAATCAATAAATAATTAGTTGCCCTTAAGAATTTAAACAATTAAAAATTTATTAACGGTAATTATTGTTTGGTGTAATAATTTTCTCTATTAAGTTGCACAATTGCACACAAGAGGGTGAGTTGAGTTCAGACAATATACTGTGTAACACTAATTATTGTGACACATTTCGGATTAAAAAGAAACTTTCATTTTTTGCATGTGCTGGTATTGTATTTTAGACGGTCAAACAACAGTCTTTCCTCAACATCTCAACTCATGACATGTGAACAAACCAGCCAATCAGAAAGTGCTTCAGATACTAGCATGATCCTCGTCATGCACATCAGCGATAACATTAAAATATGATATTCATGTTTTTGAGAAATATATTATTTGTACTTTGCAACATACAATTTAAGGATGTTCTTACGTTTTTTTTTTATTTTTATTTTTTTTACACTTTTTGGAAACTGCTAAATAAGGAAAAGCAGGAAATTAAATCCTACTCATTGCTTAGCCTGTTAGCTGAGCATCACTGCTACCTGCACTGCAACTTACTGCTCCGTGCATGTAAGGAACATAAGACAAATTACTTGTGTTCATTCTTCACCTACAGTATATTTGGTTAATGTCAGGTCATGCCTTCTGTTTGTGTGTCAGAGCTGGCTGGTAAGAGTATTGAGAGTGGACATGCCAAAAAATTAATTTGTCAATTTAAAATTTACCGGTAGTTATTATATATATATATATATATATATATATATATATATATATATATATATATATATATATATATTTTTTTTTTTTTTTTTTTCTGTACCAAAAATACACAACTATAACAGAGAATTCTGAATATAGAAGCTTGTCATAGAAACAAAAATATACAGGACAGGCTATAAAGACATCTACAGTACAGACCAAAAGTTTGGACACACCTTCTCATTCAAAGAGGTTGAATTTGTATTATGGCAAGAAAAAAGCAGCTAAGTGGAAAAAAAAAAAAAACGCGTGGCCATCATTACTTTAAGAAATGAAAGTCAGTCAGTCCGAAAAATGGGAAAACTTTGAAAGTGTCCCCAAGTGCAGTCACAAAAACCATCAAGCGCTACAAAGAAACTGGCTCACATGCGGACCACCCCAGGAAAGGAAGACCAAGAGTCTCCTCTGCTGCGGAGGATAAGTTCATCCGAGTCACCAGCCTCAGAAATCGCAGGTTAACAGCAGCTCAGATCTGAGACCAGGTCAATGCCACACAGAGTTCTAGCAGCAGACACATCTCTAGAACAACTGTTAAAAGGAGACTGTGAATCAGGCCTTCATGGTAGAATATCTGCTAGGAAACCACTGCTAAGGACAAGCAACAAGCAGAAGAGCCTTGTTTGGGCTAAAGAACACAATAAAGAAAACTCTTTGAATGAGAAGGTGTGTCCAAACTTTTGGTCTGTACTGTACATGGAATTTGCTATTTCAAGTACAAGTTTCTCTCTCCATATATATTACGCGCGCACACGCACGCACGCACACGCAAACACAAACACGCTCGCACAGAGTGCAACCTTGCATTGCGAGCATAATAATCCATTCCAGAAATGTGCTTGTATATCAAAGCAAATTTCCCACCCCATAAGAAAGAATCGAAACTGCGACAATTCGTTCCACCACCTAAAAATATTCAGATAAAAGTAATGAATACAAAATATGAAGTAAAAAGAAAACAAATTAACCTGCACTTCACCTTTGAAAAGATTCGTGGCTGTAGTGATTGAGACCAGAGCGAGGAGAGGAGGATGGAGGAGAGGAGGAGGGGGGAGCTACTGCTGCGTAGGATAACTTTCACACACAAACAAGCATGCATGTGAGCCTCTGTTCGGTAAACTGGTGTGTGTGTGAAAGTCATCCTACTCTCACACACACAAAATAAAAGATGCTTTACGCGCACAGATGTGGTCACAGTGTTATAGTCAACAGTACACACGCTCATAAATGTTGACTATACGAGTGACCAAGCATGGGGGACGATTAGCCACAATTCTGCAGCGCGCGAGAGAGAAGAACCATTGGCTCAGTTTCGATCACGTGACACTCTATATGCCACATAATACTCAGTATTCGTTTATCAAGTCAAAATTTATTACAATTTTCGCAAACCAGGTTACTCGCAAAATATATATTATATATATATTTATACATTTATTTATTTATCTTTTAAAAGAGAGAAACTGTAAAATTGCAAAATTGTAATTTGTTTCACTGCATGGATCCCTTTCCAACCCACCATGCAATACACAACGCGGAAATCTGCCTTATCTACTGCTTGCAGATTACTATTTTTAGTTTAATAATAGTTTGGTTAGCATTTATCCAGAAATAGCTATAACTCCTAGAATTATTTTGTAGGGCTGTGCAATGAATCAATCTTTACATTCCATTCTAAGATTGGCTTCTCCCTCGCTAAAAGCTAGTGATGACAGACTGTAGTTGATCCGTGATCAGTACAGATCTCTCCCCACGGTCAGCACACACATGAATTAAGTTATTTTAAGCATCATAGTGCAATGTAGAGATGTAGGGCTCACTCCTGATATTTTTGTGTGCTCAACACAGTGTGCATATAATTCTTATAATAATAATCACGTCTCATACTGTACTTTGATTTAACAACTGCACATTGAATATTTTTCTGTGAACCTCTTATTAAATTATAAAATATATTCAATGTTTTAAAATTGAAAAGTTTTAACTAAAAGTTTTAAATAATTTAGTCCATGACTCAAAAATGGACTTATCTGAAG
Organism: Clarias macrocephalus; assembly: GCA_011419295.1. Taxonomy (NCBI): domain Eukaryota; kingdom Metazoa; phylum Chordata; class Actinopteri; order Siluriformes; family Clariidae; genus Clarias; species Clarias macrocephalus. The sequence continues at coordinate 260,081 of JAAGKR010000035.1, read as the reverse complement.
TGAGTTTTGTAATCCGTTGCACCGTTGCAGTGAGACCCAACTTACGCTCACCAAGGCTGATCTCTCACTCTCTCTCTCCACAATCATTTTGCACTTTTACCATTTGAAAGTTTAAAAAATTGACTGTTAAAAACCCCAAAATTTGAATTCAATAAATGCATGATGTTTCCACAGTCGAAGTAACTGTGCAATCAATAAGATCAATATTGACCAAAATCATCATCATTATTATTTTTGTCATAATGCATTACATCCACTTCCATTTTTCTCAAACACCCGTATTTTGCGAGAGCATTGCTTCTTCATGTGTTGAGTTTATGTGCGGGCGCACCCATGACACCACAATACTGTACTGGCGTGTGGAAGAAGAAGCAAGCTTGGAAAATCTATTTGCACAAGAAATTACAATTAAACAATCAAAATAACAAGACAAGATAAACATAATTCTAGTGGTTTTTAACCATTCAAAATATAGCAGCTTGAGATTAATTAGACAAACATTAGGATTATTAAATTTAAAACAACAAATGGAAGCAATAAATCAAATCAATGATTTTTCATGTTATTGCAATTTTTTTATTGTATTAATCCTTCCCCGAAAATTTTAAACCAAGATACCTTACTTCCTGCTTTTCACCAAAATTTTAAGGTTATCTGATAATTTTAGGTCTGTCTGTATGTACATGCCCATGATTTTCTATGCGGATGTCTCCTTGCATAAATAAATAAATAAATAAATAAAGGTGCTTGGCCGCTGCTATCAGTTACCGTCCTAAATATTAAATTATGTTCCTGAAAAATATACAACTATGAATTCTTCTTGTATATTTTAGAATTGTTTTTACTGTATTCTCAATGTTAAACAGATACACATATTTTTCCCATCCTTTTTTAGAGCTTGTATTACCCTTGACTTGAAAAACTAATCCAGTTTGAATAGGACTGATGGTGCCGAATTAACCATTTCCACAGTGCTTAATTAAAAGGGAACACTCATGACTATTCTCCATGTTGTCCCATACAATGATTTAAACTTGAATAGTCAAAACAGTACTTGGCTGTTCCTTATCTCTATAAACAGATTTTGTGCTGAAGAGCTTAGTGCAGCTACAACTGACCAACCTGTTAAACATATTTAATAACCAAAGATTAAAGATAAACACTGCCTCATTTTATTTCTTTGTAGAATAGATGAAGGTGAGCCAAAAGTTATTCGCACTCTGGTTATGTCAAAACTTCTGTAGGCCACGCAGTCTTACAATAGCTTTCTGTTTAAGTTACCATCTCCCCAGTCACTGCTGTGCAGGTGTGAATGTGTTGCATCAGTTTTTTTGTAAATGAGGTGCGAGCGAAAAGGTTACATGGAAGAAGAGCAGAGTGCAGTTATTTTTTTATTTATTTTATTTTTGTGTGCTCCGTGTGTGGTCTGAGGGTGTACTTGGTGCCATAATTTATCGAAGACTTTGTGTATTATTAAGCATTTTTTGTTGCAAAGAAGTGTCAAGAATGGAGAAAGAAGTTCAAAGAAGAAATTCTATGTTACAAATAAAAAATAAATAATTGCAGTGTATTTATCTCTTTATCTCTGGATAAAGAGATTGAATGTTCTGCCTATGAAACAGTCCACGACAGCATTCTGCCCACACTTTCGACACTCACAAAATCTTCTTTTTGACATGGTGAAGCCTGATCTTGATGATGTAGTCATGATCTTGCATCATTGGACTTTAGCAAGTCATCTGAAAGCAGCCCTACTAGGATGAAGATTCACTTCAGATGAAAGTGTATAGACAGCAGCGCATTCATGGCTCGCAGCTCAGCCTAAAACATTTTTTTAATGAGGGAATACGAAAGCTTGTTGAGAAATATACAAAGTGAATTCAAAAGCAAAGAGATTATGTCAAAAATATATGTACTTGTCTTTTCTAAAAGTTAATTAAAATAAATTATACAGTCAGAGTGCGGATGATTTTTGACTCACCCACAATGAGGTAGGTTTCCTAAATGCTTTGAAATTATTTTATTCTCATCCTTGAAAACAGATTTACAACAACAAAAACTTGTGAGAAGGACAGGAAGTGAGACTTGCTGTCGGAGCCGTCACTGATTTCTGTCCTCTGTTCATTCACATGTTTCTGCTGACTAATCACGATGAAGGTGGGCAGGTAGTCTGGACTGCACTCCAGCTTGTTCAAAAAGCCTTTCTGACACTCTGACGTCATGGGGTGCTTATTTGGGTGCATGGATAAGTGAGTCTTCTCTCAGATACAGGAAAGAAGCTGTCCTAAAGCAAGAGTCAAGCTGTACATTTTCCCTATGGTCTGATTTGTAATGTGATTACATTAATTTTTTTTAATAAAAAGTTGAGAGAAAGAAATCAATGAATTAGTTAAATTAAAAAAATTTACAAAGAAAGTAAGAACGTGCACACGGTGTATTTATGTCGAATATCAGCAACTTTTCATATCACTTTATACTGGTTAATACTAGGAGTTTTTATTTTTTGTTTTTGCCATGGTTTCACTCTTTTCACACAGAAATCATGCTAAAAAGGCGATAATAAGACCCCTCAATAACGTTTTCACACACATTTGCACATCTCGCACAGTAGCACAAATCGAGGCTTAAGTTGCCTCAGTGTTTGCGTTAAAGCAGCTTGCAGCTTTCTGTTATTAGAGCAGATACTGCATTTACCACATCGATGTCGATTTCTAGTGTGATGTGTACCACATGCGTAGGAAATTCGGCACAAACTGTTGCTTTCAAAACAACAAGTTTTGGTGAACCGAGTGTTGCGTTTCAATCGACACACAGTCAGATCACTAACCAAATAGAGCGCTCTGCTCAGACACCACTGTCTCCGCTTTTCTTAACAAGGAGTTGCTGAATCCTGAATTGACTCTGGCGACCTAACCAATGGAAGACAAAGCTGAATTCATGTAATCCATCATATCGCAGAAGTTCGGATTTGTTGGGAAAAGACTGTTTTTACATCTTAAATTTTGCTAATTTTTTCAATCGATCCAAAACAAAAACTTGTCTCCCTTGTAACACTGATCTCGTCCTAACCATGCAACCTCTGCTCCAGGATTAAACATGCATCTACAGCAACCCCGGATTCATACAGAACGCTGAGGCACAATGATGGAACAATATTTATACAGTGAACTGCCTCTGTGGATGTAGCTCAAGCCACACTGACTGGCTGAATAAATACGTAGACAGAGAAACAGATAAGGAAATGTTTCATAGTTGAGGGGAAAAATATTACCATCTCTCACTGCTATTGCTAACTGCCAACTCAACTGCAGGAAGAAGCTGATCTTGACTAAAATTCACTCATTCCGGACGGTTTTTATTGCTAAAGATCGCTAGCCTAAGCCACTTTGAAGGTCTGTTGATAAGAAGCAAGCAGGTTCAGTTGTCATGTATGCCATGTATTCAGAGCTTTGTGTTTCTTAAATTTAATTAGACTACAGTGTAGTTGAATGCTCAAATATGATTGGTCAAAAGGTTTTGGACAATATTGTAACTTTAACAAAAGGTTAATATCTAATAGGCTTATTGAATTTTTTTTTCTTTTTTATTCCCTGCAACACCAACAAAAAAAAAAGAAACATTCATTTGATAAACTAGATGGACTAGTTTGTCCATGACTAACAAGATGGACCCATATCATGTCACAAGAACAATAATTGCATTTCTGCTGTTATTTCTGATTGAGCAGAAAATTCTGAAACACATACTGCTCCTGCAAGAGGACCGTTACAGTTCATTGGGAACACTAAACTTTGCTCTATACATAACTTGAACAACTCCTCCAAAAGTGTTGTACGTGTGATCATTTTAGTTAGTTGCATTAGCAAGCCCACAAAACACACCAGTGAAGACACTCAGTAAACTAGAGGGTTAAAGTGACGTTCCACCATGTTTGAGCATAAAGCACAATACCTTGGTGCTGATTCAATTTTTTTTGAGAGTCTGTACACATGATACATTTCTTGATTGAATATTATAATTTTTCCAGATTTTGTTACAATTCTAAACAAACTGTGCAAGTAATTTGATCCCACCCCACAGGATGCTGTGCTGTCTGCCAGTGTGTGAACAGTTTAGACCACCTGTAGGATTACAGAGGAACTGCAACATTTCATCAACAACTCGAAAGCAATCACATACTGTATAAATGTAAAAATATATTTCAAACAAGATCGACTTCGGTGGCAGTCGATACATGAATGGCCACACAAAAGAATCGCAATACCATCACGGTACCGATTTTTCCCCTCACCTTTAAAGTGCATGCATTTCCTCCACTGATTAAATAAATCTACATATCTAGGTGTTTGCATGTATACCATTTGCCGAAAAAAATTTAACTTCCCTTTGTCAGAAAGAACAGATTAAATAAAGCCAAGTATGTTACAGAAGGTTATCCGAGGTCACGTCTACACTACTTCCTCCCACTCCTCAGTGAAGGGAGATGATGATCACATTATCCAGCAAGAGCTTCTGAAATTATGAGTCTTAAGGAAAGTAAATAATGTAGGAGCATGAAGAACTAATATCTTTAGTATAACCATTAACAGTGCCAGTTCTTACTGGATAACAACAAGCAACCGGAAGTCTCTTGCCAGGAAGAAGGAATGCAGAGGAGGGAGATGGAAAACGTTTTATGTCTGGCTCTCTCTCTCTCCCTCCTAAATGAATGACTTCCGGGTGCTCTGACATGCACTGGGATTATACCCTAATCCAAGTGCAATGTGTTTGACAAAACCATTCAGGCTTCATTGACGTGCACATGTCCTAAGCATTCTGAAAAAATGACATCATTCAATTCTCATCTCTAATAATCTCTCCTGCATCATGCAGAAACATCGCTCATGTTAGGGCCTGAATCCAGCGTTGACTTTTGTGTCTAATACACTAAACTCATCAGCTTGTTGAAAGCTTCAGAAGCCGGTCAGTGCTGTAGCTGTTCTGTCTGATCGAAAACATTTCCGATCCCTTGACTGGCTGACTGAGTGTCTGGTAACAGTTGATCATCTCATGTGTTTGCCTGGCAGGTCCAAAGTCAGACAGACTGCATGAGCTCATACTGAATACTCAGATTAATGCAATTAACCGTGTCTCATGGTCTATTCATTCTGCTTTTTTCCGCCAAAACAATGACAGCTTGGATTATAAAAACGATTAATGCTCGTAATGAGTAAACTAATTTAAGATAAAGCATCCTGTCGATTTGACCCTGTGCACGACTACTCAGGATGACTCAATAATGATGGCTATACGACAGCTTGGAAAAACAATGCCGAGTAAAATCCTGATTTGTGTTAGTTAGCGCCTTATGATGAACACTATGATGTGTTAGATAATGTGATTAGAATTCAGCCACCTAGGAGCTAATCTCCCGCCCACAACAACACTGGGCGAGCAGCTAGCTGTCTGTGCAGCCTAGTAATGACATAGCCTAGCTTAGTGATCCAGTTAGCATAATAGACTGAGCTAGCTGACTAGTTTTACCGAATACACACTTTCATAGAGTAGAATGAGGACACGACGTAAACCCTGACGATGATAACTTTTCTATCTATAAATTTAGGCAGTGGTGCTAGCCAGTAGGCCAGTGCTGTACAGGAGCTAGAGACCGAGCGGCTAATCAGCTGCCTAACTAACTAGCTACCTACACTTTACATGAATATATAAATATATAAATATACACACACATACGCGTTAACGGGAAACCATGTCCACTTACCTTTAATGATTTGATCTTCATTTAAAGGCCCAGATCCGAAAAGGTAACGCCAATGATCCAGCTTCTGTAACGTTGGTTACGACGCGTTCACTGACTGAGGCACTCCGATACACACAGACACAATCTCTCTCTCTCTCTCTCTCTCTCTCTTTCACACACACAGAGAGACAGAGCAGCTAACAAGCTAACTGACAGGCGGCAGACTGCAAACTCAAACGAATGTCCTCAAACGCTGCTTGTTTAAAAAAAAAAAACACGAAATGGCCAGACGAATGCTATATACCGTATATAGTACACTAATTAATGCTATTCAGGTATCGTTACCTAGCAATGACTAGCTAACCCGCTAAAGGCTAGCTGCTCCTGCTTCCGCTCAAAAGTGAGAAATGTTTCCCTGGCTTATGATGAAGCACGGGTTATAACATTTTTGAAGAAAAAAAAAGCATAACTTATATAACTGATATACATAATACTCGTGTATAAACATTACGAGTAAAGACACGTCTTTATATTTAAAAAAAATACTTTTCCACCAATATTATATGTCAATTTTCACAAAATGGCGCGCGCTCCAAACCTGCGCAGCGGACCGGCCCGGTAGACCCCCAGACACGGCCACTAACGTTAGCCAGCGGAGCGCCGTGCTGCTTAATCTACCCCGAACATGTCCAAACGTTTGTCCCGAAAAGACTCCCTGCAGAACAGTCGGAAAATCCCTTCACACCGAGCTGTCACTCTGAATTATACACCTGCATTATTCCGGCGGGAAGCGAAAACATTTGAAAGGTTAAAAAAAAAAAAAAAAACCCTGCCGACAAAATGGCGACTGCCTGTGACGTTACCATAGAAACTGTCAATCAAAAAGCAAGGTCCCGGATGTAGCAATGACGACCAAAGACAACGCAAGTCTTTGTCATAATCTGTCAATCAGCAACAGGGTGTCTAAACCTGTCAGTCCTCTCTTCATTGAAATGTCATGTTATAGATGTTAAATCTCTCTCTCTCTCTCTCTCTCTACAGACCAAAAGTTTGGACACACCTTCTCATTCAAAGAGTTTTCTTTATTTTCATGACTATGAAAATTGTATATTAACACTGAAGGCATCAAAACTATGAATTAACACATGTGGAATTATATACATAACAAAAAGTGTGAAACAACTGAAAATATGTCATATTCTAGGTTCTTCAAAGTAGCCACCAGTTTTTTTTTTAATTGTCTATTAAATTAGTAGTAGAAATATGTGTTATTATTATTGCGGCACAGTGGTGTAATGGTTAGCACTGTCACCTTGAACCTTCAGAGTCTGGGGTTGATTCCAGGGTCTGTGTTCTTGGAGTTTGCATGTTCTCCCCTGGTTGGTGGGTTTCCTCTGGGTATTCTGGTTACTTTCTACTGTCCAAAGACATGCAGGTCAAGCTAATTTGTGTTTCCAAATTGCCCACAGTGTGTGAATGAGTGTGTGTACGTATTGCCTGCAATGGCAACAGGGTGTACCCTGTTTCGTGCCCTAAGTCAGGCTCCAAACACCCCCCCCCCCCCCGTGTCCCTTTATACTGTATGAAGCAGTATAGCTGGCGAGTGAGTATTATTTAAAAAATAAATTGTAAATACCTGGTGGCTCATTAGCCTCCTCGCATGACTTCCCCCACAGTCCAATGACATGCATTATAGGCTGATTTGGTGTTTTCCAATTGGTCATAGTGTATAATGCAATGAGTTGGCACTCTATGCAGTGTGTCTCCTGCCTAGTACCCTATAGTCACTTTGAAAAGCTCCTCAATGACATTACACAGGATAAGTGGGACAGAAAAATTAACATTTTTGAAAATGCTTTAAAAAAAAAAAAAGATAAAAGATTTCAGTCTTAACTATGTTCCATCTTAACTTAACTATGTTCCAGCATGACAATGTGCCTATGTGTGCACAAAGCAAACTCCAAGGAAGGATATTGTTTGCCAAGGTTGCTGTGGAAAATCTCAAGTGACTCGTACAGTGCCCTGACCTCACCTGTACGAAACACCCTAGAGTGACTGATTCTCAGGCCTTTCCTACCAATCACAATAATGCTCTATGGCTTAATTTTAAATTTCCACAGCTACATTCCAAAATCTATTGGAAAGCCTTTTTTTAAGAAATGCAGGGCAATACTGCTGTAACGAAGGGGAAGAACTTTTAAATTGAATGTTCAGTAAGCACACATCTGAATATGATGGTCAGATGGCCATATATTTTGTATGAAGTGTGAGAGGTTTTTACTATGTAATGAATATAGACAAAGCCATTCAATCATAAACAATAAACATGTGCACCATAATCTCCTCAAATTATGAAACTGTAAGGTAAAGTAATTACTACAGTATTCCTCATTGAATCAATGTTTTATTTTCCTGTACATCTTTAGGGAAAAGGTCACCATTTATGTCACCATAAAATGTATTTGAGCTCTGAACTTTTTTCTCAAAATTGTGACTGTAATTGCAGAATTCTAACTTTAAACTCAAATTCCTGGCATTAATTTCAGAATACTTACTTTGATCTCATGCCAGAAGTCTGAGATTAAAGTCAAAATTTTGAGAAGAAAAATCAGAACGCAAATACATTTTTATGGTGGTCCTAACCGTCCTCTGTATAAATCAACTCAGATTTGTCTTCAACAGATTTTTTTAAACAAGGAAATTTTCTTATAAACCAGGGTTGGTAACTCACAGGTTCAGAAAGGTGAAAATTCTCCACAAGGGGGAGTCATTAGCACGCAAGATATTTTCCCATTCGGCTAATGGTAGGGACAAAACTCCAACTCCAACCAATGACTCTGTGGCCAGTTTTATTTTATGCTATGCTGGGAACCATCAACTGCTAGCTTCTCAGTCAGATCAGTAAATCACTGTGACGATCGAGTAAGAAAAACAGAATGAATCAAGTATTTTTTTTGTTTGTTTGTTTCTTTCCAAAATTCATATAAAATAATTAAATCGAACCAGATGATCACCAGAATTCTGTCACAATGCATTGGCTTGTCTTCCCCACAAAGTGGTGTAATTTCTTCCCCGTGTAAGCAATATACATGCCTTTCCACATGACTTTACCTGCAGCCATTAAAAAAAAAAACTAAAGTCTTAGTAGAAAAGAAAGGTCTGTACAATATGGCCAGATTAATTTCACATGAAAAAATCACACGATTATTCTTTACAATCAGGTAAAGTAAGCAAAAAAAATCATCTTAGTATGAAGAAAACCGTGACCTGAAAAAAACCTTGTTCTGCGCCTTGTGCAGAACAACAGAAGACCACATTGGGTTCCACTTCTCCAAGTCAAGAACAGGGATCTGAAGCTCTCATGGGCACATACTCACCTAAACTGGACAGCTGAAGATTTATTAATAATGAGGTTATTTATAAATAATAATCAAATTTAATTTTTTAAAAAGTTTTTTACACTAAGAACATATACAACATTAATACACATTCTTTTATTCTTTTTTTGTGAATATCAAATGTCTGTTTATACTGTTTATAATGTTTTATCACATTTTCATTCGGGGTAATAACCGCATAGTACCACTCGTAATTTTGGTCACACCCTTAATCTAATACTAACATTGGGATTAAATCTTATTTCCACAGTCTGACTCTTTATCAGATCATTATTTAAATATCTCAGATCATTATCCCATCTCATTTAACATGTCTCTTAGTAATATCATATGCATCCTGCTATGCTGCCAAGTTAAACATACATTCATGTCATCTAATGCAGAGAGCGAACAATCTCCCAGAATTATTATTAAGTGTGATAGGGTTACTGTCTGCCCCAAAGAGCTCGATCAGACGACTTAATGTTTAGCGTCAACATTCTCAATTCTTAACATACTAGAAGTAAAAAAAATAAATAAAATAAAAACACTAGCCTTGTCTAACAATCACATAAGCATCTTAGAACAGACCTTGTAAGCAAACATTTAAATACTGTCAAACTACAGGGAGGGAGGCATTAAACATTGGTAATAAAGTCCGAATTATTAATACAAATTTATTGAAATTTATTGAATGTGTACATTTACTTCATTACAGAGTAAAATGAAAGCAAATCTTTAAATTTCAACAAATGCACCAACCAACATATGGCATCAACCAGTTTCCTCAAATGGCCGGGGATGGAATGTACAGTCTTCTGAAGGTGATTTGAGATATTACTAAGAAACCTGCTGAATCTGTGCGAGGCTTTGCCCTGTACACCTCCTCCTTTGCATAGCCGCACAGGAAAAAAAAAATCACATGGAGTGAGATTTGGTCTTGGTGGCCATTCATGAGGTCCTCGTCATCCAAGCCAACATCCTGAAAAATGCTGGTCTAACCACGCACATACAGTAAGGGTAAAATGGAGTGATGCTCCAGTGATACTACAAGTTCTAGAGTCATTAAATATATAGCCTAGTCTATATATTTTTACCCACCCTGTAAATTGGTAGTATTTCAAAAACAGAGGACCGCATTCTAAGCTATATAAAAGCTCTTAGTACCAGGTCAATGTATCTCTCTGTCCTTATAGAAGAGAACAAAAATAATAGATGGTTCTTGTATGCAGTAATACTGTAGTAAAATTAACTAGCAGTAGGAACAGCAAAGACAAATGCACAGCAATAACATATAGTAGTGACAAATTTGAGAATATAGGTAAAAAATATATGATTATAAATACAAAGCCAAACAATTTGGTAATGATGTAGGTATCAATAAAACTATAAAAATCTCTGCAATTAGAACATCCCCCGCCCCCCAAGAGATCTCTCAAAAATGTTATTTAATTAATTTCTTAATCAAAAATCATCAATCTCCAAGATCCTAGAAAAAATTGTAGCACAGCAGTTATGCTCATACCTACATAAGTGTAAGCAGTCAGAACTTGGACCCAAAAACACAACCACAAGCCATTAAAATATAAGGGTTTTATTTTCAGGCAATGGATAATTCCTAGCAGGGTTTTATTAATAAATGTCTCTAGGATAATCCATGTTGATTATACAATTTTAAGCACAGTCTCTTCTCTGCGAAAATCATAAAATCACCAGACTTCACAGTCTTCCAGGAGCATGGCCAAGAAGACAATCTGGCAAGAAGTGGGGGTGTGGTCAGGAAAAAGAGAGGGAAAATCGAACAAAGAAAAAGGGTGGGGACAGATTGCAGACGGGGTGGTGATTTCAAAATAAACAAAGAGAGCAAGGTAAGAGCATTGAATTCAGGAATAATAGAAAACTAAGAAAATAGAGAATCATGACATAGGCATACAATTCATAAAACAAATCAGCCAGGATTTTGTCATAATTATAACAGAGAAAGGGCACCACTGTAGTTAAAAGTAGTAAATGACTTACCACTGGCCTCAGGTCGGGGTTATTGTGTTCTTGGCCACTGACCACAGTATTTCTTTGTTATCAGTCTGTAGATGTAAATTGTGATTTCTATACACATACTGAAATAAATTTTGGTATTCCTCAAGGTTGCATTTCAAGTCCACAGTTTTTTCCTCTGTGTAATATAATTTAATAACATGTATTAGTTCTTGTCCTTATTTGCTGTGAAAGGCTTAAAATTGGGAAAATGAAGACTGGACAATGATGAGTTCAGACTGGCTAGTTCATGTGTGAAAATGATTCCTTATGATCCACAAAACACTCTTTTACAATTTGAATTATGGAACCTGCCCATGGCATCAAGGGCAAAAAACTCTATTGATGTATAAATAGATAGATGATGTACAGATAACCTGGTCATTCAATACATTCAGGTCATCAGCTAACTCAACGTTCTGGGAATGGATCAATCTGGACTCATCAGACCACATGACCTTTTTTCCATTGTTCATAAATTACACTCTTTATGATCCCCAGCAAAATTAAGCCTTTTTTTCTGATTAGTCTCACTAATAAGTGGTTTTCTTATGGCCACACAGCTGTTTGGTCCCAATTCTGTGAGTTACCATTGTGTGCATATGGTAATACCCTTTCACTACTAAACATAACTATGTTTTTTTTTTACCATGCAACTTCACCAAGTGTTAAAATGATTTCTGTTCATTTTTTTCCCCGACCACATTTCTTCCACAAAGTTGGAATGCCTCTTGTCCAACTAACTGTTGCCTCAGCCAGAACTAACTGTTGTATATTTAATTAACTACCAACCACTCATTTCAGTAAAAGAAATACAATGTTTTCCTAAAATGTACACTTTATTTAAGCAAATGCCAAAAATTGACAAGGTATTTACAATACTTAAGCAGTACCCTCTTTGGTCTTAACCACGACTTAAGTGAAAAAAAAGGGGAGAAAAAGTTGCAGAACCAGGGATACAAAGCATATACAATATACACAGCAGAAAAATAGCAAAAGGAAGTGGCAACAAATTTTACCACTTGACATCTGCTGAAGATTTTAAACATATTCTGAAAAAACACACTGAAAACAAAGGATAAGGCTGTAAATCACTCCTCAGTTCTATGGTAAGGTGGCAGAGTTTTGCAAACCTGATGTATAACCATTAACCAACTAAACGTGTCAAGTAATTAATATTCTGTGCTCATACGTCAAATTATATGTAAAAATTCTCAAAGCTGCAAACGAAAGCCTTGAACAGTTTTAAAAGGTATCTGGCATTGGGTATTTTTAGGGGCCTCTATTTTCATATTCAAACACTAGCAGAGTTGTGATATCAGGCAATTGGGATTATATTTCAAGGTAAAACACACTGCTGTACACTGATTAGTAAAATCCTGTCACACAAATGAATAACATGTTAATGTAAATTAGTATGTGTAACTAACAAAAATAGGCGGTGATTCCAAATAAAACTATTTAGGTGTACATTAATTCTTTTTTGTATTACAAGCAACATATCAGTACTGTTGATATGGTTAATCTAGTATTTGCAGTCATGGACAGACTCTTATGAAACATTTCAAAAATCTAAACATGAAGCATTTAGCCCCTTGTCTTTATTAGCGTTTTAATTATTTAATTATTATTTTGCCAACCCGCTGTAATTTGAAAATATTTTAAATGTAATGTTTAATTTTTAAATGGAACTTATGATTCTCATGCCAAAAAAAAAAATAAAAATTTGGACACTGACAATGTACATGCATGCGTATTTTAACTTCCAAACTGGTTTATTACTGAATTATCATTGCATCTTGATAAAAAAAATAACCAAGTGCTTAATGAACTTAAAAAAAAAAACTGTTATCCCAGATCAGGTACTATACAGGGAGCAGAGATGTAAAAAAAAAAATAATAAAAGTATAAAATAATAATAATAAAAAACTTCCAATCAAACAGCACGACGCAGCTCTTATTCCAAAACACAAACAGAGTCACAGTTTACAGGCTTGTGTTGAGGTAAATTGACCTGAACAAATTAAATCTATGTTTGATAAACAATAAACAACAACAACAAAAAGGCAACAATTTTGTCAAATGCAGCAAATATTAAACAGCAACGTAAATTAACAGTTATGTTATCATCGTGTTCATTCCACGGTTAATCCTCAGTGCAGGAGATTCACAATTATACAACACACACCTTTTATTAAATCTCTCACTTGTAAGGATGGTGATATGCATTATACACACTGGATCAGATAATGGTTCACCAACCAAGTAACAGGGTCTCCCATCAGCTTCCCAAACCTTTCTGTAGTTTGCAATACAGTCTGCTACAATACTGCCTCCTTCCTGAAAAACCAAAGAAGCTATTTAAACAATGACTACTCACAGGCAATCACTGGATTACACAGAAACCAAATCAGAAAAATCTAATAATTGAGAATTTTATACACTTAAATCAGGCACCTGAAAGCTCCACCAGTTTATCAGGAAACACTCACCTTCTTACTTTTAATGTATCCTTTGGTCTTTTTTACGCATCCGCTTTTTGACTCTGAGTTTCCTCCAGTTTTTTGCTTTCCTCCAGTGTGCCGTTCTCTTTTTCTCCTGTTTTCCAGGAGCCCTCCCTAAATAGAGCAAACAAATCCATATGTCAAAATGTAACACTGATCAACATGGGATGTTTCTCCTGGACAAAATAATGTTATTTTTATGGAATTCCACCTTGTGATTACAAAAAAACATTTACAGTTTTAATGAAACTTTTTTGTACTTGTAGGAGTACGTAAAATGCTGGCAATAGTGTATTAATTTATGTAGTTTCAGTGACCACTATGCATGTGGATCATCCTTTTTTGATCAGTGGGACCTGCTTCCCGTTATGCCATAGGGCCTTGCCTATGGGCTTTACCCACGGGCCCAACACTGAAAAGCTGGCAGCGACAGGGCTTGAATCCCTGATCCTCCGATCCGCGACCCACAGCCTCAACCGCCTGAGCTATCACTGCCCCCTGGAGGATCAATGCCCTGTAAATTCAACTGTTTTCCCTCCTCTCTCTCGCACACTTTAAGAAAAGGCAGTTCATTAGTTGGCCAATTATAAGGGGAGGCGCTGGACATTTTTAGACAACACTAACAGTAATCTGGACAGGACAAGTTAGAAAGAACCCTAGTATAATACATGTCAGCCTGTTTTTTTAATTTTTAACTTTTAAAAAAAGATGTTTTCGTAGAGAGTTTAAAGTATAATATTTATCATAATTTGGGTCAAATCCAGCTTCTGGTCCTCCCAACCCCCCAAAATACGTGATTATTATTCGCCTCACCCCATTTGACTTAATGAGTAGTAATACAAACAATATGAATATAAATTGTCACCCAGAAACTTTACGTGCTTGGGGATCTTCTTCACACCATGGTAATAATCACAATACACTACACAGTAATATGTGGTTATTAAAGATGGGGTAAAAATCCACCAATACAGTTAAGTATTGGTATTTTTTCATATGGCAATTTTATTTAGAATTGTAAATAAATCTGAAATAAACTAATGTAAAATCAGGATATTTACAATTCTAAATAAAATTGCCATATGAAAAAATACCAATACTTTACTGTATGGGTGGATTTTTACCCCAACCTTAATATATGTACAAAATCTCAAAGCAAATTTGAATTGGTGCCTAGGTATAATGGTAGTATCATATCGGGTGGTCCCTGGTGGTTACCATCCCTAGTGGTTATAATAACCCATATCTTACTATGATGATACCCAAGTTTATTTTTGAAATTTTTTTAAAACTATTAGCTATGGTGTTACCTGGTTCTCTTCATGTAGATCCAATAGGCGAGACCGACAGCGAGTGCAGCCACGATCACGCCTAACACAACCCCTA
>JAAGKR010000035.1:191781-245023 GCA_011419295.1 Clarias macrocephalus | reverse complement strand
CATCCGCTTTTTGACTCTGAGTTTCCTCCAGTTTTTTGCTTTCCTCCAGTGTGCCGTTCTCTTTTTCTCCTGTTTTCCAGGAGCCCTCCCTAAATAGAGCAAACAAATCCATATGTCAAAATGTAACACTGATCAACATGGGATGTTTCTCCTGGACAAAATAATGTTATTTTTATGGAATTCCACCTTGTGATTACAAAAAAACATTTACAGTTTTAATGAAACAATTTTTGGTACTTGTAGGAGTACGTAAAATGCTGGCAATAGTGTATTAATTTATGTAGTTTCAGTGACCACTATGCATGTGGATCATCCTTTTTTGATCAGTGGGACCTGCTTCCCGTTATGCCATAGGGCCTTGCCTATGGGCTTTACCCACGGGCCCAACACTGAAAAGCTGGCAGCGACAGGGCTTGAATCCCTGATCCTCCGATCCGCGACCCACAGCCTCAACCGCAGAAACTTTACGTGCTTGGGGATCTTCTTCACACCATGGTAATAATCACAATACACTACACAGTAATATGTGGTTATTAAAGATGGGGTAAAAATCCACCAATACAGTTAAGTATTGGTATTTTTTCATATGGCAATTTTATTTAGAATTGTAAATAAATCTGAAATAAACTAATGTAAAATCAGGATATTTACAATTCTAAATAAAATTGCCATATGAAAAAATACCAATACTTAACTGTATTGGTGGATTTTTACCCCAACCTTAATATATGTACAAAATCTCAAAGCAAATTTGAATTGGCGCCTAGGTATAATGGTAGTATCATATCGGGTGGTCCCTGGTGGTTACCATCCCTAGTGGTTATAATAACCCATATCTTACTATGATGATACCCAGGTTTATTTTTGAAAATTTTTTTAAACTATTAGCTATGGTGTTACCTGGTTCTCTTCATGTAGATCCAATAGGCGAGACCGACAGCGAGTGCAGCCACGATCACGCCTAACACAACCCCTACTACTACTTGTGCCTGATTGTTTGAGTCTTCTGGATCCTCTGCAGAGCAAAAAACGTACAATCATATTAAACCACTTTAAATGATTCAGATAAAAAAAAAATCCTGTAATCCTGTACAAATAATATTTAGGTGATTTTGCAAGCTTATATGGAAGCTTTGATTCACTAACATAATGACGGTTTTGTAGTTTTGCTAATTACTGAAAAACTGGCTAAAGGTCAGTTTGCACAGCATACACCAATTTCCTGACAGGAGAGTATGTATCACCAGCAGTTTATGAACTCACCTCTTTTGTCTGTTGTCTCTGTTGTATCGTCTGGCACTGTAAATGGGGGAAGAAAAAAAAAAAACATGATCTGGGTGGGGTTTCAAATGTTTGTGTACAGTGAATGGTATGTATAAGCATATCACTCATATTAGCAACTAGCCTTCTATTAATATAAATATAGTCTAGGAGAAAATGCTCCTGTGGTCGAACTGTTAACAGCTGAGCAACGTGAAAAGTTAATATCAATACACTGCTAACTATAAACTACATTTATAGAAAAGAAATTTCTGATGTCACTATTTATAGAACATTTAACATTTCAGATTGGACACAGCACACTGCAAACTGTGGAGGATTCAATGCTACCCTCTACACCACCTGCTGTCAAATTTGTCTTTGTATACAAGTATTGTGCAAAAGTCTTAGTCAGATGCAAATAAAACTTGCTGTAGAGCAGAGCAAGAATGATTAAAAAAAATACAAAATAAATAAATAAAAACTATAAATCCGGTTAAAAAGTAAGTAATGAAACAAAGTCAATATTTGGCATGACGACGCTTTGAGGACACTTTAGTATAAAGTAAAATTTGTGCAGTTTTATGAGGAAATTGGCTACTAAGTTTTTACTGTGCATTCTGCAGAACCACCCAAGGTTTGTTTGAGGACAATGGCTGTTGTAGCTGCTTCTGTTTTGCAAGCAAAATATGTATCTGGAACTTGTCATTTTGCAGTAAAATACTGATATTTGAAAATCAGAATTTTTTAAATGACTCAATAATAAAACCATAAAATAATATGGCTTATAATATATATAATAACAAAAAATAAATAAATAAAAGTTTGTATTAAAAAACAGAAGGTGCCTAAGACTTTTGCACGGTACTCTGCACCAGAAATCAAGGATGTATTTACTGTTTATCTATTACTATAATATTTTTCCATATGTATCTAATCTGAAGAATCAGAATCGGAAAGAGTTTTATTGCCAAGTAACAAATTGCCAAGGAATTTGTTTTAGTGACAGAGCTTCCAGAGATGACAAAAACACAACCACATGACAAAAAAAAAGGTGTTTATCAAACATCTGACAGTTGTTTTCTAAGTGAACAGGACTTTAAACAAGTAAAACACCCATAATGCTGCAGAACAACACTATACTTACACGTGGATATGTCGATGCTCTTGGTCGCGGATCCCAGCTCATTGAAAACTGTACAATTGACTGTCACATTGCCTGTTGGAGCCACCATGAGACTGTATGTGATGGTTCCATCCGCTGAGATACTGTCAGAAGCCTGTATTTGCAAACACAGAGACACACCAACCCATCATTCAGCACTAGGATTAAACTAGATTAGGCTAGTTATATATAATAATAATAATAATAATAATAATAATAATAATAATACAGCACAGTGTTTCGTTGTGGCACAATGGAAAGTGGCACTACTTCAGTTTGTTAATGCGCAGATGTGATTTCACTAAACACCACTTAAGGGCAGTATAGACACAGAAAGTGTGTCTGTGCAACAAAACATATTACATTATAATACTTCAGCTGCCCGTAAAGTTGTATTAAAGCCGAGATCACAATATTTGTGTAATTGTGTCTATTATGCAGTGTCTCTATAAACCATAATATATAAATACAGACATACCCATTTAGCATTAGGTTAATTCAAGTAAATGAATTCATACTTAAATGTTAATTAATTTCCAGAAGCTGTTTTTTTTGTCTTAGCATTTGTTAATAAATTGTCATTGGATATACTACTGTGCAAAAGTCTTGAGCCATTTCTTCATATGTTGCTTCCAAAGAGCCAGACTTTCTTTTATTTTAATGTAATCTTGAAAAAAAACAGTTCTCCAAGCTTCCTTAAAGACTTTTTTTGGCTCTGTTTTTTGTTTGTTAAATCACACAGTGAATCATTCAAGCATAAAACACCAAACAGATGCAGATGATGACAGATTTTTGTTTTTGGATCAGACGAGAAGGGAAATGAGGTTGCTGCTGAGGTCGTTACATAAACAACTAATTTTTAGATCGTATCTATAGGCACTTAATATACATGATTTCATTTCATTTAATATAAAGAAATGAAGCGTGTTTCAATACTTTTTTTCACAGTACTGTACATGATGTCCTTAATTTGTTTGGTCATACATCATTTCAGCTGCAGTCTGACTGATTCTAAAGTCCAAATCACATACTGGATGGGGCAGCAGATGGCTGTGAGTATCCCGGTTTCATACTCACGTTAGTGCCGTTGATGCTCCACTGCACAGTGGGTTTGGGTGAACCTTCAGCCTTGCAGCTCAGAAGCTTGCCTTCGTTTCGGGGCAACTTATTCAGCGTAGTGATAACCGGAGCACCTACAGGTGAACAGAGATTTTCAGAGGTTTCAGCTTTATTAGTTAAGCTCAGTAACACACTTGACAAATGTGTTCAGCCCCCTTGAAAGGCATACACTTTCTGTGTAAATAATATAAATTTTCTCTTAAACAATATTTATGCTGAAACTCCAATATATTTACTGTACAAAGTCCAAATGATATATTTGTCTATTAACATTAAACAATTTTTTTAAATAGGCTTTGAAACCTTCATGTATACGGGACCCTGGAGCAGAAAGGGTTAAGGGCCTTGCTCAAGGGCCCAACAGCTCAAACCGCTGACCTTCTGATCAGTAACACACTGAACACAACCTCAGGAAAATTTAATGCAATATTTTTTTGAAAGCAGTTATACTTCTTTCATCAGTTAAATATCTGTGAAATATTAAAACTTCTGAATGGAAAATGCGTATTAATCTTTTATAATTCAGAAAATACTTTTTTCCCTGACATTATTTATAATTTATTTCACTATTTTTCTCAATTCTGTTAGGCTGCTTTATGACAATAACCATTGTTAAACATGATATACAAATAAAACTGAATGGAACTCGCTGAATTTCCTAAAAAGGTTGAATATATCTGCAAGCTCTTATGAGAAATTAATAATTAATAATTGATAAATCTAAGTATTATCAAGCTACTTTCCGACTTTATGAAGATCCTGAATCTATGCACATCTCACATTTTGCAGATGTCTAATGCAACAGCTTTAAAAGGGGATATGTTGAAAAAAAAGAAAAGAAAAAGAAACTCCGAAAGGCAAGAATCTCTTGGATTTACTCTGACATGGTTTTGACCTTGTAAATTAGAATAATTTATCGTTGCACAGAGAAGTCTACCGAGAGTGGTGGAAGTCCACGGGCCTGAATATGCTGTAGAACTTGACACTATTAATTAAACAGCTTTGCCCAATCCTGCAAGAGTTGCAAAAACCACATATGATGAGTCTCAGGCTGAAATGAGCAAAGGTGAAAGAGAAGTTCCTGCGTGGCAAGCAACTAAGAATACAACTAGGCTAATGGTAACCTGTACAAAGCCACAGCGAAGCTCTGTAGGAAAGGTGCGGCGTCAGGGGCAGCTCAGGGCCAACGACACAAAAAAAAACACCCGACTCTAAACACAACACAACAATGCAAATGTCAACATTTACACATGAGTCAATGAGCATGCTATCATTACAGGTCTCAAGTCAGTCGATTACATTTTGCTTGACTCTATTTAAATCCAACCCCAAAGCTGAGCGGCTGATTTGTGTACACTGTGCGAGCTACAGGTACTTCAGTGCAAGACGTTTTTACATTCCTTTTTACTTTCATCCTGCTGCCCAGGAAATTTGCTGGGATGAGAGCTGATCTGTAGCCTTGGCATAGACTGGACACCTGGCAAAGCAGGGATACTAATTGATAGGCACAAATGCCTTAACATGATTCCACGATACCACTGTATGTATACAAATTGCAACTTGGACAGATCCATACTTTACTTCAAAAACTTTCTTAGAACTAGCACACATACAAATAGCTAACAACCTTGAGTGCTTACAACACTGCACAGCACATGTAAATATACTGTTGGTGCAAAGTTAGGAAAGGAAAATAAATGGTTTCAGTATGGGCAAGGAAGTGATAGAATTGATGTTGGATCTTGAACGCAAACTTTTGTGGCACAAAAATAGTTTCTTCCGAAATTCAGTTGCCCTAATGTAGAACGCCCAAGACCTGCACTGACAAGCCTACTTATGGAGACCAAATTCAAAACAGTCTGGTGAGATTTCCTAACCATATGCTCACCAGAGTGTACCCAAGAAATTGAGGGAAGGAAATATTTATGACGACCTAAGGTACAAGGTCTGATTATTCCCCTTATAGGGAATAATACAGTATTCACTTAAACCTCAAACTAAGGCAAGTGAATCATTAATAAAAGCTGGCATAATTGTCCCATATGAAGTATCTATAGTGTGCACAACAACTTTAAATAAAGTAAATGGTAACATTAAGAATATTGAGTCCTCTAGCCCACTATCAGTTGCTAGTAATGGCAGTTATGTAAGAAAGTGGTGCCATTATTTGGGAGACTACTAGGCACAGCGATTGGGCCCCAGAGAAACTTCTCACCACTTCTCATGTTATTGTGTTAATCTTTTCATTGTTCTTAACCATAACCACAAGCTGGTAAGACGCCCTGCAGTAACTGGCAGCCTAAATCCTGGAGAAAGAGTACAGAAGGAAAGTCTGGAGGCTCCATTTCAACTTTAACTGACAATATCAGCATTAAATATTGTGGAAAGAGTCACGTCAAACCACTCCAAAAAAGGACGTGGCAGACATTAAGTAACCAAGAACCAGCCAAGAACGTCGCTCTGCATACTCCCCCCAAAATGCCCCAACTCTGATTCTCTCTTAAAAACTAAAATAAAAAGGCCAACCAATGTTACTGACATAGTACCATAATATTCCAAGCAAAACTGAAGCACAAGATCTTTGGAATCATCTAAGACTGGTTAAGTTTCTTTAAAATTGTAACAAATCAGTTAAAAATATATATTTATTCAGGGTATCACAAAATCGCAATAAAATTGGCAACTAGGTAACGTGATAATATATCAGATTGTCCCAGGTACGTCCCATCCCTAGACCCAGGACACTGAGGAACATTCTACAGCACAATCAAAGAAAAGTCCAGGTTAAACAAATGACCATCTAGCATCGCTGGAGACACTCGTGGGTGTGATTTCAGCGGACGTTTCCTGACAAAGTGGATAGATAAATAATAAATCTGCCTGCGCACTTGAATCAGGCTGAGGATAAGACGATGATGCTCTTGGTCTGACTGACACACACAGGAGCAGCATCCTGTTCCCCTCTCTGAGACTGTTTGTCACACATTCTCATTAACTTTCTTAAATATGTTCCTTTACAGCTGTGCCATTACCATATGGTGTTAAGGAGAGATTATGAGAAGTTAATTATTTATGTGCGATTTATGTCAGGAAATGGTCTTAGACCCATTAGAATTAACTACCCAGAGGGGAACTTTTAGGGTTTTTTTGTCCACCAGTTGGATAGGTTATGAAACTCAGACAGGTGAGACATGATTTCCTTTGGTTAAGTTATTATAACCTTTCACTCAGAAGATACCTAGGGCTCTGTGTCACTCACTGTACAGCAAATAACAGAGACTCAAAATACTTATTTCAGTAACTGTTACTTTTTGTTATCCTTATTGTACGGACTAATGCTAAATAACGGACTAATTATAAAAGGAAGTTCACTTTTAGTTGTTTGTAGAATCTGTATAGAAAATCAAGATATACCTGAATACCAGTAAGTATATATATATAGTCTATGATAACTGATTTAACTTTGATTACAGCATCGTGGCCAATTCATGTGTGAAAAAAACGGTTTGTGGCCACAAAGCACTTTTTTTTTCATAATTTATAAGTTCTGGAATATACACACCAGGGAAATAAATGCATAAATGTGATAACCTGAGCAATTAGTACATGCAGGTCTTCATTGTATTGCCACATATCATTGCTGAGCCTTGATCTAACCAACTGAAGCAGGTCTTAATCATAACACTGCCTTCAAGACCACTTGACCCTTTGCCCTAACGTCCAATCTTTATGCTCCCTAGCAAGCAGAAGCCTTTGTTTTTCTAATTAGTCTCACTAACAGGTGGTTTTCTTATGGCTGCACAGCTGTTTAGTCCCAGTCCCGTGAGTTCTTGTAAATCAATATCACAAAATCAATATCACAAATGCACTTATATATATAAATAATAACCTCCAAATTGTGCAATATCCGGAATATTGAATAATCAAGATGCTGCACATTTCCTTTTTTGTTGTAGAATTTTTAAACGGATTTTCGCAAACTTTTCTTTGTTTCTTGGTTTTGAACATTTTTGGAAAAATTATTGCTATTAGAAGGTTAACATGAATAAGCCGACTTACCTTGGACTCTCAGCTCAAATGAAGCCTTTTTGACAAGTCCAGCCATGGAAACCACACACTCGTACATTCCAGAGTCTGAGTACTTCAGCTTGTCGAACTTGGGCTTGCTAACCAGTGTGATGTTGTTCTGCAACAGTGTCAGTCGATTTAAAGCTGATTAAAAAATATTTTTTTAATGAAATGCAAATCTGTTTTAATATTCTTATTATTTTTACCTTTGTCCATGTGATTTCAGCTTTTCCGGAGGAGTTCACCAACAATGCTGCCTCAAAGCTCTCGGTTAGGTTTTTAACAATCTTTCCTTTGGTGCTATTGGTGATATCGAGGTCTACAACAAAAACAAAACCGAGAAAAAGTATAAACTGTTATGCATTTCATTATTCATGTCCATATGTATGCAGAAATCCTGTATTCACATTACAAGCAATATATCCCAATCCTTTATTTTATTAAAAAAAATTCTCAGCTCTAATCTTTTTGGTGTAACTTTCAATATTCATGAAGCCTAAGCAGTCCATCCCTTCAACTAAGCAATATTAAATGAGAGGGGGTTGTGCTCAAATATCAGATGGGTTGTAGGCACGAGGGTATCACAGCTGTACTCATATTCAGTACAATAGCAATTATGATTTGTTTGTTTATTTAACCAGTTATTTTGCTCCGCCAATTTAGCGGGTTAGGGTTTCCAGTACTGCGGACCGCACTGACCTATTTTCATCCATGTGGAAATCAACAGTCATTAATTATTGTTAAAACCTGGTGTGATACAGTTAAATGCCTTTCATCCAATCAGATTACTCAGTCAGAACTAATTGCTGTATAACCTTCATTTATTCATTTAAATGACATGCAGCCATTACTGGACTGGAATGATGTGTATATGCAGTATAAAGTATAAATAAAAAATCTTTGTGACTGCATGGCAGTGTATTATATAATTCTACTAAAATCATAAGAAACACATGACTTACACATTACGATAAAACTGGCATAGCCTGTCTTTGCTTCGTTGTCCACCAGGGAGCACTTATAATCTCCGCTATCGGCCCGACTGACGCCGGTGAGTGTGTAAGTGTCCGAATTCTCGGTGGTCACCTTCTTTTCCTGCACATTTGAAATGAAGCACATTTAGTAAGTTTCAGAACACAGCTCAGCTTCCCTATGATTTTCACAATGTGGAGTTCTGTCTTACATTTTGGGGAAAAACTAGTTCATGTTATAAATATGTTCATTATATGTGACTGAATATATAGGGTTTATTTTTAAAAGCTGAAAAGTATCTGCTTTAACCTTACTGAATCTTTATATAATACAATTTGCATTCAGTCTTTTCCCCCATAAATACTTATGCTTTTACGTAGAGAGACTTGAGACTTTTATTTATTATAAGATTTATTAATTTTATTTACTAAGACTTAGATATTTTATTATTTTTTAAAAATAGCACTGATTCCCATCCAGGATGCGGAATGCAGAAAAATTCTGTACTATACTGTAGATGAATGAACAAATAAAAATACACATATGTGCAATACACATATGCGCGTCTCTCTTTTTCCAGTGCTAACAGAAGCAGCATGGTTGATAAAGGGTAATACTGTAGTATATATATATAAATTATGCAAGAGCCCACACCAACCTCAAAAGCAGCTTGACATTAAGAGTGAGCTCAGAATGAAAAGAGCCAGACGTGCTTTGCTTACCTTGATATGAAAATTGTAGCCAGTCGGCGGGGGGTTCCCATCAGCCGCACATTTCAGGGTCACGTTGTCTCCCTCCTTTATCGGGAGTGCAGACAAGACCTGGAGGCTGACCTTTTCACTAGGGTCTGTGCAGGGGAGAGGTGTGAAACGGAGGGATTAGCTCATATGGAAGGCTACAGAAGGGGCAAACAGATAAAGCCACGAAGCAGATGGTCATAATGAGCCATTGAGAGCTCCTTGGTCTCAAGAGCAGAGGTTTTTCCCGAGTGAGGAGAGCTTTTGAGAGTAGCAGCAGGGCTAGGCTGGCTGTAATCATGCCCTGAGGCACCCAACAAAGCCCTATTCAAGCTTCAACGTTCCTGCTCCGTGTATTTTTGAAAGCAATTTGTCCTGTCAGTAAACTCTGTTATTCCAATTTGTCGCAAATATTAAAACAATTTGAGTAATATGTTTATTAACCGTGACATATTGATTTAAAAGACGACTTACAATGGACGACAAAAGTCATGGGAGAAGACACGAGGTCTGAGGCAAGGTTCTTATGCTGGATGGCACAAGTGAACTTGGCATTCATGTCCGCCTTTGTCGCTGCGTACTCGAGCTTGGAGGTTGCAGTCGAAAGGCCGGTGTTTTTGTCTGTCTCCAAGATTGGTGTGATTTTCACCACTGAAATGATATGGGACAACATTATGAGGTATGTATTTTAAGCCTTATTTGTCAATTAAAAAACTTGAACTTGAGGTGCTTCTTACCGTTCTCAACAGGTACGAGTGGAACATTGTCCTTCAGCCAGGTGATGCTAGCTGCTGGATTGGCGTCTTTAGCAGAACAAGCTGCCAGCTGGAAAAAACCCAGAAAAGAGACATAATTTTGCTAAATTTGTAATAAAACAAAACAGGCAGTCGCAGGAAGACAAAAAAGAGTGACAAGCCATTGATTCAGGTTAGTCTCAAAAGCAGCTAATGTATTGTCCTTTGTTTTAAAGACTATCCAATATATCTGTCTGAGTTTTACAATGACGCCTCATGACATTGATACAGTACTAAAAAGGAGCAACAGGTTTCTAAGCAACACTGTGGTTTCTAATTGTTATTTGTATAAGAATCTTAAACTGCCTTCACACTGAGCCACGTTCCCACTACATCCTCAGAAAACTGGATGAACAGCTTGGCAGGAACACCGTAGGAACCCGTAAACACTTGATGTGGAGCTACCACTCTTTTTTTGAACATGGTCGAAAAGGCCTGGTGAAGATGTGATCGAAGCAAGGTGCAGAGTAAACTTAACAAGGACGCACTAACTGCGGCACTGGGCAGAACGCCGTAACCAACACGTCTTAGGGACTTCAATAACTTCAGTACTACAGGCATAGAAAGATTGGATGACATTCTGCCTGAGCTGTCATTGGGACATCACTGTGTTTTTGCTACACCAGTGGAGTTCTCACAACAACCTCTTCAGGCTTGTGCTTGGTAGGTCCAAGCAATTTTTATAGAAGACTGCATTAAACTTATATTACGTCCTTCTGGTGCTTAACATGTTTATGACGCGCATGCAGCAGGTGATCTATGTCACAAATTCAGTATTAATACTGCGTCCAATTTCTCACACCAACACTCTGTGATCAAATACACTGCGTCGCTGTATATACACCATCCCGCTGGATGCACTAACAACGTAGTAAGTGTATGATAAGCGTCCGATCTGATCAGACATGGTAATAACTGGGTTGATCTTACTAGACCTGGTGAGCACATGGTCATGTATGCAATAAGAAATTAGTGACCCCATTTGCACATGCCCTACAAGTTGCACACCTGTGGATAATCATATTACTTGTAAATTTTACTGCTAAAGTTTTCTATATTTGTATAATTTTTCTCTTATTTCATATTTTATTTCTTTACTTGAATAGTACTCTATTTTCTTTTAAAATTTTAGATCACGGGTGGTCGTATAAGCATTCACGCCGTGTATGTGACAAACACAATTTGAATTAGAATTTTGATAGCCGCATTGAGAACC
The DNA here is from genome assembly GCA_011419295.1 of Clarias macrocephalus. NCBI lineage: Eukaryota > Metazoa > Chordata > Actinopteri > Siluriformes > Clariidae > Clarias > Clarias macrocephalus. The sequence continues at coordinate 233,692 of JAAGKR010000035.1, read as the reverse complement.
TGACTGGGACGTGGCTAGGACGTAGTATGACCTTGACAAATGCACTTTTTTCCATTTTTTACCATTCAGATCAAAATAAATCCTGGTCATATACTGTATATTTTATTTACAGGTGAGTGTCTTACATTAACACACTGAGCACTGAACCATCTTTCTAAACCTACTGATATGTGTTAAAACACTCAGCTGTCTATGTAGAAAAGAAATTTGAGAGGAGGATAAAACCACAAAACGGAACGGTTACAGGACTCTACCCTCTGTCACAGCCCACAAGAATTGCTCTGGTTTCAGAAAGAAGCCAAATATCAAATGAAAAAAACACACAAACTAGTCAAATTCTGCTCCAGACTCCTTGATGTATGCTTCTGATTTATAGTTTATTCGAGTACATCTGTGTGAACTCTGAAAAATCAATAGAGTTTATTGATCAAACTCATAATCAATAGAGTTTATGACGTACCGTCGTTAGTTTGCCGAGCTCTATGACTTTGGATTGATTTGTGATTGTAGGTGGAGAAGGCACCTCTGCAGGAGAAGAGCAGATCATAGCATTTAATGAACATATGATTACATCAGCATGTTGTGTAAACTTCAGTGTTGTTCGAGAATATACGTACTCTCAATGATCACTTCTACTGGATACTCGAATACATCTCCGTCTGTCACCACCATACAGGTGAATGTCTTCTGATCAGCCATTTTTGCCCTGAAAATCTGCAGGCTGAGGGCGTTTGTGAGATTGATTCTGCCATTGTACTCCTCGTTTTGGACGAACGTGGTGTTTTGATGAGATTTCCTCAGAAGATCGACGACAGTGCCGTCCACTTTGGTCTGGGGAATAGAATTGGGCATTTCTTAGAGGAGCTTTAACCGTGCATGTGCTTATGATCCAGTCCCACAGAGGACACAAGCTCACGTGCATGCCTTGATACTATCTCCTCGGTACAGATCATGCTATCTGGTAATAGTACTAATAATGACACTTTTTTTCAGGTTCCTGCCAGATTGATTTTCTGTTGTCAGCCTTTAAAACAGTAGTTGATATTACATGATTAGTTTTCAATCAGTTACCAAATCAAATACCAAAGTTTAAGCCTTTCTTTCTTTTTAATTTTGTGGACAGTATTAATTGTATACATTTGGAACACATTAATGTTATAGTATCTTATAGTCTAGTATTTTATAGTATATAGCATCTTCCATGTTTATATCTCACTGAAGTAGTGAGTTCATCATTTTATTGTAGAAATGTGGCATATAAAATTTACTCCAAGAGAGTATTGTCTCAGATTAAGGTACCATCTTGTCCAGGATCCTGGTTATACCTCAGATAACAAGTAGCTTCAGAATACATCATCACAATTTCTGTGATTAATCCATCCATAACTACACTACACTTGAAACTGGCCCATGTTTGACCCAATAAGAAAAAAACACTCTAGTTCAGGGCCAGATTCGTGTGTAAATGTGACATCCTGTTATTTTGGTTTTGGCAAATCTCAATCTTGGCACATATTTTTGCACAGAAATTGCAGAAATGTCCAGGTCTTGGTTGCACCGATCAACTATAACATTATCACCACTGACAGGTGAACTGAAAAACAGTGATCAGCAACTATACACCAGGGAACTGATGACAGGATCATGGGCACCCAGGCGTCACCCACAGAAAAGCACAAATTGCAGAAAAAGGGGCAATGCCAATCATGATAGAAAGGCACTGGATCACCCAGTGCACCACAGGGCCCGGCAGGGAAAGAGCCGGAGACTGCTGACCCAGTCTAAAATCTTCAAAGATCAAAGGTGTAGGATGTACTGGAAAAACCGGTCCAATCCATGTTGGGCCCCTCCTACAACCTACCTGCAGACAACATCCTGGTACCAGACACCATATCACACCCCCTGAGGCCAGAGCTGCTCAGCCTGGGAAGGGAACCACAACCTAGGTGGTTTTAACGTTAATGGTTTTAATGTTATGGCTGATCTGTGTATATCTGTGGTCTCATTGCCTATTTGTTGGTTTGTATTTCATAACAAATTTATCATTACAGTACACTTGAATATGTCCCTCAGCTCATACCTGTACAATTTTCCAAATTACAAATCTTACACTTCTGGTTTCTGTTTCACTGTAATGTTTTCAAAGAAATTTACATCTAGGTTCGACTTACAATTCAAATTAAACTCAATTGAGTAACTGGAGCATGATGTCATTTTCTGACTCACCAAAGGCCAAGATAGAAAAGAGTAAATAAGCAGGGGATATACTTACATATTTCCATTTAGTTATTCTGATGTCCTCTAGTTTGATGTCTGCTCTTTTGTTGCAAGGCACCTCAACAGTTTCGCCATATTTGCCCACTAGGTTTGCGTATACGCTCACTGGAATAGAAAAAAAAAGAATGTCATGTGGGATGGTTCCAGACATTGGCCAGTAAGTTTATTTCAGCTAATAGAACACATACACTTATATTAATAAGTATATGTGTGATGTTTAAAATAATCAGTATTGGATATTTAAAAAATATTGGGATATTTAAAGAACAGCAATCATGTAGGAATAATTTCTCTTATCAGATTTGAATCCTGCTGGATCGGGCTGAATGTCCTCATCTGCTTGTCAGGCAAAGCAGTCAGAGAGTTTGAATATTCAAATAAAGCCAAATGCCACCATGGCTTTGAAATAAATGCATCGCTCATCTTCTCCACCTATACAACGCCCATTGGATTCATCAAAGCAAGAAGGCTACAGTGCATACATGGATGCTGTATATATTCAGCTAGTATATTTAGACTGGATACTATAGATACACTCGGCAACAAAACAATTTGTTATCTATTAACATTCTAAAAAAAGAACAATTACCATTTGAGCTATGAATGTTAAAAGAAATTAAAATTGGATGGATAAAACTGCATCTACTTGTCGCTGTTACGACCGTAAGACACACATCTTTAAGCAAAACAAAAAAAAAGTTTCTGCTCTTTGTTCTATCTAATTATGAATAAATGAATCATCATAAATAATCGTAAATTATCATCAATATATAAGCAAAAAATGAAATTATTAAATACGTGTTCCTAGGGCTGGGCGATTAATCGTAAAAATTAATTGAATCCAAAATTCAGAACCGATTATTTTACCAAGTTTTTTATTTATTTATTTTTGCTAATTCTATCTTGACATTTCATACGTTCCCCTGTGTATTTATATAAGATTACTATCCCCTTAAAACATACTACTACTAACGTAGTCATGTGACTCCACCCCGCCCTGTCAGTAACATGGAAGCAACATGAAGGGAAAAAAATTTTTAATAGGTGAACATATTTACAGTACAAACCTTGACAGGGAACTATCACGGTAAAGAAATATCCCACCAAAATACGTAAAAATGATTGTTCAGTAATCATAATCGAGGAAAAATTTTCAAATAATCAAGAAACCGATTTGAGATCACCTCGTCTAGCACTAGTCTTTCCACTTCATGCTTATGTAATGGTTATACTGGATTCCTCTGGATGGTGCCTGATCGTGACTCTTAGACACATTTGAATAAAGACAAAACATCACCGCATGCTTCGCTTTTCAGTGGACAAAAGATTTTCCCCTCTCTACGCTGTTAACGAAACATTAACTCTTATGGATATTAGACTGCTGTAATTAGCCAGTAGGCTCATCCTTATTACTGTCTGGTGGAAAGCTGATTAAGCTCAGGTAATTTTAAACACCTACTTAAATAAAGCATGGATTAAAATGTACATATGACGTGATTAAGGATAAACCATGCTTCGATATGTCACTGCCGACACTTCCGCTATCCATGACACCTGGATGCCAGATCGACCGATTCCATTTACATTCCTTTACAAACTTTAACTACTTTACTAAATTTAAGTTAGCATGCCTTTGTCTAAATTCATCAAGGACCCCCTGTCCTGTGAACACAGATGCAACCGCCTGTCACGCCTGTCAACAATGGCCTCTGCTGTGGATTTACGACCTGAACAGACTTGTGCAAGACTTGTCTCTACGCGTGCATTTTTTGAAGAATGATGAACAAAAAAGTTGGGGAGTGATAACATCTTTTGCTTGTCTTAAATATTTTTATCAGTTAAATCTGCTTGCAAGTCATCGTTTCAAAAGGTTCGGAAATGGACCAAATATTCAACATATTTTAAAAATGACAAGAAAAAGGTTTTCAAATTTGAAGCCATGGGGACATTACCGGCTTGTGAGGGTTTTTGCCCAGATTGGATCTCGCTATCTTGATGGTTCATATTCGTAACAGTAAGTGACTCATATTTCTCTTTAATGTGAACATGCCAAACGTTTGAACCAGCCGGCATGCACACATCTTGTATGGTTCACACGAATCCCAAACAACAAAAAGTGAAAGCCTTGAATAAATGTGCTAGTATCCTAAATCTCCATCACAGGTTGTTCTGGAGTTCATTAAACAACTCATCAGTTCTATATGATCAGGTTGCGGGGATGAAAAATGGCCAGCTGAATAGCTGTTGCTAGTCGTGAAAAAATTCAGCCTAGTGAGTCACATTAAAAGGGTCTCTGCCCTGCTTATCCTGTATAGGGTCATGAGGGGCCTGGAGCGTTTCCCAGAGGACTCGAGCACAAGGTGGAAGAGGTGTCGAAACATCACAGGTTACAAGCACTCACACTCTGACATTACAGGCAATTTGGAAACGTCAATCACCCTGGTGGAAACCCTGCAAACATAGGGAGAACATGCAAACTCTAAAGGGGGGCACCTGTTATGCAAAATTCACTTTTACGTCATGTTTAGGTAGTCAGATTGGCTCTATTGTGTGTGGAAAAAACACTGAGAGAGAAAAATTGTAAAAATTGTTTTATTTGTCTTATTTTCATTATTGTATTGTATGAGTCTTAAACAAGCCACTTAGATTTCTTCATAATGTGACCTCATATAAGGAGATACCCCTCCCCTCCCCCAGCTTGTTTCTGAGCTCTGCTGTTCTATGGCAGGGCGTGGCCCGGCAGTAGTTCGGCTACGAGACGTGAAAAAAAGGGAGTTCGAGGTATGTAAAAAGTGGATTACTGGACGAGAACTGAAACAGAAACACTCCTGGAAGTGTTAAATTGTTAATCAGCTGGTAAATCATGGGACCTTTAAGTTATCACTTTAACCTGGGAATCTGAATATAGATGAGGATTTAGAAATGACATTAGTACAAAGTACAGAAACATCTACCTGAAAGATTTATCTTCATTGAATTCACTGACAATTTTCTATAATATATACTATTCTACTTTTAAACTGCTCTTTAAAGCACCTTTCTGTTGTACTTTCTTTTTTCCACCATGGCTTGAATGATTCAGCGTTGCATGAGGGCGAAATGGCTAAAACACAATTCGCCTGCCCTCAATTGCCACTCAACAGCTGTCTGTTTTACACAATTATTTATAATAGCCTTTGTGTTCTTTGGATGCTACATGCAGTCATGCCCTAAAAAAAAAGGCACTCCTCTCCATCTAATCTTACTAAACAAACAGAACACGCAATAACACCTACATTAGAGGACTGAACAACAGATGAGCACACAAAGTGACAGCGGCAAGTGTGTTGTGCTGATTGCGCTGCGGGACAGGTGAAGTAAACAAATCCACCCCATCCCCCCGTTTCCAATCATCTTTAGCGAGCAGGTCCTTTCTTTAAACATTTCGCTCACTGATAACTCATCTGTTGCCAAAGTATCACACAATGCTTAATTACCTCAGCCAACTGCACAAACAACACAAAACCCTGCTAAATATTAAGAAACTCGACCCATAATTGGGGAATTCGAAATATAACTGTTTGTCTTTGCACTCTAGGTTTTATCACCACACAAAGATGTAACTGTAACTTATTTATTTAACTAATTGTTAATGAGATAGAATTCATCATGAAGGAGTGAGTGAAGGAACACCGCTATATACAGGGTCACTATCTCAGGAGACTTATTGCACATGGCAGGGTACACCCAGGATGCCATCGCAGGGCTCACACACACACAGACACACACAGACACAGACACAGACACAGACACAGACACACACACACACACACGGCCAATTTGGGAATGCCAATAACCTGCGTGTCTTTGGACTGGGGGAAGAAACCGGAGTGCCCAGATGAAACTCACCAAGCAATGCAATCTCTATGCACTCAGACCTGAGGCGGGAATCGAACCCGGAACCTGAAGGTGCAAGGCGGCAGAGCCAACCACTACGTCACTCTTCCGCCTTCACAGTGCTCTGATTCTAACTAATACATTATAGTAAAATAATCAGCTAATAGCTGGCATAAAGATGAATTCCTGTCATTAAAACAGGCTTTTGTCATGTTATAAATAAATGGCTTAATATGGATTTATTATTTATAAGAAAAATACACTTGAGGGTATGAAGAAGCAAGGCTAGGGCTTGCAGCCAAGTCATACAGTCCATCAGTGACAGTCTCGGGTGTTTGCTTTAAACTGGTATTTTGTATTCGCGAGAATAAACCAATATAATACAGTGTCTGTTAATTAACTGTGTAATATCATTTTCTCCCAAAATGCATGTTGGAAAAAAAATTGACAAAATGAAATATCCAGTCAGGGTATAAATGAAATAAAGTTAGAGAAAAGTAACTTTTTTAAATCCGCTTTTTAGAAAACAGCAGAAAGTCAGAAATTGTGAACGTAGCTGGTGATTTATCCTGTAATGTGTGAGACATTTAAGGTATTTTATTACTTTGCTATAATGTACAGCTCATCCTTAATTTTTTCATGGCTCAGCTATTTATAGTTCTCCCATCTCATATGATGAACAACCACTACTGTACATTAACCCGCACTTCAATAACAGTTTCTTCTAGGCTTCTGCTAAAAGGAAAAAAACAGCTTTTAAGAAGAGTCTTTAGCAGGCACTAACCATTGACTATTAACCTCCAGGATAAGGAAGCTCAGCAAGGCTGTGTCGCTTTTTGTTTTTTTAAAGCCAACAGGCTGAAAATTGATTTCGAGCACATATTACTTTCCCAAACATTGGCTCGTCAATCTCACGAGCAAGTGCCATTAGAGCATCTTGAAACTGCCGTAAATTAAGTCAGGGGTCGTCTATGTAAGGCTGATGCTTCATAAAAAACAAAAGTCTTTTTTGCAGTATAAGATGTAAGTGCACTCCGGAATCACATCCATTAAGTGCTAAATTATGAATTTGATGGGAGACGCCCCCTGAGGGGCTGGAATGCATTAAAAATCTAGCAATGTCTCCCATTAACGAGCAGTCATTAAAAAAAACCAAAAGGACAGAACATACACTCCTTCTGGTGAACCAAGTTGTTGAGTTTACAGCACTGTGCCTTTATCCACAGTACAAATTAATTCAGACAAGAGCGCATTTGAATCTCCAAGGCCAGCTGAGCAGCACGTGTTCATACTATCACTATTTGCATGTGGGACACAGGGAGATCCGAACTGATGCCAAAAAATGAAGGTCAGCTAACTTGTTTTAAAAAGGCACTTTCTCTAGATTTGCAGACACCTCTGATGAAAGCGGACGGCAGTAAAAAGTTAAAGCTGTGTAAATGCGAAGGCACACGTAGATCGTTCGCGCAAAACGGAAAATAAATAATAATAATAACAGCGTTCACAGAAATTGGTTCATGGTATTCCATCGTAAGTTTGTTCTTACTTTTTTTGTTCCACGTGCTTCAATTGTTATGCGTAACAAAATCCTTCTTCATGACTTACGTGTGTGTCAGCTGAGCATGCCTTGCTTTGCATGCTCCGGATTCATTTTACATTCCTACTTGTTTAGGGGCCTGTCCGGAACAGGAAGTTACAGGGTCATGCAGGTCCTAACCTGCCTACTACACCTTGATCTGCCCTGCATCGAGGATTCACCCTGCAGCATAAAAACCTAGCTAGAATATTATATGAACCGGACGATTCTTAGGCATTCACTCAAAATCGGGGCTAAAAGGTGCATTATGCACTTTATTTCTTAGTGATTCGGTGAGAAAATTTCATTACGTGGACATGATTCGACATGAGCTAACCTAGATTACAATGCTGTAAATGAATAACTTTTTTTTTATATAGATGACTCTTCAACCCATATAAGGGAAACAGTCAGGAAATACACTGTTGAAACAGTGCTCTTTGGCCTTACACAAAAGCTATCAGACAATTGAAATGCTGGAAAAGGAGACTTTCAAACATCCTAAGTTAATGCACAATACACCTGGAACAGGTGTGTCTGCTCCGAATTGCACAGGCAATCTGTGGTGGCTTGTATACTCAAAGCAAAGCGACATCAAAGTTTGCTCCACTGAAAGATCGCCCCACCTGCATCCTTTTCTCTTCTTTCATGGCCAACCACAAACAACCCGTGTCCCATATTTAGGCTCTTGCCAACAGTTCAGTGTTGATCCTCCATAGAAACATGCAATATAGCAATTTACAGTACCATTTACAGCATGCGTGAGATGCTCTAACATGTTGTACACTGGGAATACGGCTGCAATACCAAGAGACCTAAACAATTATCAATATTGATATTGTGCACTGGGCCGTTTTCATGAGGGGTGTCAGTTGAATATTTGCTTTTAACTAAACCTTTTCCCTGCAAACCAGTTGAACAGGAAGTCGCTATCTTTAGTTAAACACTCTGATGGGTCTTTTTTTTTTTTTAATTGCTGGAGTTTCTAGCCTGAGAGCTTAAGTAGATTGAAGTATAGATGTAAATCTATAGAATATTTTGCTCCCAATTTAATTGCATATCTTGTTTAATTCTAGTTCCAAAACATGAAACAGAATTTAATTCTGACTGCATATGGAATAAAAATAAATAAATAAATAAATAAATAAATAAATAATGGAATGATTCTGGAACCAATGACATGAACAAATTTACAGCCATCTGACTATGTATAACACTGAAATGACATAGAACACTTTTTACAATAAAGTGTTCCTTTCTTCCTCAATGGAATTTCTAGTAGAAAATTTCAATAGCCAGAAGAAGAGGTTTCTGAAAATTACTTTGGGATAAGAAACACATTCTCTGTCTTACAACTGCTTTAAGAACTGGATTTATTTCCTAAACCCTGACACGCCCTAAGCGGGATTAGAAGGTCTTGAAATCACAGTGACGCTCCTTTGTGTTCAGCAGCAGACAAAGCCTCTAAATAAAGTTGTTTTAAGATGATAACATGACAGACAATGAGCATAGTCCTCACTTTTTTTCTTCACATAATTAAAATAAAGTGTTGTGAGGCTTGTGGAGTAGGTAGTACATTAACAACACCTAATTACTGTAAATCAAAAAGAAAAAAAAAATGCCCAGGGCACTTTACTCCCACAAAATGTAAATGGACCTGATGGCGTATTTCAGACTAAGAGCCTGCAGCTGCATGAGGTGTAGACATTCGTATGTGACCTGGGATCCTCAAATAAAGGGAAATAAAGCACACGAGAACAGATAAGACCCTCTCCACAGGGGTGTTATGCACTTGTGTTCAATTCAAGAGAAGCACTCCTCACTCGGAGATACATGCAGCGGTTAAGAAAAACCCGCCGCACAATGCGGCCCGCAGGGGTAAAGTGCATAACAAAAGGACTGGAGCAACTTGTCTCATTGTCCAAAGCAGGATGGACCTCCAGGAGCACTGAAGCTTCTAGAAAGCACCTTACGCGCATTTCAATAGGAGCCGTTCCTGCATCGCAAGAGCGGCAGAGCTGTCCTTCTGCCGGTCGTAAAAGTGACGCATCCCTCACTTTTTCGAATGCTGAAACAATTGTTCTCTTGTTTTGCCTGATAACACATATAGTAGCTCACATAAATGGGTGCACTCCCAGGAAAATAAAAATAAATCCTCTGAGAGATTGCTGATAGGGGACTGGGAAGCCGGAAGTAAAAAAAAAAATTTTAAATGCTCTCCCCATTTTATTTCATAATTTACTTACTAACCTTTTTAATGCGGACTTATGTGTGAGTGACAACATTTTTACAATGCACGCTGGAGAAATTTAAACTCAACTTAAAGAGCATCCTGCCTATCAATAAGAGACAGTGATTTCTTTTAACGCACCATATTTGTGTTTTTGTGCTGTGGACCACAATTGTGTAAAGAAATGAAATCGATTGAAGCAAGCCTTGCATAAGACTTAAGGGGATGTTGAAATGAAAACAAAAGAGGAGAATCCCACCAGCTAAACAAGTTAGACCAGGTGTGACTCTGCCAGCAGTGTGCACGTGTGTGTGCCTGCACATTTGTTTGTGTGTGTGTGTGAGTGTGTGTGTGTATGTGACCTGAGGGGGTGGGGAGAACAGAAGTGCAACACGAACAAAAAACAGATGCCTCACTAAGACTACTTTTCTATGACTCCTTAATTTGCCATAAGCTCTATTTGGTCGGGCAAAAGTGTTGCATTGTTAAAAGAGGAATTACCCCGGGCTATGATTTTTTTTCATCAAAATAAACAAACTTATCTCCTTACTTTATCCTGGAATGTGAATGAACTGATAAGGAGAGTATATGGCAAACTACACAATGATAACAATAATTAATATTTGATATTTGGCAGATACTAGAACCTGCTTATCAGATTAAATTCAACTAATTGCTTCCTTCAGTGCTCCTCGTTCGCAGTCAAGTAAAATGTTCACGCCATGCACTTGCAGGACGGGCTGTCAATCTTTCAGCACAAGCCTCACCGTTATCAAGCAGACATCTTCCTGTGCCTGGATCTGGACATGAAACGGCAATAACCGAATAACAGACCCGTCCTTAAAAATGTAGCGCAGGTACTGTACTTGAAATGACGCCATCGTTCCTGATGATGAAGATTTCTCACTGAATATTCAGAACATGTGCTATTCTCAGCATGAACCGTTTCATCACCTGGTGAGGGCTGCATTCACATGCAAGCCTGAGGGAAAGAAACCAACGCCTCTCGCCCCCCCCCAACCCCCTCTTCAAACTATCTCACTGTGTTACTCGCATACACTCGCAACACACACACACTAAAATAAATAAAAAGAAATAAACACAACTTATCAGTGTGACAAAACAGCAATATATTGAACAAAGTAAACACAAATCAGCAACAGGTGCAGACCTTTCCTAAGATTTTTTTTTTTGAAGTGTGTGTGTGTGTCTCCACTTATTGCCCACACCCAAACTAAACATGAAGACGGTTTTCAGTTAAGCAGTATCACCTCCTAACTTTATCTCTTATCAGACAGAGGAAAGCTATAATCAGCCTGGAAGCCCCAGGTCACATTTCTGAGATTTTAACATATAACCTAAACTCTCGTGTACGTCAATTTGACTAAATAAGCACTGTAAAGTAATAATTCAGTAATATATGAGTTATTTCAGCTGTGCAAGAATTAACTGTTGGGTTCATTCAAAATTAAGAGATAAATGAGAACTGTAGGAACTACTGCATTTTTTTTTGTTAATTTCTAATTGTTTGAGTTAATCCAGTAGTGTAGGAACTAAATTCAGTCACAACCCTGAGTTTATTTCATTACTTGATTATTCCTAGATGTTTATTCAGGTTTGTACTGTAGGCACAAAAAAACTTTTGTTTTTAATAAACTAAAGCACTAAAAAGTGATTAATCGTTTTGTTTAATCTAATTACCTTTTGTTTCAGCGCCAGGCTGTTAGTTACACTCTGAGCACAGCTCTTAAAAAGACGTGTATGTTTTTTTGCTGGTAATAAATGTACCTAGTGAAGTAATGGACATTACCTTGGTCCAGCAGGGACACGATGAGGACGCAGGCAGAAAAAGCAGCAGTCGCGCGCATTCTTGAAAAACAATGTCTTTCAGTTTTCTCCCGCGCAAAAAAAAAGAGAGAGAATATTTTTTTTTCTGGAATAAGTCCTATGTTTATGTAGCGTTTGTACTCTACACGAGCAGTGTGATGCACACCGAGCGCTGAATTCAAACTGGTTACAGTGATACCGCGTGCGCCTCCGGTTCAAAGCCTCAGCCATCCGCAGCGCACGCCACGCAATGACGCCATTGGTCGGTTTATAAAACCCCGCCCTTCTCCTACTCCGCCTACTTTCTGGTCACAAATTACCAGCTGGTTGTTGGTCATTCAAGTATGGCTGCTGCTGAAGTTTTTTTAAATTATTATTTTTAAGGCTTTAAGCTGTTTCTACTAAACTTAAAATACTGTAGGCTAAGTCATAAAACTGTGCTTTAATATAAGCTGTGTATAAGGTCTGCATAAAATGAAATTAAATTTCACTACATAGTTAGCCACACAAACTGAAGTACTTTCATGCCATCATAACTGATGTATCACTCATATTCATAAAGTTGAGACACTACTTCTACATGTTTATATCTATACCAAATATAAACATCTCCACATCTGTACATAAGCCATAACATTAACACCACATTACTTTAATATTGATTATCCATTATATAGAGTATGCCCTGTGATGCATTGACACCCGGTCCAGCATATACTCGCCTTGTGTCCCAAGTGTCCACTGCGACCCTGCGACCCTCTGCACATGATAAGCAGTGTAGAAGATGAATGAATGAATAAAGGATTTATATACCGTACTTTGCTGACAGGATCATGGGCACCCAAGGCTTGATTATGTCTATGGGAAGCAAGGCCCTCTGGCTCAATCCTAACGCAGCATAAATTGCTGAAAAATGTTAATGATGGCTGTGATAGAAAGGTGGCATCATAACACCCAGTGCATCACAGCTTGCTGGGTATGGGGTTTATCAGGCAAAGTATTGTTGATCCGGATTTCAAATTCTCCCGGATCTCAATCTGATCAAGCATCCATGTGATGTGCTCGACAAACAAGTCTGATCCATGGAGCACTTAAAGGATCTGCTGCTAGTGTCCTAATGCCAAATACCACACCACAGGTTTTGTGGTGTCCATGCCTCAAGGGGTCAAAGCTGTTTTGTTGGCACAAATGGAACCTACACAATATTGGGCTTAAGGTGTTAATGTTATTGCTGATTAGTGTATATTAGTATATATCTGTTATAAGACATTATAACAAATTACAAATAACATCAATAAAGTATGTATTTTTACATTATTTGTACTGATGTAATATACTATAATTATGTTGACATAAGATCAAAGCATCTTAATATCTCACCAGGGACTACATCCTTTCCCTCTTGTTCACTCTCTCCTTTGAATTTACATTTTATAGCCGTCATTGCCCAAAAGTGCCCCTGCTGCTTCACTATTCTCTCACCTCATTCACATTTGCATTGTTCTTCCGAACACCTCCTACTGCCCTGGTGGAAGTGTTAAAGCCCTCCCGCTTAAAAAGAACAAGAAGCCACAGCAGTGTTGAAAGATTTGAAACTTTTTACTTGTTGTCAAAGCATTAATGTAGGATAAATCATACATTTAGAAATCAAACATCAAAAACAGACACCTTCATACATTCACTTTGCATACATTTCAGATACGTCTGGTTTAGGTCGAGTTTTTACTCCCAGTCAGATTAGGTTTCTTAGTTAGCTAGTTTGTTTCTGTTAATTTATGTTGAACATTGTTTCATTTCACTGTGTACTAACTGTATATGGTTGAAGTGACAATAAAAGCCTACTTGACTTGACTTGACTTGACTAGTAGACCAGTCAGAAAATCTAACTAGCTAATGTCTTTAAGAACTTTAGAAGTTGGAGACCTGTAACAATTTTGAGAAGAAGCAGAAACTTAATTAACTTAAAAAAAATTTAACAGTATCTCCTGTGATACCAGTACTTAATTAAAAGAGAATTTAATATATGATATTTTTCCTATTTATTTTGAAACGTTGTAGAATATTCTAATTTTCTAATATATTATAGCCATTAATATTTACTATATAATACTATTTACCACAAAAGGAAAGTTGCACTACAAAAAAAAAATCGTCAACAATTTGTGTTGCTACGAAAAAATAAACAAAATTATTTTGTTTGTCTAATTACAAACAGAACACAATTAAAATTACCCACACACTCAGAAGCGTGTTACTTTAACATGGGTAATCTAACCTAATCTTCTTAAGGGGTGCCATGCACATGCAGAAAATTTGCCATGTAATTATGTCCAGCTGACATATCTTGGTCTCAAAAGTAAGGAAAAGTTCAGATTGTGGATTATATCTTCACCCTGTCATGCCCCATTTAGATAATGTTAGCAAAAAGAAGGTCATCAGCATGCTTCACCTTGATACAACGCAAGCAGACGTTTTAGACGTCTCCTACAGCTTGGAGTTGCCATTTTCAATTCTGAACAACTGGTTCTGAGCAACTAGTTCCACTGTTGATCGCTCTAGATCTGGAAGGCCAAGACAAGACAGACAAGTTCGATGACATAATTTGAGAAATCATACAGAAAATGGTGCAACTACTGAGGCCAGAGTTCCAGGGTTACGCACTATAAGTTGTCGGAGTATTCAACTACATTGGCTGCAGCTGGACCTGCTGGACATCACTGTCAAGGTCATCTGAATTTTGAATCTCTGGTGCTGTTGGACACAAAGATTTATGTATCAAATTGGACTTTCTTATTTATTGGATAGAAATACATTTTGTAAAAAATGTATATGCGCAATGTTTCCCTAATCCTAACTCTAAGTATACCAAGTGAGACATGCATAAAACATATATTTTGTGTTTGGTTAATAATATTGACCACACTGGACATTACTGACAAATCAATACACAAGATTTTGTTATTGTTTTCAAATCAGAACCATAGGTTTTGCTTTAAATCAATAAGTTGTAGGCATCATTTGTTCCTAGAAACAATGCAATTATTGCAATTACACCCCAAAATTAGGAAACATAATTATTCTGTTAAATATTAAATACTTTACAGGGTTTCCAAAAATATATACATCAAGACTCTGTCTTCCAGCATGCTCTGGACGACATAAAATGACTCATTCCACTGAGAATGTATGGTTAGACTTGGCAATACAGAAGTCAGCAGAGACCTCATTATGTTCAATGCAGAACAGAAAAGGGCAAAGAGCAGAGGAGGAATCTAGCATTCTGTCATGCTCTGGACTGGCTGGAGGTGAAAATGCCCTTAATGGCCTGCCCAATGTCAGTCAATGGACAAATCTCCAATGTGGCAATGCTTCATTAGGTCATGTAACCCTGATAACTTTAAGACTACAAAGACTGGGGGTTTAACAGAAGTTATGGTGGAGAGTGAGAATGTTTCCAATGTTATTTATATATTTTATGTAACATCAAATTATGGAAAAATTACCAGAAAATTACATAAAAGAGATTTTTTCCCCATGTACCCATATGTACCTAATTTGCCTCATCCCATTATCTAAAACAATTCACAATTGAGGCTGTATAGTTGGGTTCTGGGTTGTAAACCTTATGATCCATAGCTCAGTGGTTTGGGCAACTGATTGGATGGCTGGTTTGTGTAAGAATTAGATTATCTAAATTTCATCTGAAAATTTAATAACTCTTCCAACTGCATGGCACAGTCACACAGCAGGTACTACTGCTGCCTCACAGCTCTGATCCTGATCTCAGGTTACTGTCTGCATTGAGCTTTATTTTATTTTTCTGGTGTTCATGTACAGTATGTTTCAGGGGTGTGGTGGTCCAGGCAGCTAAGGAGGTTGTCGATTTTATGGATTTGGGTTCGAGCTCTGGCGTTGGTGGGTTGCTACACCCCATACTACCCAGACACAGCATGGTTACCACGGTCCCTAGCATGGTTAGAAAAATGAGAGGGTTGTGTCAGGAAGGGCATCCGGTGTAAAACCAGTGCCAAGTTGCGTGCAGATCGGATGGTCCGCTGTGGTGAATTCTTGACAGGAGCAGGTAAAAAGAGAAAAGTTATGTAGGTTTACTTATGGTTGTCCAGTTTCTCCCACTAGTGGCACAACATCCATGACTGGCTAAGCTAAACTGCCTAGAGATGTGAATGAGTGCATAACTGTGTGCATAATGTCCTGCAATGGCCTGGCCTTACAATAATAAGGTTTTTTTTTTCACCACATCAGATCATTTGATCTGCAAGATTTGCCACAGGTTTTACGCTGGATGCCTTCCCTGTCGCAACCCTCACATTTTCTAATCGGGCGTGGTTCTGGAACTGCATGCAGTTGTTGGGTTGTTCTGGGAGTAAGGTTAAGGGTCTTGCTCAAGGACCTGACAGTGGAGACTCAGCTGGTTTTTTTTTTTTTTTAAGTTTTCAAGTTACATTGAGATTTCATGAAAAATGTTCAATAATAAAAAAAAGATTGTAACCAAAGATGTTATCTGTGCTGCCTATGTTATGTTATTTAATTAAAGTGGGCACTCCATCAAGACCTTACACTTTTACAAAAAAATTTTTTTTAAGGATTAAGCCTATGTTTGATTCTCTCATCTGTCCATGTTAGAGCTTCTCACATCATTCTCCTTAAATTATTATTTTTTTAAACATAAATTTAACAGCTGATGGTATTTATAATTTTGGATAAGTATATGTCAGGCAGACAGGATGTGATGAAATATCCTTCTGGGATCTTATTACATCAGTACAGTGAAACTGCAATCCAAGCCTGCTCTCTGCCTACACTCTTGTAAAATATCTGTCAGTCTCTTGACTGTATTCCTGAACTTGAAAATTCTTTGGGTTCTTTGGGTTCTTGTTTCTCCACTGATGCTTATATCATTATACTCTATATCACTACAAATAACAGAGTTGACTAATTGCATAAAGTCCTGATACAAGCCCCGTTTTATTTGTACAGCTGAAAAGGACCTCATATGCTTTTATTTTTATTCAGTGCTGATAGGGTCGGTTACGATCTGTGTGGTATTATTAGCAGACCTTTTCTTTTCAACAGTGATGTATGAAAAAGGATCTGAGAAGGAAGAGGAATCTCTTATTCATGAAATGTTCATCTGTAGATGTGTTCTGTTCTTTGTATGCTAATTCATATTAGCATTTTAATATGCAATGTGTTCAGACAGACGTGGCAGGTTTTAAATGACTGTTGGCACCAATGATGAGTTTGCTAATTAATAATTGATCACATCAATAATTAATCACACATTTCTTTTTGTTATAGTGACTAATTTGGATCACCATAGGTTACGCAGGCTAATAATGGATTCATGCTGGCTTTTGTTGTCATTATACATCTACAGTGGTGTAGTACAGTACAGTATGTTTATTAAAATGGTGAGCTGATGGACAGTGGAGACACACAGCCTGAGCAAATAAAGAGCATTAAGTATAATATAGATATATGAAGTAAGGATAATTTAGTATTATAATTAAAAATAATTGAAAATATTTGCCAGGCAGTTAAACAATTAGTGCTAAAAGTGCAACGATTTATTGCAATGATATGGAGTTGACGTTCCAGTGCATGGATATATCCTGGTAGTGTAATTTATACTGTAAACCTGGATATGCGATGACTATGTAATAAGCATTCTATATCTTACTTTAGTAAACGGTTTATTTGAAATTTCATATTTATTATAATTGTTATAATAAAATTCAAGCAGATTATGGTTAACAAAGGGTGGTACAGTGGGTAGTATTGCCCCCGCATAGCTCCAAAATTCTCACTTTGATCCTGTTTGCAAGTTCCCATCATTTCCTTATATTCACCTTGGTTTCCTCCCAAAGACATGTACATAAGTGTACTGATTACAGTAATTTGTACACTCTGATGGACTGCTGTTTCACCAGGGTTCACCCAGTGTTCCCAGGATAGGCTGGGCACCAGATCCATCAAGACCCTGACCAGAATAAACCGGCCCTTAAGATAAATGAATGCAATCTAGTTTTTTTGAATGTAGATAACATTTTTCGTTAAAAAATGCAAATTCCATACGCACATTCCAGAGACATGATGCGAGCCGTTAACCCTGGAGGTGCGAGGTGGCAGTACCTACCACTAAGCTGTCGTGTTGCCTCAATATATTCAATCATAGTAACATACCACAAGCTCTGTATAAATGTCAGTTTAAATAGCAGACAGTCATATCACATCAGGCCCCAGGTGATATGACTGTCTACTTTTCATAAACAAGATTTGTCTTTAGATGTATGCGTGTATGTCGCAGCTCAGATGTAGATATTTTCCATCAATTTAACACTTTGCACCTTGTTGCAACTTGCTCCTGCCTTCAAGCAATGGTGGAGCACCTCCAATGAGTATCAGTGGGGAAAAAGGTGCTATATATTTTAAGTTTTATATCCTTTGAAATCCAATATACCATAAGTCGACTATAATAAAGAGAAACTATGATTGAATTACCATTTAAAGCGAAAATAGCCTACAGGAAAGGTTCGATTCTCATTTTGTTTAGCAGGCCTGTGAATATGTTGTGATTAAAAACTCCATGATTCTTAATATATTTCTATGCATTATATGAGGTTGTACTGGTTTGCTACGAGTCCTATATAATGTGTACAAGTGGTGACCACATACCATAAAGTAGGGTGGCCTCTAAAAACCTGAATTTCAGTTGAGGCCAAAAGTTTTCATACACGTAGGCTAAAGATATTTAACCACAGTCTTTATTTCTCCACACATGGCATTTTTCCATGCTTTGTTTACATCGGAGATCATTTTAAACAGTCAATGGCAGACAGATTTATTGACAGTCTCTTAAACAGTCTGGAAATGTTCCAGTAATTGAAAGCTTTTGATTTCCTGCTTGTCATTATTAGGAGTTAGTGGAAACCCACATGTGGCTGTAAAAAGGCCCGGCTTTAGAGACGATTCTTTTTTGGCCCTTAACACAAATGAAACTTAATCACAAGTTCTTCAGGTTTGGTTCCTTCATTTTGGACTACATAGAGCATTTCCTGCATCAATTAGGAAAGAGGTGCAAACTCACAGAGTTTAATGTTAGTTTGAAATGATCAACTGGTGAAGGAGTGGACGGCATGTACAGCCGCGTCCAGAGGATTACAGTATTTGTTCATATTGATTAGCAGAATGTAGAGGAAAAAGAGTGAGGCTTTTAATCTGAAGACCACCATCCCAACCGAGAAGCATGGCATGGTAACATGCCAAAAAAACAGACTGGTGCATTTAAAAAAAACAACAAAATCTCAATACAAATCTTTAATCCTCCTGCAGAACAATGATCTTAAGCATAATTTCAAATTAATAACAAAATGCCCTGAAAACAACAAAGGGAAAGTAGTGGAGTGGCCATAACAAAGAAAACACTGTAGAAAATCCATGGACTGAACTGATAAAGCATGTCTAAACAATAAAGAATAGAGGATTATATAAAAATACTGAAACAAAGCCTCAAGACATCAGCTACAAGATAAAACCTAGTGACAGCTGGCTCATCCAGGTGAATGATTATTTGAAGTCCAAATAACTCTTCTATTCATGACAAAATGTCTTAAAGACATCTAAAGTGAGAGTAACCATTTCAATATCTTCACCCTGTACAAAAATGGTGGACTGTGCTCAGAAAGCTTGTCTGAGCAAGAAAGCCCATAAACCTGTTGGGGTTACACCAGTTGTGTCAGGAGGAATGAGCAAAAATCACGGGCAAAGTGTTGCAAGAGGCTCGTGGGAACTTTTGACCCACTGACATTATGACAGAAAGCAAAAGCTGAAATAAATCGATCTCTTAGAACTTTGCAATCATTGTTTGTGTGTAGTAAATTATGTGAATTTTGTGAAATCATGGAATTTAGTTTGAATTAGAGTGTTTAAAGTGGTGTCTACAACTGTACATTTCATCTTTTTAATTAATGTATATAGTTATTTTATTTTAGGTGCAATATACGAGCAGGACTTTTGAGAATCACTCAAAGAGGGCCATCTGTCTGTTAGCAGTCTTATTTCATGTTATTGAAATGTTCGACATATTTGGCTTTTTTTATTCAACATAGCTGAAGGATGTCAGCTGAAGGACGATTGAAAGGTTTGACAGCATACCAGTGGAATGTTATACTGTTTAAATGATATAAAGGTGTATTAAAATAAGATATAAATTGTTATAACATCACAAAAGTTCTGGCTCTTATTCACTTAGTCATTCAGACTCTTATTCAGTCAGCTCCAGACTGACATTTCTTTCTTTTGTAACTACATACTGCGCTTTTAAGTAAAGAGTAAATGGCGGGAACATTACCAGGTTAAGAAAATTCTCAGAAACAGAACAAAACAAGACAGTGGTGGCTCAAGTGGTGGAGACTCTGGGTTGGAGAATGAATGGAGGAACAGGGTTTAGAGGCCTGTCACTGCCAGGTTGCCTTTAACCCTATGCCCATATAAAATTTTTTTTAAAAACTTAGCAGGGAATTATCAGTGCCACTCCCAAGCCTGGAGAAATGAATGGGAAAAGAGTACTGCATTAAAGATGTGCCAGTACCAAGCGGATCAGATTATCCGATGTGAAAGAAAAAGACAGAAGAGGAAAAACCTCCCATGATTTATATCATCTTGTCTGAGATTCAGTCAGAAACTGAAAGCAGACCTACTACTGAAGAGGCACAAAAGACAAAAGCAAAGTTCAGCCATAAAATTGACCCCACCTATGGTGCTGTAATAGAGTATATGCATTAGAATGGTGAAAGCGCTAATAAAATCAAGGGGTGGATGATTCTCTAATGACACTGATACTGCCACTTAGAGGGAGACATTAGCACTGTGCAGTAAAAGACTTTAGGAATTAAGTGCAAGTGTAACAAAAAAACAGACTGAAACTTTAAACTGTTTGGTAATTTTAACAAGGACAGAAAATGACATTCGTGATTTGATTTTAATTTCAAACGGAATATTTACAAATTTGAATTTAAAATGACATTCACATTATTTGATTTGGTCCTTTGTTTAATTGCGTTATCGAGTATGCAGGACCGGAACAGAAAGTAATGTGTTAAATACAAATCAAGCCTTTATTTTATCTGAATGCTTCTGAACTCTCAGATCTGTGTAAAACACCAACTTTTATAAAATATCACAATATCTTCTAATTGAGAACACCTTAGTCATTTATGTTCAGTCTCTGCTTTATCCTTGCCAGTAGATCTGAAGGCTATCCTGTGAACACTAAATGTGAAACTGGAACACACCCTACCACACACATTCACACCCAGGGCCAATTTAGCATTGGCGGTTTGACTAACCTGAATGTTTGTTGGAATTGGGAGAAAGCAGGAGAACCTGGAGAAAATTCAGATGGAGATAGAACGAATATGTCAATTTGTACTTAAAAGAAATCTGAACTGTGGAAAGAGGAGCTGTGAAGCAGCAACACTGTTCTGTCACACAGCTTATTTATTTCAGTCCTACAAATCAGAGTCACAAATGTATTGTTTCATGAATAATATTATCCGATGTGTACCTTAAATGTTTATACAAATCTAATCAATAGGACAAACAGAACACAGTGTTCATTGTTATTTTTTGTTATTATTTAAATAATACAATTTTATTACACAGGGAGTGATTTGAATTTGGGTGATTTTCTTACCACTGTATCCATGAATATGAATCTTTTAAAGCTCTAAAGGACTGCTCTAGAACAACCAAGGACTATTTATGAGCATTAATAAGCCCCGGGCAGTTTCTTACAGATAAAACTGTGTCATTGCCCTTTCGACTGGCGCTCACATTCCAAACCAAGGTCAAAACCTAACCTCCCCAAATGTCTAAGTTCTCATCTAGACCCCCCAGCACCATCACCACCCCCCACTATCACTAAAAGAAGACACACACACACACACACACACACACACACACACGCACGCACGCACACATACACACACACACACACACACATTCTTCTGATCGTTTCTCTGCCTACAGGCCCCCAACCCCCTTCCCACAACATTACTAACATTGTACCGGCCTAAAGATATAGACTTTTGTGATCAGTGCATGTAAATGGAACATGAACTCATGACAAAGAACAAAGAACTCATGACATCTGATTTCAACATTTCTAAATGTTTTCATGCGGCTAAAATAAACATAGTCACGCAAGTTTATAACTATGAGAAATCAAATGTATTAATATTTATTAGATTTTTAAAAAATCACATTTAATTGCTTTGATAATGGTTATTGTGTTTTCAACCTTAATGGGCTTCACTGCATGTTGAGAACCGTCATGGACTTATAATATTACAGACTATAAATAATTTTTTTTGCTATATTCTAATTAGGCTTAGATATCTCATGATGTCTGTGAAATATCACCTCATTCACTCTCTCACTCACTTGTTCTCTATCCCACTTATCTTGTTCAGGGCAATGGGAGTCCTGGAGCCTATCAAGGGACTTGGGGCGGGGTACACCCTGGATGGGGGCCAATCAATGGGGGCACACAAGCACACACAAGCGCGCGCGCACACACACTAACACACTTGAGTAAAATTTGGAAAGACAAATTATCCTAATCTGCATGGGAGGAAACTGGAATACCTGGAGGAAACCACCCAAGCAAGGGAAGAACATGCAGACTCCACACAAGCACACACACACACACACACACACACATGCACGCACGCACACACACACCTACACACACGCGCACGCACGCACGCACGCACGCACGCACGCACACACACACACACACACACACACACACACACACACACACACTATCACCTCATTCATTGTTAAGCAAAATAGTGGCAAAAGCTTGATGAAGTTCTATTCAGATGGTGTCAATAGATATCACACCTACATGTGCTTATCAAATTAGTTTCCTACAATTCAGGTGTGGTTGGCAAAAAGCACCCTAGCTGAGGCGATAAATAGTTTTTGCATTACACACTTCTTTTATGAATAATGCTAGCTACTCATCCTCTCACCTTTTGTGGATTTCGAAAACGGCAAAAACTTTCCAATACATCACACACACAGTATGCGTGAGGAGAAATTTTACCTTATTGCAAAACAGGTGGAGTTTACCTTTTCACGTTTAATCTTTTAAAGGGCAGACGTTTGCGCTGTTGGAACACAACCTGCCCCATGCATAATGCAAGACTTCGGTTTTTACTCTTAGAAGAACCTGAAGGGAGTCTACATAGTGTTTTGGGATGTCTGATTCCTGTTATGAATTATAAAAGGGAGTGTTCTCCCCTGGCTCCGGGCAAGCAGAGAGGGTCAAGCACTCGAGACCCAGTGAGAGCAGGAACAGCTGCAGGGCTGGAAAAAGCTCTACAAGCCCTCTACTGCCATTAACAGGGCCAATGAGCCACACATTTTTAGGAAGCCCTCCTGTTCACTTCCTGTTTTCCTAACCACTGCCCTTAATCCCTTTATTAGTCTCACATGCGTCTAGTTTATTTTAGCTTCTTGGTGTTTCTTTGTTTACAATTTCTGCACCTGCATAATATTTTCTTGGGTCATCGTCCATGTATTTGTATATTCTTTTTTTTTGTTGTTGTTGTCATTTTGTGGAGCATGAGTATGAATTTAGAAAGTCAAACAAATGTTAGATTTAAATAATCACATAATTTAGATGAAACATGAAATTTCCACTTGGGATTTAGATACATTTTTAACATACAGACTTTTACATGTAAAAATATAATTTTTTACATGATTAATTTATTTAAAGATTATATTGTTATTTTACACAAAAAATGTTTTTAGGTTATTTTTTGTGATCGACTAATTTTAAAATATGGCATTTTTTATGAGTGGCTTGATAGCAAAATGAGATAAAAGCCATTTTTGGGCTACACTGTTTTTGCAAACTATTGTCCTGTGATGAAAATCTCCATATATTCTTCTTATAGAAGATTTTAATTATAATTATCACAAATTTTACTGCATTTGCGCGCCATGATGGATTTTTCACAGTAATATTTAAGGGAGAAAATGAGCAGAGAGATAACATTACAACCTTCAGCAGATGCGTGATTGTGTACATGAGACACAAGATACAAGTGTTGCGTGCAGGACGCTGCTGCTTTTGGTATACCGTGTTATGTCAATTCTGTGATCAAGATTTCTGACATTATGTTATCATCCTATGTACATACAGTACAGGCGAATATGTGGTGGGTTGATGCCTGATCAGACCTTATACACGCCTTCCCATAATATGATACAGTGCTGACGTCAAAAATCAAAGTGAAACTAGGACTACTAGAACTGAAAACTGATGACTGTAAAAGTGACATTTTTGTATTATTTTAAATGTTTTTCTTGATTTTCAAATGTTTCGTGTGCAACAGACCTCAAAACGTTTTGCCTTGTTTAAAGTTGCTGCCCTGACTACCGCAACACTGTCAAAGCATACGTTTGTTATAATTCTTCAATATACAGGGGTTGGACAATGAAACTGAAACACTGGCCAATTTAGTGTTGGAGGTTTCATGGCTAAATTCGACCAGCCTGGTGGCAAATCTTCATTGATTGTCACCAATAAGAGCAGAGTGTGAAGGTTTAATTAGCAGAGTAATATTACAGTTTTGCTTAAAATATTGCAATGCACACAACATTATGGGTGACATACCAGAGCTCAAAAGAGGACAAATTGTTGTTGTGCGTCTCGCTGGGGCATCTGTGACCAAGCCAGCAAGTCTATTGCTATGTATCAAGAGCCACGATATCCAGGGTAATGTCAGCATACCACCAAGAAACCACATCCAACAGGAGTAACTGTGGATGCAAGAAGAAGATGTCTGAAAGGGATGTCCGGGTGCTAACCAGGATTGTATCCAAAAAACATAAAACCACAGCTGCCCAACTCACTGCAGAATTGAATGTAGCATCACATAGTGACCTGGCTACTATTCTGCAAGAAGAATGGCCCAAAATCCTTCTGGCCACAGTGCAGGACTTGTATCTGTCATTACCAAGATGAACTGATGCTGTTTTGGCCGCAAAAGGAGGCCCTACACCATACTAATGAATTATTGTGGTCTAAAACCAGGCGTTTCAGTTTCATTGTTCAACCCCTGTATATCTCAACTAACACAATTACTGACACTAACATGTATATTTACATGCCAACAAACACAGTTACAGCTGAGTTATCCAGTTTGTCAGGTGGAGTTATAGCGGTTTGCAAAATCACCCAAAATTCACATTGATGGAACCCGAACAATTTTGGCATTTGGGGTTTTGGGTTTTTGAGACACCTCTGTAACTCAAATAAACAATGCAGAAAAACCTTTTCTAAGAGTGTGTAATACTTTTTGCTCCATAAAGAATACAAAAATAAATTAAAAAACAAGCAAAAAGAACAAAAAACCTTTTTTCCCCCACAAAATTGCACAAATGGAGATATCTCATTTTGCGGTCAAACTGTTCATATGTGCATGTGATTATAAATAAATATATGTGATTCTTCAATAACGGTAGTTCATTATATTCCATGCCATGCTGTCTGCTGATAGCTGCAAATGGACGAAATACTTTTGTAATACTTTTATTAGACATATCAATACAAGGTGGGCCAATATGAGTCTGTGAAACCAGACTGAGAGGATGTGAGGCAACATTCTTCCTGCTCATTGCTCTGGAATTTCTTCTAAAATATTCCCCTGATGGATGCTGTATTACTGCATTACTGATGTGCTCAGCCTATCTTAAATGAACTCAAATACATGCAGTGAATTATTAATGCGAATGCTCTGTCTTCCTGAGTTGTACATAATGAGAGGCGTGTGTATTTTCATTGCTCACATCATTAACAATCCATCATTTCCGCTCCTCACACAAATATCAGCCAATCTAAATTATGCAACAGATCTAATAAGTGACGGAATTAACTAACAAACAAGATACTTAAATGTTTAGTAACAGTTTGGACTCAAAGACCTTTTTTGTGAGTGTAAAGTTTCTTGTTACTGTCAGATAAAATGATGATTCAGTGGAGTTAATTTGAGAGTAAGTATTCCAGTATAAGTATAATAAGGTGCTTCTTCTAAATTGACTTGGACAGATCTAGTAAATGAAAGATGAGGGTTGTACATGTTGAAGGTTGTGATTTTCCTCTTTTCATACTGAAAGTAAAATGTAGACTTGTTTTTGGAAGCTGTTGGCTCACTTTTGCGCCATACACACACTGGTCACTTTGACAGGAACAACTGTTCATGCTATGTACATCTTCATGCTCATCCATGCAATTATGCAATGAGTGGACGGGAACTGCTTTCTGTGGCTGTAGATATCCTGTGAATGGAGTGAGTACACCTGCTGTCAGAGCTAGCAGACATCTGGGTAGACAGATGGAACATGGTTTTGGAGCTTGAGGAAACACTTTGTGTGGACCCAGAAGAATATTTAGACACACTCTGGGCGGAGACAGAGCTGCTATTCTAAAGCTTAAAAAGCGCAGGTCTTTATTTTAATGGGATTTTGACCAAGGGATTGTTTCTTATAAAATTGGTTTTGGCTTTTTTTTCTGATCCTACATGAGTAAATGTTCCACTTCTGCTGGAGGTATACAGATAGATATGGTGTGGCACCGTTTAAATATACTGTAACAGCCATAATTCATAACTTACCTCCATGAGGTGTACACTTATTACTAATGATAATTCCCTATTCATAAGTGGTCAGTGAAAATTAATCTGTCTACAATAAACTTCAATATGTTTATTTGTCAATTTACAGATTTTTGCCAGCGCTATCCCACTATTTAGACTATATACTCAGATATAGGCCAAATTATTTAAAAATGATCTCATCTGATTTGTAGCTTCCCATTCCATATTGTGGGTCTTTTAATGGTTATGACTTCAGGGCTTTATATGTGCTTTCCATCTTGCCTTCGCTTTTATTGACGTTTAGATGGAGGAAGTGGTCTTTGCAGCGAAGAACAAAGCTGTCGATTGTAGACTAGAGCTCACCCCTGACATAGACGCGTCTACGAAAAGCACATCATCTGAATATTTGAAGAAAAGCATCTGGCCTATGGGCATGAGATTTTTCCCCCCTTTCTTTAAATTTGACACAGAAGCCAGGAAAATCAATAAAACATGTTTTTTTTTATTGCTAAAATAGATTAGTCCAGTCTGACAACAATTTCTCATCTAAATAAGCTGTTTTTAGAACGAACACATTTCCTATTCTGGATGTTTGTTGTGTATGCTGGTTAGGACAATAGTGTACACACAGCTCTGGTAAGTCACAAGTCATTATGTACTAATGGTCCAGCACTAAATGCTCTCTAAGGAACTGCATCATCACCTTGAAGTTGATTTTTTTTGTTGTTGTCTGTAATGGCAC
The DNA here is from genome assembly GCA_011419295.1 of Clarias macrocephalus. Classification (NCBI taxonomy): domain Eukaryota; kingdom Metazoa; phylum Chordata; class Actinopteri; order Siluriformes; family Clariidae; genus Clarias; species Clarias macrocephalus. The sequence continues at coordinate 206,468 of JAAGKR010000035.1, read as the reverse complement.
ATCTTAAAATATTTTATACAACAGTTAGTTCTCATAGAGTAATTTGATCACAAGTGCTGATATACAGTACAGCATAATAGCACTGGGATTTAACTATACTGTATGTATCACTCCACATCACAGGTGTTCTAACAATCATTAATGACACTCAGTCACCAGCGTGAGTGAAAGTAGGGCAGTATGGTCTATAGCCTGAGGGGGGAACAGCTGCCTGCCAAAAGCCACATTCAAAACCAATAATTGAAGCATTTTCAACAAGAAACCATTATCTGATGATGTTATGTCAGCATTAACAACACTTTCTCTTCTTAGTAACTGCTTCGAAGTCATTCTGAATTACCTCTGAACCATCCGTGTTGTTTTGTTCACTGATAATGGAAGCTACAATGCTAACTAGCTTCTAACACAAATCTGAGTCCTAAATCCCTCTCTGACCTCTTGGGTGTGTGCGTGTGTTTGTTTGTACCCTGTACAATAGTATCGTTCAATACTGAACTTGTTTAAATACATCACCGATAATCTTTAAGTAATCTTTAAGTGATTTAAATCGTATTAAAATACTTCACGCTAGGTCGTGAACATTACCAATTAACAACTCCAAAATGTTTATAAAGGTGTTGGTTCCTGCTAGTAGGATTTATGTGCTTAATTTTACTCATTCATGGTGTAAACATTGCTTAATGCAGACTCTAATTCTGATTGTTTGTCTTATTTTTGTTTATTCTAAAAGCATCAGATAATGCTCTGGATATTTAGTTTGTCAATGACAAAAGGTTTGTTAATCTAAAAATGGCACTACTGTGGGGTAATGGTTAGAACTGTCTAACCATGCTTGGTGGGTTTCCTCCGGGTACTACTGTTTCCTCCCACAGTCCGAAGACATACAGATTAGGCCAATTGGAATTTCCGAAATTGCCTGTAGTATGAAAGCGTGCGTGGATGTTGACCGGAGGTCCTACCGTGGTTGTAAAATGGGAATAAATACAATGGTCATCATCATTCGTCTCCACGGTAACTAGTTGGACTACAAAGGTTCCTATATGGATGGATGTACTGTATAATCTACAATGAATTCATTTGAGTCAACTTAGGAATGATAGCAATATTTAATTTTATTATAGATGAAATAATAATTAACTCACATTCAAACTCTGCTTAAAAAGCTAATAAAGAGGAAATGTTCCATACAGTGCTAATATCTTCTATTTTATAAGCTGTTCCCTTCTTTTGTAAGGGTTTAAAATATCTTGTAAACTCCAATCTAGAATTTCCTTGCTTTTTGTTCAATCCACTCATTTGCTCTCTCCTCATCACATAATTTACAGTCAATCGTCTTTAAGACAGATTTTTATGTTCCACATAAAAAGAAAAAAAAGCTTTTTTACTCCGTTAAATAATAAGCCTATAACAGCAGGCTTCAAATTACCCTTTATAATCAATACCAATATTGGTTGTTTCATGAACTAGTTGATCAATGCAATCAGAGAAACAGGAGGAAACCCACACAGAGAAGCAAGGTGGCTAATAGATGCTCTTTTATTTCAACCTACAAAATAATAAACACTCAGAATCTCTGTATATAATTATCAAAAAAGGCTTAAAAATCCATGGAAAGTAACATTTACAGTGTCTAGTCTAATTATAAAAATTCATGTAATTCATCAGTGTACAATGAGCTTCAGGTCATTCCCCTCATTCATTCATTCATTCTGTCTCAGCCTTCATTAATACACTTTAAATATTTAATCGTCCATGTCTCAAATATGATAGTAGATGTTACTGTAGAGTTTATAGTCAATGATAATGATGATAATCATGGAGATCATTACTATAGTGATATATAGACCTCACATTATAGTCCTGTCTTTATGTGCATGTTGATAAGAAATTCATAATAGAGCACCATACAAGCCACATCAGTACATGAGTAGTTTCATTTGTGCTATGTTACTAATTAAACAAATAAATTAAACATAGTGCAAGAATGTATTTATGTAAAAACGTATTCAATTACTGACATTTTTTGTAATGATAAGTATTGAAAATAAGTATGTATTTTATTATAAATAACTGTCTACACTTTCTTTATACAGTAGTCCCAATTGCTATACACTTAGTTATGACTAAATAGTCTTGCAAAGACAGTATGTGATGAAAATTCCGAAGCTTCATTCATTGTTCCCATTTCCAGAAAATTAGCCTGAAATAATTAAATCCAGCTTATAATTATAAATAGAATGAAGAGAATTAAGCAACCGAAGCTAAACAGATGAAGCACTGGCATTCTATTTATTTTAATGATGTTTTAATAAACACAATACATATAAATATGAGGACAAATAAAATAAACATTTAAATTCTTAAAAAAATGTTTTTCAAATCATTTGTGTCAAGCAAAGAACAGCATTCACAAATTCCTACCTGCAATTTAATTTTTTTTTTTTAAATATTTGAACAGTATGCACATCTTGCACTGCCCACCCCACCACTTGCACAGTCCTTGCCTCACCCCAAGCCATTTCCACATGTCTGGGAGGCCAGTCTGATCAGGAAGCAGGCAGTCTGATCGCAGCACTGGTGTACTGAGAAAACTTTCTATCTTGATGGTATCCAAATGCAGTGAAATGGTGGGATAAGTGCATCAGTGTAGCAGGGGATTTCATAGAGAAATAAATGTATATTTTAACTGTGTTCAATTATTCTGAATAATCAAAAGTCCCAGTTTGACTTGAACGTTCTCATATATTTTGAACAATCGAACCTGCATTTGGTATGGAAATGCATTCATGGTTTCATACTTTTCTTTGTATTATTTAAATAAGTCCACTATTGCCATGCACCCTGTGTAAATCTTAAAAGCAAAACCTTATTTACTATCTTACACTAGCAGGATTTTGCCCTCAAATGGGCGACAGGCTTGAAACACACATGACAACATTAAAGACATTCTTTTCACAATGGACAGTGTTGCAAGCTATCATTGTGGTAACTGAGTTGGACGTTCAAAGTAACCACATCAGTCAAAAATATTAATTATAAAAATAAAAAAAAAAAGGAATGACATGGCTTCTTTCTTCTTCCCATGAACTGTAGGAAATATGAATGATGCAACCTCCTGTATTGTGGAATATTGCAAAATAGTGACAGAGTTTAGAATGTGCTCAGGTAACAGGATTCAGTAAAACTACAATTTCTATTTAATTCATTGCAATTAAATCCCGCATAGAAAAGAAGGATTTTAATTATTATAGTGCATGGTAAACCCTAGTTTCAATTGCTTGGGCAGAGGTATATACAGTACATAGTATATATACAGTATATAAACTACGTTATTATATATATTAATATATTAATTGTAAAGTAGTTTATTTGAAACCTCTCTCAGAGAAAGGTGTTCTGTTCTGTTCCATTCAGTAAAAACACTCCTTCACATTTGACATGCAAATGATCATGATACTTCATGAATACACAAAAAGGCAAGTGGCATCCATTTGGCTGTAGGTGCGGTTCAAAGGTAGAGTTCTGGATGCAGTAAAAAAGACAGCTGGAGAAATTCAAGCTACAAAGCCATAGCTCCATCTCCTGGTGTATGATAAGTATAGCTTTTTTATTTTATTAATTTAAAACTTTTTTTTTTTAAATGTTACTACATGACGATTATCATCAGATTAAAAAAAATTATCTACCATTACATTAGTGGAAAAAGAGACATTTCTGCAAACTACTATGGACAACAGGACACAGTGACTGAAGTCAGGAATTGATATTCTCTATGATATGCTCCAGAGTCTTCAGCCTCTAGTTAGTACCGTAAATGCATATGGACCAGAATATTCTTAATATTTTGCAATGATTTATCTCGTTAATGCATCTTAATGTGCAGTTTTCATATTCCCACATGACTGCCCTACTTTAAACAGTATATCATGTTTTTTTTTGTTTTTGTTTTTTAAACCTTACCTTCGTTTCATGTGATTTTAATGTTAACCTAGCCTTAACATACTTCTACACCTTGTCGCTTGTATGTTGTTGTATAATCTGTGAAATGGCTGACAAAAATGTAACCCTGTAAGTGCATCAGATAAATTGTATTTATGTGTGAAGGAGTGAATTAGTGTGTGTGCGCGGTGATAAATGTGACACTGATGAATTTTATGTACAGTACATAGTGTTTTTATCATGCAGAGGCATAAGGAAGACTCTCAAATACTTCATTTGTAGATTTTTACTTAATGTACCTTGTGCTTGTAATGTATTTTTTTAATAATGTCATCTGCTACTCCAAGTAAGAAATGATTATTGTTATCTATATGTTATTTTCTTATTAGTATTTTTAGTGTTTATTTAATTGGCTTGTTATATAAAGCAGATTTGTGATGTTATGTGATGTAATGATGTTATGTAAGTTAAAAAAAATAAATAAAAGGAAACTATGATAAATAATGCCAGATCTTTTTCCACTAGAATTATTTAGATGATGCAACTTAAAACAATTGAGGTGACAAACAGTAATAATTATTTTAAAAAATAAATTTTTGCTCTTTGAGCGCTTCTGCCACTGCCATCGATGAAAAGCTGTCTTGTTTTATGGCAAAATATGTTTAAGAATTCTGCCCAGAAAGTCCTACCTTGGGCTCATCAGGTCATACAGTACCATGTTTGCTGCACGGTTTGGGGTGATATACAGTAGGCCTGCAGTTGCTGAAGCCATGGTCTTTATTTGGGGGGATCTTATTCTGAATTCATCACTCTACTGATGACAGATATATAATTATTACTTCTGAACATGAGTAATGAATGTGACTGGTTCTGAGTACAGTTCCATGAAGCATTTATAAAAGCTTCTGCACAATTCTGCAACCATTTTAATTTTCTTCTCCTGAAAAATGTTTCTTTTTCACTTCAGTTTTTGTTAGTCAAATGATCTTTTTTACATTAAAGGTGGAAAAAGATTTTGCATGATATTATTTATGTTTAATTTTATATTTTACTGTAGTATAGACCACTATGGCTTAGTGGTTAGCACTGTCACCTCCAGGGTCTGGGTTTGATTTACAGCCAGGTTCAACTCCCACCTCTGTGTGCATGGAGTTTGCATGCTCTCCTCATGATTGGTGGATTTCCTCTGGTACTCCGGTTTCCTCCCAAAGATATGCAGCTTAGGCTAACTACCATTCCCAAATTGCCCGTAGTGTGTGAATGAGTGTGTATGTGTGTGCACTGCGATTAATTTGCACCCTGTCCAGACCGTACCCTGCGTCATGCCCTAAGCGTCCTGGGATAGACTTCAGGCCCCCCTGCGACCCTGTATACAGGATTAAGTGGTATAGACGAGGAGTGAATGAGAGTCAGTGGGTCTAGTATAGTTTTATATGGACTGCAATGTATATGCTTCACCACTAGGTGTCAGTGAGAACACTTATGGAAGTATGTGAGTAGAAAGTAACATAAGTAAAGAAAGGTATCCTATTGTAACTGAAGTTCTTGTTTTCTTTACTTAATTTACAGTATATTTTGTTCTCATCAATTATTCGTGCTCCTGCTTTATTTTCGCCATACCCAAGCCAACCTTTGCTTCCTTTTAGAGATGTTTCCATATTAAGGGATTGCCACCCATTCCACACTGAATGTCCAGTGTACAGAGACCATGGTTTTGCTGCAGTGTATAAGAAAGAAAGGCCAAATATTTTTTTTTACCCATACCCAGAAACAGGTATGAATTAGAAGCATGCTTTTACAGCATGAGACAGATGTTTAAACGGACAGTGAGCTCTGTTTGTGAAACAGCATAAATTCCAAATTCCAGGCAAATAAATTTTTAGGTTTTGTTGCTGCATTGCACAAACTGAATTTGAATTATGCTTTCGAAAAATGAAATGCCTAGGGAGCAGGTACTTGAAAGGGAAACGTATATGCACATAGAAGTGATGATTTTCTTATAGTCCACTCCCACTGAAAGCCTTTATCTTTATAAACGTATACAGCTATGCAACATGCATGAACCTTGGCCACGGCAGCATCAGTGTGCAACAGATCACCGCAGCTAATATGATACATCAACAAATCAAATTCAAATGACATTTTTCGCATTCACAGCCATATACAGTATGATATGCAGTGAAATGCTTACACAGCCTAAATAATAATGTGATTACAGATCAGATTCATATATACAAAATGCTACAAAAACTGCTCTGCTGTCTGAGTCAAATGCAAGAACTGATGTGAGACAGAATGCCACTCATAAGTTAGAAGTAAAAGCACCAAAAGTGAAAATACTATAGATGTGCTTGAGTTAAACAGTGAATTTATGAAGTATATGGTTGATGCATGTTCGCCTGTACCTCTATAGCTGTTGACTACTCCAGAATGTATTCTCTTCTCTCACTTTAAGATGCAGTCCTCAAGGAACTACAGTGCCCTCCAAAATGATTGGCACCCCTGGTTAAAATGTGATCTTTAGCTTCTAAAAAAATCAGTTTTGTTCTAAATAACATAGGACCACAATGGAAAAAAAGACAAAATTCCAACCTTTAATTCAAGTGCATTTATTCAGTGGAAAAAAAAATCCCACATTAAGAAATAATTCTTTTACATCAAATCATGGGTGCCAACCCCCTTTTGCCAACAAAACAGCACCTAATCTTCTCCTATAATGTTTCACAAGATTAGAGAACACAGAAAGAGGGATCTTCGACCATTCCTCTTTGCACAATGTCTCTAAATCATCCAGTGACCTGACTCCTCTCCTCTGCACTCTCCTCTTCAGCTCACTCCACAGGTTTTCAGTGGGGTTGAGGTTTGGGGACTGAGACGGCCATGGGAGGAGCTTGATTCTGTGTGTGGTGAACCATTTCTGTGCAGATTTGGTCACATGTTTTGGGTCATTATCTTGCTGAAAGACCCAGTGACGACCCATCTTCAGCTTTCGGGCAGAGGCCACCAGACTTTGCTTTAAAATGTTCTGGTATTTCAAAGCATTCATGATGCCATACACCCTAACAAGGTTCCCAGGGCCTCTGGAAGAGAAACAGCCCCACAGCATCACCGATCCTCCCCCATACTTCACAGTGGGCATGAGGTGCTTTTCTGCATACTCATCTTTAGTGTTCCGCCATACTGTACCCACTTAGAGTGTTTGTTGCCAAAGAACTCTATCTTGGTCTCATCTGACCAAAGAACACGGTCTCAGTTAAAGCCCCAGTACTGCTTAGCAAACTCCAAACATTTGCGTTTATGATTGTGACTGAGAAAAGGTTGTTTCCTTGCATGCCTCCCAAAGAGCTTGTTGGCATGTAGATAGCGTCTGATGGTTGTTTTGGAGACTTTGTGACCCCAAGATGCTATCATTTGTTGCAGTTTTTTAACAGTGAGCTTTGGAGAATTTTTTATTTCTCTTACCATCCTCCTCACTGTGTGTGGAGGCAAAATAAACTTGCATCCTCATCCAGGCTTGTTTACTAATGTTCCAGTTTTTTTTTAAACTTCTTAATGATTCCTCTCAGAGTAGATATGGGCAGATGCAGGCGGGTGGTTATTTTCTTGTACCCATTGCCTGACTTGTGAAGGTCGACACACATCTGCCTTACTTGAATGGTGTGTTCCTTTGTCTTTCTCATGTTGAAGAGTGGATAAGAGAAATGGCCTCTGTGTCACATAATATTTATACCCCAGGGAAGAAGGAAGTGAAAATTTCTAATTAAATGTTCCTAGATACTCTGATCAACTTTGTAAACTACTGTAGAAATGACAGAAACACTTCAATTACATTTATTTTCTAGGAATTGTTAGGGGTGCCAATCGTTGTGGAACAGGTTATTTTATGAAAAATAATTATTTGTTAGTCAAGGAATTTTATTTCCCCTTAAAATTCACTTTATATTCACGTTATATTTTTCTACAATTTTCAGTGTGACAATATGCTCCTGCAATAAAAACTGAATTTATTTTAAGGCTTTTAACACATCTTAACCAGGGGTGCCAATAATTATGGAGGGCCTTGTACTTCATTTACTCAAGCTGACGTAAATGAGAAAAGTGTCTTCTCCCTGATCGTCACCAAATTGTGACTATACTCTCACTTTCCATGAGTCACCACCACCAGCTGACCACAACGTTCTTCAGGCAGCACCTGCAATCGATGCCATGCCGCAGAACCTCGAGCTGCTATCTTGCTTATAGGTCAATTTGGTGATAATCATATATAAACATGATCAGAACTGTGCACTACATTTGGAGATGACTTATCGACAATCAAATTAGACCTACGGGCGGTGAAGACGCATTTGACACATGATAAAACCGACATCAATGCTGGACTGTCTGCATTAAAAGGTACTGTACAGGAAATGAAACACTTGCTCTCGGACTGTGCTGAAGATATCACTTCCACGGACAATTGGATTGAACTAAATTTGTAATTTAGTTAAATTGGAGGAAATGTGTGAAGACTTGGGAGCCAGATCATGCCTTAATAAAATTAGGAGAATCAGAATTCATGAGAGCCCAAATAGCTGCACCATTTACCACTGCTGCATTGCTCATGGAAGCATTTTGCAATGAAAAGGAGCTGATTTTGGACAGATCTCATCGCATCCTTCAGTCCAAGCCAAAGCCAAAGCCATGGAATGACCACAAGGCGGTTTCACTACTTCTGTGACTGTTTTTGTATTTCAGTCAAATCGTTCTGGGTCTTCAATCACTAATGTCACACGACCTTAGCGATCAATTCTGTTTGTTTAATTTAGCATCCCTGCGCATAATGTATAATGGCGTATAAATGGACTTTTGATGAAGCCAAAGACTGAAATAAAATGATTAAAAGTGGATGAGTTAGATGAGTAGAAGATGAGATGTGTAGTAGATAACAGATGAGTTTTAAAAGGACTGTGCTGCCTGCCTTGAACTTTGTGCTTTCTGTCAGGAGCTGGAATCTGGTCGGTCCAAAGAAAGACAAAGTATTTGATCAAGGATGACTATATACTTATTATTAGAGACAGCTGCCAGGGACAAATCAACACTTCCAAAGTCAGCCTACCATTCTTCAGCCTGCACCACTTTCTTCTGCAACAGCATAAAAACTTGGTTTGGACATGGCTTGCACCTCCAGGGTCCGATTCCCGATCAGGTTCGATTCCTGTCTCTGTTCTCCCCATGCTTGGTGGGTTTCCTCTGGGTACTCCTGTTTCCTCCTATAGTCCAAAGACATGTAGGTTAGGTTAACTGGCATTCTCAAATTGGCCGTAGTGTGTGAATGATTCTGTGTATGTGTGCCCTGTGTGCCCTGCGATGGAGTGGCTCCCTGTCCAGGGTGTACCCCGCCTTGTGCCCTAAGTCTCCTGGGATAGGCTCCAGACCCCTGAATACAGGATTAAGCGGTATAGACGGTGAGTGAGTGAATGAGCTATTCATTTGCTCTGGTGAACCATTAAAGCAAGTGGACTGAATTTTTTTCTTGTATAATGATAAGATCTGTCACTACCTTGCTGGTAAGGTTGTTGTGTTTATCCCATTTGGAAACCCTGAAAACTTGACTGATAATGGGGTAATAGTACTAGAAAAATCAAACATGTCCATGAGCGTCACAAAAAGACCTCCTAAGCCAGTGGTGCAGTGGAGGACATTAATCATATTTTCAATCACTGTGTCCAATCCTTAAAAGTAAACTGAGGAAAGCCTATGTCACTGACTAATCACTCCTCCAGTATTTTATCACACCAGAAGCTCCTTCAGGTACTTCAGGTAAGTGAAATTCTGCTTAACTGCAAGCTGGGGGGAAATTACATATTGGATTGTGGATTGTGCAACTTGGTGTAAGTTCATTAAGGTTAATGTGCAAGAATACACTGTACACTGACAACAAATGAGAAGGAAAAATAATATGATCCGGATAATGGTGAGAATAAAGCTTTACACTCAACTGAAAAAAGATGAGCCCAAATACTGTTCAGGAAAGAAAGGACGAGACACTTACATCTTGGATGATGTCATGTTGGCAAATGTCTCCCAGCTAGCACACCTAGCTAGATTACCCTAAAATCATTATAATACAGACAGGCATTGGTGTGTCATAAGGATTTGTGGATAACATCTTGGAAACAACATTGAAAGCAATACTGACAGGAACTCTAAACAATGTCTCTCTCAGTAGCTGTAAGACTTTGTAGCTAAAAGGTTTGACACGGTAGAGAAGAAGATCTTCCATGTAAAGAAGAATAGAGCAGAGAAAATCACATTTAAGGATGCTAATGAGGAGGCATTGCAAGAACTCTGTAGTACTCTTAGGAAGTAGTATGGCTCTCCATAAAGGAAGTGCAGAACCTTGATAGAACTACCTTCTATCTTAGCAGCAAGGAGCCGGGTGGGGGGAATCCAGGAGGACATTGACGGCTTCCAGAGCCATTTGAGCCCCTGGACATTGTGGCGTGACCTACAAAGTGTACACAAGTTCTCCAAGGTTCCTGCAACACCTTTAGAAGATTCTGAGTCTGATGTATGTGTGGTTAGGACAGGTACAGCTTAACAAGAAGCAGAACTAAAAGACAATATATCAGTTCAGGACAATCAGGACAAAGATTTTTTCAGTATCATTGTCCAATGGCAAACTGAATAACTTCTAAAGAAAGAGTATGCTGACACCTCTGTCTGTGACTTGAACATAACAGTGTTCTGATACAGCTAATCAGATGGGCATGAGGAGGAAGACAAGACCTGACGGTGTTGTGGCTGTGGTTTTCAGAGGCTCATTATGTCGTGCTTCAAGCCAGAGAAACCCAGATCCTTTGTGCTGTAGAGGGGGAAGATGACCACTTTTACTTCTCCATTGGAGGCACCAGATACCACAAGCACAGAAAAGCCTACAGTATAAAGAGCCTTGGGAAGACCACTGACAGCACCCTGTAAAATGTTATAATGGGGACAGTGCCATGTGGCTGAGCAGGGCAGGGACAGGTGGGTTTGAACAGCTGGGTTTGAAGAGCTGCATGTAAGACAGTTAGAGAAATGTGTCATCAAGATGTATGGGCAAGATGGGAACTGTGGATCCTGTTTAAGTTGTAGAAGCATGAATCTTTTTGTTTCAAGTTCTTAATCCAGTCTATCTATGACATCCTATCAAGCCTACCAACCTCTGCAGACTGACAAAGGTTGAATAATCATTTATATCTTAGAAGAAGAACACTGGAGCGTTCTTAGCTGCTCCTTCAAAGGACAGGGTGAAGGTTCAATTTACAATACAATTGTACCAACATGGCCAGTTGCTGAAGACAGTTACAGAAATCATCTGCAGTACCAGATACCAATGCAATCCTCTAACCAGCAACGTAGGCTGCCTTTGTCAGAACAGAAGAGAAAGCCCAATCTCAGCCAAAGACAGCAGCAGAGCTCTTTGGAAGAGTACATAACTGACAAATGAGGGTGGGCATTGGGAAACTGCACAGTTTCCCAGAGAAAATCAGCCATAGTGCTGGTTTCAAAAAACATCAAAGAACTTGGTCATTGGGGAGAGAGAATGGAAGAGGCCAATAAAGGAAAGTGAGAAAAATATGCAGACCTGGTGGAAGAATGATGCAACTGGGTGACAGCACTGTATCGGATTTTCAGTGCAGTCCATGTTTATAGACTAGAGAATCCTGGGCATAAAAGGTGTGTACAAATAGAAGGATATCAGAATGACCAGAGAGGTAAAAGAGAAGGCCTTCAGATGGCTGCAGATAAAAAAAAAAGAAAAAAGTGATCCTTGGTTGCATGCTACTTAGATGTGGGCTGGTTCGAGTTGTGTTAAGCGAGTACAAACGAATATAACGAATACAAATGAATTTGCATTAAGGATGCCTTTTGAGACTATGCTTACTCGTGGGCCAAGATGCTACAGAGTACATAGAGCTTGCTGTTCAGAACTAGTGCTTGTACTTTTACTTGCAGTGTCTCACATAAAACCAGTAATTATCTATTTTTGTACTCTGCTAAGCCGCCCAGATTACTGAGCTTTGATATTTGTTTTGTCTTGCTAGTCTTTTTGTTATCCATGGCAGCATGGGAGTATAGGACAAACAGGTGTTCACAGAACCACCTCCCTCACATCAAGCTCTGTCTAGACTCACTAGGTAATACTATGGATTCCAACTTTGTATTGCGGGTCGTGGTTTAAAATAGTACAAAGGCTTGTGTTGTTTCATGACTTCATGAAACACTTGAGAGCATAATAGCGTGTAAAATAGCACAAGTGCTGGGTGTCCACACTTGAATTGTAAAGATCTTGTTTATTGTAGTTTGTTCAATATCTCCAGGATTGAAAGACTTTCTGCTATGGTAAAATAATGATCAATTGTCAGTTTGATTCATTACTAATGCATCACTGCAGACAAAAAAGAGTCAAATGAAATGGGTTTATGGGAAATACACTTGCACAAGTACACAAATCTGCAATGCAGAATAACTTTTTACAAAATCAATAAACAACCAACCAAACAAAACTCAACCAGGTTATAATGGCATATGGCAATTAAACAATGTCCACTGACTAAGGACATGAATTACTTCTAATTAAGTTTCTTTCAGGTACATACAGTGCATATTCACATCACAAAAATATTGCTATTAATACACAATATCATATGCAAACAGATGTAGAATTATTGCCACCCTTCATAAAAAAAATGAGCAAAAATTATGGTATAAAATAAACACTAACCGTAAAAATTCACATGTTCCACTCAAACAACAGCACACACCATTAAACAATGTAATATATTTTCTTAAACATAGTACTGAAAATATTGATATACCTAAGAAATATTTTTAAATGCATGCAAATTTTGAAAAACTTTATTATTATCATTTCCTTTTTCATTACCTTGTTGCCTCTGTTAGATTTAAGGGTAGCCTTGATCATAGTAAGAGATGATAAGTCAACACAGTAACACATGACTAAATGAACTCAAGTGCTTCAGAAAAAACAAATCAAACAAATCAATGTTTTGTAATGATTATCTCAGTCTTCAAGGGCAAGATCCATCTAAAGGTGTCTCAAAAATAATTAGACACTGCAGACAGAGAGTCAGTGCTGTTCTCTCAGTGCAGGATAGAATGTAATACGAGGGGCGTCCAAGTCAAGCCGTAACTTGACAGTGATTTCTTATGAATGAAGGTGTAAATCTGATTGACATTTACAGAAGACTTCGAGCACAGCACAGTCACAGTGATGAGTCTCTTAGCTGCAGGAAAACATTTGAAATGAAGCAAATGTTTTAAAAAGAGGCTATTTGTCCATTAATCGTGAATCAGCCCTCTATAGCCTCCCCGTGAAAATTTAGTGGAAGTGGAACGCCTGATCCTTGATCCTTGTATTTGGGAAGTGTGCACACAATCAATCACGAACACCACTTGCACATTACAGGAACTTATCACATCTGCCATACAGTCCTGACCTCACTCCAAGCGATTTTCACTGGTTTGGGCCATGACAGGAGTTCCTGGGAGGCCAGCGTTTCATATATGAAGCAAGCAGTCCGATCATGGCTCTGGCATACCAATGGAGAAAACTTACTACCATGATGGTATCCAAGCACTAGTGAAACACTTGGATAAGCGCATTTGTGCAGCAGAGGATTATAATGAGAAATAATGGTATATTTTACTCTCATAACTGTGTTCTGTTATTATGCACAAAGTCCCGGTTTGACTCAAACACCCCTCGCTTTACATTCTCTTCATTTTGATGAAGGGTGTATAATTATAACTAAGTGAGGTAATAAACAAAAACTTTGGCTGACTGTGTCTACATTTTTACACAATGCAGTAAGTGTTAACTGTAAAGCAAAACCAAATACGTGAAGTATGAAGTATAAACATATATAAAAAGATAAAATGAATAACATAGCAGAATAAGAAGAAAAACTACATGGCAGACAATGATCTGAATTCTGGCCCTGTCAGTGCTTAATTTCTGTAATTGGCAGTAACACAGGTGGAAAAAGTTTCAAAAAGCAGATTCAATTAGATTCAAATTTCAATTTGCAGTAGGCTTGTTTCTTTTACTTGAAGCTGGGGTTCAACATGCCAGTCAGAGATGTGGGACTGGACTTGCGCAGAAGTCTGATGGAAAGGATGAAAAAACTCAGGCTCATCAGGCCCAACACCGCCACCCCAGCAATAAGGGCACTTGTCACCGTGTCCATTGATGAGGAGGGGTCGTTAGATGGAGCTAATAGTAAAACATGGCCAAAGTGAGTGGTTTTAAATAAAAAATAATAATAATAAATCACATTTTTTGTAGCAGAGCATTGCAGTTTTTGTTCCTTGTGACATAAACACCTGATTACAATACCTAGCACTCATTAACTCTATCATGTTCAAACTTATTGGCATTTTGATTAGGCACACATGAATATAATCAAACACAATCACACTTAGAGTATATAAGGACTCCTAGTTCAGTTCACACACTCAAAACTGTATGCTTTGTAAAATCCATCCACTGTATTATGTAGTTCTTACACTGCCTACCATCTTTTTCCTGTTTCTTCAGGTTTTAAAATCCTGTTTAATCTATGGTGTTTGCCGAATTTCCTGATCATAGGGTGCTTTTTCATATGAGTGTCACCATACAGCACATATGGCTGTGCCATGTGTCTCGTCCCATGTAACCACATTTACCACTTGCCCACTACAGAGACATGGGCCATGGA
>JAAGKR010000035.1:40846-191761 GCA_011419295.1 Clarias macrocephalus | reverse complement strand
AATCAAGATCCATCTAAAGGTGTCTCAAAAATAATTAGACACTGCAGACAGAGAGTCAGTGCTGTTCTCTCAGTGCAGGATAGAATGTAATACGAGGGGCGTCCAAGTCAAGCTGTAACTTGACAGTGATTTCTTATGAATGAAGGTGTAAATCTGATTGACATTTACAGAAGACTTCGAGCACAGCACAGTCACAGTGATGAGTCTCTTAGCTGCAGGAAAACATTTGAAATGGAGCAAATGTTTTAAAAAGAGGCTATTTGTCCATTAATCGTGAATCAGCCCTCTATAGCCTCCCCGTGAAAATTTAGTGGAAGTGGAACGCCTGATCCTTGATCCTTGTATTTGGGAAGTGTGCACACAATGAAGTATAAACATATATAAAAAGATAAAATGAATAACATAGCAGGATAAGAAGAAAAACTACATGGCAGACAATGATCTGAATTCTGGCCCTGTCAGTGCTTAATTTCTGTAATTGGCAGTAACACAGGTGGAAAAAGTTTCAAAAAGCAGATTCAATTAGATTCAAATTTCAATTTGCAGTAGACTTGTTTCTTTTACTTGAAGCTGGGGTTCAACATGCCAGTCAGAGATGTGGGACTGGACTTGCGCAGAAGTCTGATGGAAAGGATGAAGAAACTCAGGCTCATCAGGCCCAACACCGCCACCCCAGCAATAAGGGCACTTGTCACCGTGTCCATTGATGAGGAGGGGTCGTTAGATGGAGCTAATAGTAAAACATGGCCAAAGTGAGTGGTTTTAAATTTAAAAAAATAATAATAAATCACATTTTTTGTAGCAGAGCATTGCAGTTTTTGTTCCTTGTGACATAAACACCTGATTCGACATCACCTTACACCTCCCACAACTACAATACCTAGCACTCATTAACTCTATCATGTTCAAACTTATTGGCATTTTGATTAGGCACACATGAATATAATCAAACACAATCACACTTAGAGTATATAAGGACTCCTAGTTCAGTTCACACACTCAAAACTGTATGCTTTGTAAAATCCATCCACTGTATTATGTGGTTCTTACACTGCCTACCATCTTTTTCCTGTTTCTTCAGGTTTTAAAATCCTGTTTAATCTATGGTGTTTGCCGAATTTCCTGATCATAGGGTGCTTTTTTATATGAGTGTCACCATACAGCACATATGGCTGTGCCATGTGTCTCGTCCCATGTAACCACATTTACCACTTGCCCACTACAGAGACATGGGCCATGGATGAACACATCAACAAGGCCTGGAAACAGGTATCTATTTACCCCTCAACCTTGTCGACAGGTTTGCATCGGCAATCCTCTTTTCATGGAAATGAAAGGCGGCAGCCTGTGGCCATGCATAGGCTACCACAAGCACACTTTGTCGAGGCTATAACCTGAGACATTAATTGGAAGAAAGAGGACCCACCAAAGGTGAGAGCTCATGCACAATGCCCAGCATTCAAGAAATAACTATCTTCTCACCTCTTGACACTGGATACCCTGGCACTCTCAGAACTTCAGTGTAAATTCTAGTGGCCCCACATGCTCTAAGACATCAACAAGTTTATCCTAAAATTTATAGTTTTGCTCTTCATGTGCCCCAGCCAATGTACCCAGTGCCTATGATCACATAGAATTTGTTGCTGACCTCTTCATATCTCAGAACAACACAGACGTTATAGTAATACTAGACTATTTTTCAAAGCTCCTTAACCTACTCCCTCTCCCTGGCCTTTTTAATCCTAGAGGACACTATGACTGACCAGAGAGGCTAATTTATTTTCCAAAGTTGGGAAGATTCATGGAAAAACTGGGGGTTCCTATTATCATAGCAACCCTTCTCCTCCAACCCAATGGCCGAGTGGAGGAAGCCAACCAGGAGATCAGTTGACTTCTGGGGAAAACCTGTGCATGATTCTTTCCATGGGCAGACGGCATCCAAAAGTCTCCAGCACTCTGCTCCTAAGATCACCACATTCCAATTTGTCTTTGGCTATCAGCTCCCTTTTTTTCCAATGGAAAGCCAACCTAATTCACCAGATGTCAGCAACATTAATGTATACCTTAATGTAGTCCAGTTTTACAGTATCTGTTCCTTTTCTGTTTTCAATGTTATCATGCTAAGTAAGATTTGAATAATTAGGAATAAACCTGTTGAAAAATTATTCTAAGGTAACGTATCACCAGCAAAGTCGCATAGTGGTTAGCAATGTGGCCTCGCACTTCGAATCCTACCTTTAGGTCTGTGTGCATGGAGTTTGCATGTTCTCTCTTCGGTGTCCTCACACAGTCCGAAGACATGAAGAGTAGGCTAATCAATGTTTACAAATTGTACTGTGTAAAAGTGTGTATGCTTGGGGCAGTGGTGGCTCAGTGTGTTAAAGCTCTGAGTTACAGATCGGAAGATCGGCGGTTCAAGCCCCAGCTCCCCCAGGTTGCTGCTGTTGGGCCCTTGAGCAAGGCCCTTAACCCTGTCTGCTCCAGGGGCTGACCCTGCGCTCTGACCCCGGCCTACTAAGAACCTGGGATATGCGAAGAATAAAGAATTTAACTGTGCAATAATGTATGTGTGACCAATAAAGGCTGACTTAAGGCTGACTGACTTAATTGTGCCATGTGATGGTTTGGCAACCTGATTAGTGACCTGAGTGCCCTGAGTGGCATAGGTTCCAGGCCTCTTGTGACCCTGAACGGTATATGCTGTAAATGGTTTCACCATGTTTCGTATGTGTTCTTGGGAACCAACAATTTACCATCTGTAACTAAAATAGGTTTGATTTGACACAGAAAATTCTTCCCTGTACTTTTAGTTTGTAAAACTGATCAGAGTAAACCATATGGGTTTTAGCATAGGCAATATGCACTTATAAATCTGGCAGTTTTGGGAATTGCTGGGGAGGACAACTGAGTTGTTGCATGCAACAAAATACGGTACATGTTAATAACATACAGTGAACAAAAGAGAAGAGCTTACCAAGCTGTGAGTTGGAGCTTGGTGTTTCATCTACAAAAGAAAAAGAAATTAACAAGTTACACTAAAGTGGACTATATACAGTATGCACAGTTAGAAGGCAAAAATATTTGTCATAAGGTTCTTTGGCTGGTTGAAAGTTCCTCAAACTGAAACCTTTTTAACAGATCAACCCGAGATGATATACTGCATGTCCCATATGCCATGCTCTACAGTGACAGCACCTTAACTGCAAACATGTTTGGTCGTTATGCTTTTACTGTAAATTGTCCTTTTTTTTACTACTCCTTTTTCCAGTGGCATGGTGGAGTAGTGGTAAGCTCTGTGACCTTGGGGGTAACGTTTTACCAAGTAACGCATTAGAGCACTTGGATTACTTTTTTGATGTAACGAGTAATCTAACTCGTTAGGTCCGCCATTTAAGTATTCAGTTATTTAGTTATATTTTACAAAAATGTAACCCGTTATTCAAACAATTTATGTCATTCGTGAGCCAGACAGCAGTGATTCCGTTATCGTGTGTGTGTAAGCCGTCATACAAGCCCCGTCCCCGATACACCTCCTCTCTGTTATTCCTGCTATTATACCCGTATCTCACCTATGCTTTTTGACTCGTAGTGAGATGCGGTGTTAGGCACTGTGAGCCGCCGCGAGTGTATACACACACACACACACAAACGCACATATAAGGAATACTTATATTAACACACACTGCTACATCCTTTTAAACTTTTTTTTTCTTCCCGGGGGCCATTGTTGCAGTACTGTTACTAAAGAGCAGTCACTACACTTGGACACAAAATAAAATTAAAATGCTTTACGTGAGTGCGCACACGTGGTCACAATGTCATAGCGGACAGCACATGCACGCACGGATGTTAATTGCTCGTTTAACAAGTTAAAATTTATTACATAATTTTTTTCCCCAAAATGTTCACAGACCAAGTTACTCACAATCCAAGGTTCCACTGTAACTGAATAAGCCAAAGGGGCAAACTGAAGAAATATTCTCTCACCACCTCTGGTGATTATAGGGCCTGCAGTTATAACAGCATCAGCATCTTCAGTGGAGGCATGAGGAGCTGTATCATCCTCCCTCTTTCTTCTTTTCCCACAAATCTGAGATAAAACAATATTATTTAACATAGATGTTAAGCATGAAGATGACACCCAGCCCAAGATGTCTCAATTAGTTGTCAAAATCCTAACACCACTTAGACAAACAGAACACAAATTTACCGGCATCAACAGTGCACAATCATCTACTCGACACAACTTAGTGACACAGTGCAAGAAGACAGTGGACATCTTCTGGTTTTTGTGTTTCACAAACCGGAAAACTTCAAAGGCAAAGCGGCCCATCTGGCTTTTCCCATTCTCAAAAACTGTGGTCTGTGGGTCTTTGTGACATCTATTAGGGAAATGAAACTAAGAATCAGACTGAGTGCATGAACAAACACACAGACACACATACACACAGACACACACAGAGATAAAGCATTCTGTAAAAGGCCATTGTGAGAGATTTGTATAGTGAGTGGTTGGTTTAAACAGGTAATGACCTCTCTGCTGGTTAATGCGCATCGCTTAACGCACCACTTTAGATAATGTGAAATTACCCGAAGAAAAGATCGTAGCGTATCTCATCGTTGGGATTCCCAGAGGGAGTGGTGTAACAGTAATCCATCAGTATGTTCCACCTAGAAGGTGGGGGGAAGGACACAACAATTTGTGTTACTAAGCCCAACCAGATCTCTGACCTTAAACATTTTAAAATGAAATATATACAGTATATGCTATACATTATTTAAATCGGAGAACGGAAACATATTAAATATGTAACTAAAATACACATGTTGTAATTATGGTGTTTGCTCATGTTAATACACTTTTTTCAAGAAGTGTTATTCACAAGAAAAAAACAATCATGTACCTAAGACATGTTACTCTATGTACTGTATATTGCATTTCAACGACAATGTTCATCTTATATTATGAAGTATAAATACCTCCTATCTAGATTTGTGGCCTTGACACCAGCAAACACTCTAGTCTTCAGAGCCAGACCAGCCATGGGAACTGACAACTGCTGACTGAAGGATGAATCCTGAGAGATTATTAAATTATAGATGATCATTTAGCAAAATGTAATTTACCCATATAGGAAACAATTCCTATGGAAAAAGCATGCACATAGCAAAACTAGAAAAAGGAGGCTGTTTCTATTGTGTGTAATGTTTCGCTTTCATTAATTGATATTTCATTTAATATAAATGTTTTTATATTATTTATTTATTTTTTGATTGATTTATTTTTTGATTCACATCTCAGATGTTTTCACATTTTTACTTTAATCTAAGGTTTAAATACTGAGCACCAAATCCCAACAACATACCAAACATACCATCCTTCATGGTAGTTACTGACCAATATGCATTAAGACAAATGACTGAATAAGCCAAACTGGGGCAAACTGAAGAAATATTCTGGGAAAAAGTCAGAATTTAAGGTCACATTAAAATCAGAATTTTGAGAAAGTCTGAGAAAAAAAAAACTTCACAATTCTGAAAAACAAGTGAAAATTCTAACATTCTAACATTATAGTAAAAATTCTAACAATAAAGTCAGAAATCTGAGAACGAAAAAGTCAGAGCTCAAATACATTTTAATGGTTGCCCTGAACTTATTCCATAATTATTAACACAAGCTTTATAAACAGATATGCAGTTAAAATAGATGACTGTGTATAATGCAAATATTTATATAGATTTATATATTTATCTCTCTCTCTCTCTCTCTCTCTCTCTCTCTCTCTAATGCAAATGAACTATAATATCAACTTCACTCACATTGTACAGAATCAAGCTCAAGGTGCTCACAAAGGTGCCATTGTTTTCTTTTACTGCTATTGCTGCTGATGAGCTTGAAAAAAGTACAGACAAAATTAAACAAATGTATAACACAGAGCATTAAGGTAATTCAAATGTTTTTTAAAACACTGCTCGAAATGTATGAAATATTTAATTCATACAAAATGATCTAAAAATATTTGTCATGGTGAACATGGTGAATAGTACACTTCTACTAGCACCTTTAAGTTTAACTCATTGATGATTAACAGTTATTTAAAAAAAAAAAAAAAGCGAACAGAGGAGAAGACTTACGATGCCAGCTGAGAGTTGTTAACCAGGTACTCCAGAGGATAACTGCAACTGAATTTATAAAGCAAGCCAGGCAGGTAGCTAATGATGGTTGGAGGGTCAGGGGTGTCGATGTAGCCTGACACGTTCCCTATCTGAACCAGAGATATATTCCCAAAAGCATTGTTGCCCTGAGCTGCAGAAACCTGCCAAAAGATGCATTTTAAAACAAGGACATATTGGTAATAACATATATACTTTAAACAGTCACCCATCACACAACACACAATAATTTTACATTTTTGAAGCACACCAATATTAGGCACTCGTTCTGACCATGCAGTCACATTAGTGTAACACAGTTCAGTATGTCTCACCACCAACATGTTTCCACAGGCCTCCAGTGTGCTAAGGCTGATACTGAACAGCACTGCTGTTGGGAAGGTGTTGTTGTTAATGAAGCCACGGCACTGAGCATCACCGTGATGGCCATTCAGAGCAAGGTCAGCATCAGTGTAGCCCGAATAGAGCACTGGACAGAAGTTGATCTTCAGTGTGATGGTCTGCACACCACAGTACACAGTGATATCCCGCTCAGCTTTACATAAAGATAACATAAGGAAAAAGGACAGCAAAGTTTGAAAAGCAGCACTAAGTCCAGAAAGAAAAAAAAACTGCAATGCTCAGGTGTTTATATCTCCTTACCTGGGAATCTACTGTGGAAGGTGGGATCACAGTTGTAGCCATTAAACTGGGTAAAAGCCAAAGGTGTTCCATGTATTAAAAAAAGTAAAAGGCATAGAAGCTCCATTTCAGCACCTGGAAAGATGGACACGTCCAAACTTGTCATTCAAGACAAGATAATAAAAAAGAGTGGTATTTTGCGTTTGAGCCACTTACTGATATCCACTAAAACAAATGAGTTTAGCAGAGCTCCATGTTCTCTGCCCTGCTGCCTGCGAGTGAATGGCTACAGCAAATAGCTTCAAGAAGATGGCATCTGCAAGCCAGCAGCCCGCTTGCGGCCAAGATACGGAGTCATTATCAGAACTCCTCGACAATTTGAGCTGCCCTGCACAACATGGGAAAATGCATCAAATTGGAGTGCCTTGAACAAATCTTTTCACAGGCCTGGAAACATGAAACTCTTTTACAATTTCCCACTCATATCCTCATACCTTGATCTGCTTCTGTCATCAGGCACTAATGTCTGCCCTCAGCAGGGGGCTAAATCAGGGAATTATGTTTTCATCAGTCACTGAGGGGACTAAACTGGCTTTTCTCTTGTACTGTCTATCAGGAAAGGATGGAAGGGCAAGCAGCTGACTTTGACGCATTGGGCCTCTGGTTCACGTTCTACGTCAGGCCACTTATTTGCCGGATAAATTGAGCCGGATGCTTACTTCAAACTCTTGTTTCTAATGGAAAAGGGGCAACTCTAGGGATGAAACATATAGGGTTTTTTTGTTGCCAAAGTGTGCCACTGCTATTGATCACTAGTAAATATAAATAAAAATACCCTCATTCAAATTCAAAATACGCAGGCCATCCAGGAACTCCTTTAATGGTCCAATCTAGTGGAAATCACTTGGAGCAGGGTCAGGACTGTACAGGGATCTGGCAATAATTCCTAGCCAAATGCAAGTGGTCCATTTGGCAATATGAGGTCATGTGCATTGTCCTGCAAAAACAGAACACCTGTAGTGATCAAACCAGGTTGTTTTTTTCCCCAAGAGCGGTCTACTCGTTGAATGTTCACAGGAACGATTGCAATGGTTTCCATGCCACCTTCACCATGATCGTCATACACGGGCGTATGGCCTTCTTTAAAATGTTTGCACGATTCAAATATTTTACTGCAGCTAAGGGTCCCATTACCGTGCTGTTATTGAAGTCTTCTGTAAATGTCAATCAGTTTTGGGTCTCCACTGATGACAGTGTAGAAGTGTATATACGTAGAGTAACACCAGTGCAGGATAGAGGCTTTAACAAAGATATTTTAACTTAATTCTGCTGTGTTGTGGTTGACTTGCTGTCCACCCGTCCCCTATCCACTTCACATATTTTGATCTTTTTCTTTTGTTCTTCAGCTCATGTTTTGTGTTCTGAACACTTTCCCATCTAAGTTCTGTCATCTAGATCAGCATTGTCATATTGTTAGGCAGTAATTACTTTATATTTTCATAAGGAGTGTCTCTATTAAAATGATCTGTTTTCCTATTTTGTCTGCTTTTACCTTGTCTCAGTTTTACACCTACTTGGGAAAGCTGTACAATTTCTCCTTCATTCGAGGAACATTTCATTACACTGCCACCCAGACACTTTCAGCATAGATTTATAGTACTGCTACTGGTTTTGAAAGCACAGAATGGATTAGCACATACATTATAAATTGTCTGACCATATATATCACAAAACAGAATGCTTTATCATCTAGTATCAACCTCTTTACACTCTATTACTCAATTTTACTATACTCTTTTTTATCTATTTCTTGATGATGATGACAATGATGATGATTCATATCTCATTTATTGGCTTTTTAGTGGACATGTTTCCAGGCTTGGTGTCCATACAACCTTTCAATTCAGGTGTTAAGATTAAGTCTTTATTTTTGATATTGTTGTTTCAGTTTTCCCTCCGCATATCTTACAGATGAAGTGGGGATGTAGCCGAGCAGCTTCTTCTGAAAGACAAAAGCAGAGCCATCATTCATCATTTATCGTTAACCTGGATTTGGTAAACTGAGGATTTTAATGGTAACAAATGAAAGAAATCTCAATTATCCCTCAATATTTAAACAGACCTAATCATCTGTAGAACCGTTTGCATACAGCATCACACCTACAGACTACAATGCCACCCAAATTCTAAACCACTGTGGGATCAGCATTATAATAAAAGCTCTGTGTGTCTGTCTATGTGCATCCCTACATTACCTTAAAGTTTATCTAGTGTTTTCCTTTTTTTCTGAGGTTCCTTGGGTGTCGTAGTCTAGTTGTGTACTTGTACTTTGGCTCGGCTTTCATAGGTACTGCAGCTATCAACGCAGCCACCATTACTCTGACTATGCACAATGACATTTCTGTGTGTATCACAATGAGATACAGACACCCACATCAGAGTTAGTAACACTGCACATTGTAAAAAAAAAAATATTACAGTATATCTGCGTGCAATACCCTCCTGTGTGAGATTGTGCTTGTGATGTTGTGCAGGTGATGGTACTGAATGCCTGTGGATGCAATGCTAGCACATTCATACTTGTGAATCTGTACACTAGGTGTGTTTACAGGTAAATGGACCATAATATTCCAATAATAATCAGAATAATAGCTTAACCAGAATAAAACAGCTTCACTTAAGAACAATCAATCTGAACAGTCTGATGGAATTAATTTTCGGGAATTCATTTTCTATTGGAAAGGTGGGATGTACGCATTTAATAATTTGATTAATAAGTAGAAATTACCTATTAAAACATTTGATAATCTGATTAATAGGTAATATGTAAATAGATAAAAATTAGCCAGGTAAACACCCATTTGTTTAGTTTTTTCTCCGTAATTTACTCCTTGTCACTAGGGGGCTCCACATTAAGGCTACTACCACCAGTCAGTCAGGGAGGGCCGAAGACTTTTACATGTTTTCTCCGAATTGGGGGCAGCGCAACACACTCGGAGGACAGCGCTATCCGCTCCTTCCTCTTGCATGAGCTCACAGACGCCCACGATTGGCTGTAGAGCCATCCCACCCCGCTGAGAGAACTCAGCCAATCAGCTCTCTCTAGACCCTCAGCTGCGAGAGGCTCCCATTTGTTTCTCTCTTATCGGAATAAACATATTCTTACTGCGCGTTTGCCCCATGTGGGGCTAACATTAGTCGACCTGATCAGTTTCCAGATGAAGATTTCGTTTCCACTACTGATTAATCAACTCTCTTCCACCTGTGTTTTCTTTCATCCCCTGGGTCTTTGGCTGAGGAAGTGGCCCTGATTGGCTCAGCATTTCACACGTAGTAAAGCATTTAACCAATCATAGATCAGACAAAATTCTTGCAGCCAATCATAATGAAGAAAGAGGGATATGACAGAAAATAGGATATAACATAAGACGAGTAAGACAATATTTTGGGAGGCTCTTGAAGGCACTGGTCAGGGAAACACTTAGCTAAGTGGTGGGCTGCTTGAAGGTGCTTAGCATATCAGTGTATGACGTGCTATTAGCATTCTAGCATTCCGTTCCATATGTTACCACCAACAGGGATACTTTAAACTTTAAAGTTATGCTAGCAAAAGATTATCATTGGTGTAGAATGCTGAAAGGGAGTGCTGTTGAAAATGTCCCGGGTGGTGCTGTAACCTCTCACAGCCGGAGGTCTAGAGAGAGCTGATTGGCCGATGAGAGGTACTTAGTGCTCCCACGTTAATCACGGCTCTACAGCCAATCAGGGGCGTCTGTGAGCTCGCACAACGGAAGGAGCGGATAGCGCTGTCCTCCGAGTGTGTTATGCCACCCCCAACGGTGCGTGAGCGAGCAGTTTG
The DNA here is from genome assembly GCA_011419295.1 of Clarias macrocephalus. NCBI lineage: Eukaryota > Metazoa > Chordata > Actinopteri > Siluriformes > Clariidae > Clarias > Clarias macrocephalus. Next base: position 181,107 of record JAAGKR010000035.1, on the reverse strand, counting down.
AAAAGATGCGGTCGGATGGCGTCACGTGGTTCGGAGGAAACACGTGATAGTCTTCGGCCCTTCCGGCTGAGTGGTAGTAGTAGCCTTAATGTGGGAGCCCCCTAGTGACGGGGAGGAATTGGACACGACTAAGGAAAATCGAGGAAGGAAAATCCAAAAAAAAAAAAAAAACAAAAAGGAAAATGTCAGCACACCTGTGATGCAGTCGTAAGCATGAGGGCACAGCCGTGCTGATATTCAATACAACAGCACAACCTTGAGTGTGATATTTATACAACAGTTCCACAAACACCATTTCTTATTATCAGATTAGGGATTGTTTGTTTATTTAACTAGTTATTTTGATCTGCCAACACATTAGCAACCGACAGTCACTGTTATTAACAGGGGTTGTTAAAGTAGTTTTAAATTCTTACCGGTACTAGCCAAAATGTGAGGAGAATAAACCATGGAGGTGGTGGTCAGCATTGAGAAACATGAGATTTACTTTATATTTCCACTTATTCCTCTATAGATATATCAACTAACTTCTGGGTTTCTAGTGTTGTAGTGTCCTTGATCAGGACTTAGACAGGGATTTGGGATTTAGACTTGAACAGAACAACATGGAGATTTCAGAGGCAGGCTTCTGTAAGGGGTTCTGGCCTATTTCCAGTACTGCAGACCGTACAAGGCTACTTTTACTCATGCTGATGAGTGACAGTTAGTGTAACTGATGATTGTAAGAACGTACAATCATCTTTATGGATCACACTGTGATGTAGTGTGATCCATAATGTTAAATGTCCCAGTGGTGTTATACTCTACTATTACGACTCATGAACTGCCTCTTGTCCGATCAGATTACACAAACAGAGCTAATTGTTGTACATTAATTTGTAATAAGTTACCTTTGCTCTGATAATGCAAAACAATGGTGAGAATCCTCTTAAATATGTTAATTAAAATCTAACAACCTCCAAGGCTGCTTACCATAAATTTCAAGATGTTTTCTCAGTTAGAAATCTTCCACACTGTTGAAGCACGCTGTTGTGTAAAAGAGAAATTCAGGGTAAGAGCATTCCTGGTGAAAAGTTTTGTCTTTTTTGAGGTGACTGTTGTACCTTAGTAATGATTTAAATCTTGCAATCATTTAAAATTGTGAATCAGTTGTGACTGCTTGTGACTTCCAGAGAGCCAATGGGTATCTTTTGTATTTAGGATTCCAAAGGGTTCTCAGAGACACAAATCAGCTTCCTCTAGTTCCTTTTAGACTTTTAGGCAATTGAGACCCTCAAACCATACTGGCATGTTTTGGGGAAGTGGAAAGAAACCAGAGAACCCTAAGAAAACCACTGCAGACACAAGGAAAACATTTGTTTCAGTTCATGTTTATTTATACAATGGTTTGAACAATTATCCTTCCCCCACATGGACTGAACACAGTACAGTAACTCTGAACCAATGAGCTGAGTTGTGTCAGAGCTACCCACTGGATCATCGTAAAAACCATGTATGTACAGTATGTGTTTACCATAGCTTGCTGCCAGGCCTGTTTTAAATTATCCACTTCACTGAAACTAGTAAATATTTCCTTATGTCTTCCTCTAACAAGAATAACAGCACTTCTGTCAAAAAATGCTGACGTTGTGGATGGCCCAAAATTTATATTTTGTCTTTGCATGATCTTAATACCTGATGGCATAACACCCGAACACTGGAATATGAATTCATTAAAGTGCTAATTATGCTCTTTTTAAAAATCTATTCTGAATGACTGATTATTATGATATAAAAATTAACATGGGGTTCAAGATTTAGTTTGAAATGAAATTCTGAATTAAAATTCTGTCCAGCTCTCCCATCTCCTCAGTTTCCAAAGCTTTAACTCTTATGTCACTATACCATCATCAATGCCATTACCCTTGCCAACTAAACAAACTGAGCGGAACACTTTCCCTAATATCTGCAGTGCTTATGTAAAAATTTAAATCTGGTGTTTGTTGTCTTCACTGCATGGTTTTCTTACTATTATGACATTATGATGATTTTTTCTCCTCCTATTAAATATCAATGTCCAAGCAGCAATATCTATTATATGACATTTGTGCAACAAACAAGTGCCAAAAAATATGAAAAATAAAATATGAAAAATAAAAATATGTGACACAGAACATTTCCTAAAAACACATTCAGACATGTATGTACATGTGTACAGTTATCTGGGGTTGTATTTATAGCTGTTACTTTGAATTTTATCGAAGTGTTGTTCAATAATATACCCTTCAAGCAAATATTTGGACGACTGATGGACGAGCGATGACAGCTGTTGTGAATCAGATAACGTCAAACACATCTGTTCAAATTTTTTTTGGAACTGTTTTTCAACCATGACAGGACGTGTCAGAGGGACATAATTTCAACAGTCATCAAATGTCCAAAAATTTGCTGGGCCCTATCATCTGATTTTTAACTAAGCAGTTAAGGGCCTTCCTCAAGGGCCCAACAGGCGATGTCTTACCAGTGCAGGGCTTTGAAGTCTGATTTGAAGCCCAACATCTTAACCAGTGATCTAATCCATACACTTGATCGAATGTAATAAATAAGGTGATATAAAGGGCTACGTGGGAAGTTAATTTTTGAGCATGACATGATGGGAAGGCATCGCCCTCTTGTGGACGTGGAGTTATGTCAGGATGCTTAGGACTGTTTAATCAAGTCCCTTATGCATGTTTTTAGTCAAGAGCAACCTGAGCAAGTATTACACAATCACACAGGGTCTGAGTCGGCTGTTGTTATTAATGATATTCATTAATTACGTGCCTTGTAGCTATAGAAGCAACAGGTAGGAAGCTATTAGGATTCAAAGTCTTAACATATTTATAGTGTCGATAAAGAAACTTGGAAACCATCATAATTAACATCACCAGTCTAATTTATGTTATGGGAGCTAAGTGAAACGTTTTCTGGACTGAAAGAAAGCCTGGGTCATATATTTTTCATGAACGATCAGAGCAAGTGCGTTAATGATTTCTTTCCTGGCCTAGGTGTGGAGCCTAGTTACGACGGGTAGAGTCTCAACTGGCGTTCTTCTGGAAGTAGAGTAAACTACATAGGATGTGTGGGCCATTATTACACCGCCAATGTAGTGTGTCTATGTAGGGAATAAGGAGTAGTTTGGGCTCGAGCCATCGCCTGATCCAGGATCAGCCTGTAGCGCAGTGTCCTATATTGGAGGAAGCCGCACAGGCCCGCCATTTCACTGAACGCCTTTCTGGTGCTTTTAACACGCCTGCAGGGTGGCGGAAAAAAGGAGGAGGGGAAGAAGACAGTGGGATTTGGGCAGAGAAAGGGATGAGAGATGAATCAAAGAAGCTGTGAAATGTTTACCGGCAAATGTTTATTGAACAATGTAACGGTAGAGTAACGTTAGCTGATATTAATCTCGCCTCGGTTCGGGATTTTTCCTCTCGGCGCGTGCGTGGACCAGAGCCCGGGTTTCATCTCAGCCTGATATACCTCTACCTCTATTTCATTTCTTTTTCTTTCCTTTTTCTTCCACAACCACGGACTAAAAACAGACACGCAGCACAACATATTAGTGTTGTCATCATTTTTTTTATTTTTCATTTTTTTATTTTTTATTTTGAAGAAAATCCGACATTTTTTTCCATTTAACCGCCTCGACGCGCTGAAGATGTCGGGCCAGAGCATTACGGACAGGATCACGGCCGCTCAGCACAGCGTTACCGGCTCGGCCGTGTCCAAAACCGTGTGCAAGGCGACCACACACGAAATCATGGGTCCTAAAAAGAAACACTTGGATTGTGAGTATTTAATCGACCTGACAGGTTAAGATTTTGGCGCAGTACCGATGGAAAGATGCTCGAGATTCCCGCTTCGGATTGTATTGTTATGGCGACGTTAACAGAAGCGACAATGGGCAGCTAAGCTAATAGTTATTCTAATAGTTATAAATAAGTTAAACATTGATTTTTCGTACACGTTATTTTGAATGAAATAAGATTTGTTGCCTCAATCTAGGGCCATATATTTGCACGTATGATATTGAAGTAGGCCCAGGTGTAGCCTGTGTAGACAAAGATGAAAATAATCTCTTGAGGGTTTTACATTGCAGCGGCAGGAAACGGAATCAGCTTCACATCTGTTCAGAGAGCCGGGTTACATTAGTCTCATGTAGTACTCTACCATGCTTTCCAGTCATCGTAACTCAACACAAATTACGCAATCACCTGAGAAAATTGTGTTTTTGCTGTCACTTCAGTGTTAAAGTGATGCTGATGTGATTTCAGGATAGTTTGTGCAATATCCTTTAGAATGGTTTGCAATCCCATGTCTGTCCTGTACATCCCAGAGATTATGCTTTTTTATTCATTTATTCATTCCTGTAGAGAGATTTATATGTTTTTAAATATAGATGCAGGAAAACACAAGTGTGAAGAGTTTTTCTCAAGGGCTCAACATTGGCTGGGATTTGAACTCGTACCCTTACAGATGTACCTCGGCATCCAAATTCTGAGTCGAAATTTTGTAGTGCGAAACGCATTTTCCCATAAGAAAATAATGTAAATGGATATAATCCATTCCAGCCACACTTAAATATTACCCATATTACCAATTTCCAACACTATAATTATATTTCTTTATATAACAACAATCAAAAAATTCAGAAAATACATGTAAATGAAGTAAAATATGAAATACATAGACATTAAATCTTACTTAACCGTAACTTATGACTCTTCTTGGCGCTGGCTGCTTTAAAAACAAAGCTATTTTTTCTTGCTAGCGGCATTGCTAACATTCTTGGTGCTATGTCTTTACTAAATCTTGCACAAAATGAAAAAAGAAAAGAAAAACACCACAAAAAATATGTAAACTTGCTTTGCTTGGCAAACTCATGTTTAACTCGTGTGTTTAACTTCTAGTGGTTAGCACTGTGGCCTTGTACATTCAGGGTCCAGAGTTCGATTCCCTCCTCAGGTCTGTGTGCATGTTCTCCTGGTGCTGGGTGGGTTTCCTCCGGGTACTCTGGTTTCCTCCCCCAGTGCAAAGACATACAGATTAGGTTAATTGGCATCCCCAAATTGTGCCCTGTGCTCCCTGTAATGGCAGTCCAGGCTGTATGCCACATTGTGCCCAAAGTCTCCTGGGATAGGCTACAGGCCCCCCATGAAACCTTAAGAGATTCTGCTAAGAAGAGATGCAAACATTTTTCTTAAGCAAAACTGAATTTGTATAGGACAACAGTTTGAAAGACAGTGAGTGTGATTTCATATATTTTGCATAACGTTGAATCAATTAGTAGTGGTAATCTGGGATTAGGCTAATTGGTGTTCCCAAATTGCCAGGAGTGTGTGCAAATGTGTGCCGTGAGATGGGTTGGCACCCTGACCAAGGCTTCCTGCTAACCTGTACAGGATAAGCAGTATAGTATAGCAGTAGTTCTTATTTTGTGCATTAAGTTGTTCATGTGCATTTTGAAACAAAATTATAACTTTTTACGTTTATTACCGTTACCTTTACTATTACCTTTACATGCCCGAATACCATTTTATGTCTTGGATTTCATGCATGCAAAAAAATCTTAAAGGATCAAAAAGTTCAGTAAGACAAGCCATTTGTAAGGTTCTACTGCTCCAAGAGTTTTATATACTTATATAATAAATATGATCCAGCCCATGTATGGAGTTTGAAGCCATGTGCTGAATTAGGTCTGTAAAAGTATATGAGCATGGAAAATGCAAAACCATTCAAAGCATGTGGTTTACAGGAGTAGAAATAGCTATGACTTATTTAGTCTCAGGGATAAGCCTGCTCATGATGGCTGGAAATAACCAAGCAATTTCTTAAGTCTTAGTTGCATTGCATGTATAAATACATATATGTGACTTAACTCGATCAGCCATAACATTAACTGCTGGCAGGCGAAGTGAAGAACGTTGAACTCATTACAGTGGCACCTGGAAGTGGGTGGGGGTATATTAGGCAGCAGCTGAACATTTTGTCCTTGAAGTTGATTGGGATGACTTTGACAAGTTCCAAATTGTGATGCTAGACACCTTAGTAGCAGCAACTCCCTCACTGCAGCTCATGTGGGATGTTCCTTGTCTGCCAGGGGAAAGACCTCCCAAAAGCGGTACAAGGAAGGAAAAACCGGTAAAAAAAAAAAAAAACAGTGACTTATAGAATTCAATAGAAGAGCTACTGTATCTCTAATTACTGAAGAAAGTTAATGGTGGTTCTAGAAAGAACTAGAAACTTAAAAGATGTCAGAACACACAGTGCATCACAGTTTGTGGCGTATGAGACTGTGTAGTCGCAGCCTTGTCAGATTGTCCATTCTGACCCTTTTCCACTACAGAAAGCACCTATAAATAGGCACGTGAGCATCAGAATTGGACCGCAAAGAAATGGAAGAAGTTGGCCTGGTGTGATAAATCAAGTTTTCTTTTACATCATGTAGATGACTGGGTGTGTGTGCCTTGCTTACCTGGGGAAAAGATGGCACCAGAATGCACTATGGGAAGCAGGTGAACCAGTCGAGGAAGTGTGATTATTACATTGTTACTGACCAAGTACACCCTTTCATGGAAACACTATTCCCTGATAACACTGGCCTCTTTCAGCAGGATAATGTGCCCAGACAGACTGCAAAAATGGTTGAAGAATGGTTTGAAACACAAAACAAGTTTGAGGTGGCCTCCAAATTCTCCAAGTCACAATCCAATCGGGAACCTGTTGAATGTGTTGGAAGAACAACAGCTTGGTGTTCTGACGGCTTGGTGCCAGATACCACAGCACACCTACAGAGGTGTAGCGGAGTCCATGCCTCGACAGGTCATGGCTGTTTTGGGCAAACCAAAAGGAGGCTCTCCTCAATATTAGGCAGGTGGTCATAATGTTATGGCTGGTTGTGTTAAGGTTGTGTAAGTTTTGTGATGGTGGACAGTGTATATTGGTCGAAGTTACTGCACCCAAGGAAACTTCAGGGATTTTCAAACCTGTTTTTAAACTATCATCCCTCTCCTTCAAAGCATTTCTTTAATTGCTGGACTACTCAGATGGGTTCAGGTTTTGTTTTGTCCAGTGCTATCTGTACTATTTCTGTGTTTCTTAATTGCTGTAAAAGATCTATTACTGTACAACATAGTTTGTTTTGGTCTATTTTAGTAGCTATAAGCCATGTATGGTGAAGGATTGCTTGTCCTCTGAGACAGCAGAGCATGAATCAAAGTTGGCAGCAGTTTGAAACCCGTCCTGGCAGACATATTATCAGAAGTCAGACTTCCTCGATTACTGAAAACTGAAACCATAAAGACGTTTGCTGAATATCAGCCCCATACGAGCAGTTTAACGCAGAAGATTTGCCGTGAAGTGATTGTTTTTCAGCTTTATTTAAAAAAGAGCTGAAATTCTTAATTCCAATGCTGCCTTTAATGTGCAACTGTGACAGTCTCACAGCACAAAGATCCCTGTTACCTGAATACTAGTCCACCTCTGGGTCACCTGTTTCACATTACACCTTCATTTATTTACTCACTGCAGGTGCTAGCATTGTTTTCGGTGTATATTTGAAAAGTCTCAGTTTTGAGCCTTGACTTTATTTGATTGTATTTCAATATTCTGGATTATTTATATTTATATTTATCGTTTTCCTGATCCTCTCTCGTTAGTGATTGCTTGTTCTTTTGGTATTTAGTCTTTTGAATATGAAGCAAACCTTTCAACCCTCTCGCTGTATTATTGCTCGCTGTGTTATTGCTACAGTATATTATATTGCCTAATAGTTACTATGTGAATGTCTTATATGGTCAGTTTAATATGAATCTGTCATTTGTCATTGTATGAGCCTCAGAAAGCTTTAAGTGAATAGAGAAAGCAGCAGACTTTTTTTTTTTATGTTTAGAAACTGGAGTTGAAGATATGGCCGTAGAAATAAATTTGGCCTAAAGTGAAATATGGATTAGATATTTTGTTTATAGAATAGACAAGAAAGATGAAGCCCTAAACACAGCATCATCACTGTGCATGTACAGTGAGGTAATTTTGGTTTTAAATTTGCACATTCACTACACATTTGTAATTTTTTTATTTCTTAAGAAAGTCAGACACAAAAAAGGTTAAAGAATGTTTTTTCTTACTCTCGGCTGAATAAATTTTTTCCTGTTAAAGCCATCTGAAGCTACTCTGTCTACTCTGAAACACAGATCATCAGTGCTTTTATCGTGAACGAGTCAGTAAGGGAGCGTCTAAAAATGCATGACGTGGGCAAGAATGTAATCTTCTACCAAGATTATATTAGTTCACTTTGATATCTACATTTTGCAGAGTTAGCATACAGTATGGCTAAAGGATTCAATTACTTGTTATTGCATATACTAACAACTACAGCAAGCTTCTTTAAATAAAAGTCGTCTATTGTTATTCTTTTCTGCAAACAAAAATATAAATAACTCCTTATGATTAGCAGTATATCATGCTCTATTCTTTCTATCAAACAGTATGACATTACCATGTGCTACTGTAGGTATATCTACTCACCAGAATGTTTCTAGGTACCGTTTCTCTTAAAATAATCAACCCTCAGCTCTAAAAAAAGACTGTATTTCACCATATTTTTAACCATATTTTTCAACTACAGATGAGTAGTGGCTCTGGCTTAAAGAAAAAAAAAAAGAAAGAAATTATGATGGTACTGGTGTCAAAAGGCTAACCTGGCATCACTACTGCCTAATTATCATTTTTATTGATAATATAAAATGTGATGTGATGATAAAAAAAGTAAATAAAGAAAATATGTGATTTATATAATGTAAGGATGGGAATCAACAGAGACTACTACATTATCATGATACCAAGCCGATAATATCGATGATAATCAATTCAGAATCGATTCGTATTCCGATTCTGTACAGATCACCATTTCCTAGCAAAATATCCCGATTCAATATTTTATACATACATTGGTATAGTATAATATGTATAAACAATACATTCTAAACAACAAATTATAAACAATGCATTTAAACAATACAAAATAATTTCAAGAATACAAGAGTATTCAATTTTTATAAATTAAACTTTACTCCTACTTCATAAGATTTTGTGGTGCATTCCAGTGTATGAATAGTTTAGAGTGTGCCACCTCTAGGATTATAGACAATGATAGACATTTACAGAAGACTTCAAGCACAGTACAGTGACGAGACTCATAGCCACAGTAAAACATTTTAATGGTGCAAACGCTTTAAAGACGTCTGTACGTTTATGAATGACAATACTCTCTGATGTATTTTAACAGTTGATTATTCATGTGGATTATACACTTGAATGGGAATAACATAGGAATAACACTTGTTACTAGGAATAACACAAAATGTGTGAGGAATAACTTCTCTAAAGATTATTTCCTATCATCTTCAATAACTATATAATTAAATTATAGCTATGGACTTAGTTTAAAATAAAAACAAAATGTACAACATTAATCGTAATTCAAAGTTCATGAGGATAACCTTCATTCGTCTTATTAAACTGAAAATTCTACATACATTTTACTACGAATACACTACAACTACACTTACTATTGAATAAAAATTAATCCCCTGTCATGAAACATCTTTAGTATGGCTTATTTGACTCCTTGGTTAAAACCGCTATGTGGTTCCAAACTATGCGCCCACCAGTGTGCGGTTCTTTGGTTTACAGAGTAAAAAACCTCTTAGTGACTCATGCATTGATTCGTCTTCTTTCTAGATTTGATCCACTGTACCAACGAGATGAACGTGAACATTCCTCAGCTGGCTGACTCGCTGTTCGAGAGGACCACCAATACCAGCTGGGTGGTCGTCTTCAAATCCCTCATCACGACACACCACCTAATGGTTTACGGTAATGAGGTCAGTGCTGATGGCAACCGTTTCTAATATTCAGGGTTATTTATGTTAATGTTAATATACTAAGAGACACTATTATGCTTGGTGTTGTTTTTCAGCGTTTTGTGCAGTATCTGGCCTCCAGGAATACTTTATTCAACCTCAGTAACTTTTTGGACAAAAGTGGACTACAAGGTACGATGCGTGAAAGTTCCAGGAATTCATTTTAAAGTGTATATAAAGTGTATTGATTAGATTTTTTGTTTCAGGTTATGACATGTCAACATTTATTCGACGGTACAGCCGATATCTGAATGAAAAAGCAGTGTCATATCGACAGGTGGCTTTTGATTTTACAAAAGTAAAGCGTGGGTAAGACATTTCATAAAATACATGTGTGCTTTTTTAAATCATATTTAAAAATATAAAGAAATACTATATATGAGTGTAATTAAACGATATCTCACAAGAGGGAGTGCCGTTGTGATGAATATTAGCAGGCCTGTTGCTTTTATTCAATAGTTTGGTATGACTTAAATAAAGACTTAAACGACTATTAAGTAGAAAAAGTTGTTGACATAACATTATCAGATGTCATATTTGCTCTAAACTCTCCTCAGCATGGCGAACTGTACCGTCCTACTTTCACCCATGTTGCGACCAACATTTAGTTTATTAAATCACTGTCGAACCGTCCATTATCACCACTTTTGAAAAGCCTCTCATCCAACCAGATTCCACGGTCGGAACTAACTGTTGTATAAAGCTATGATTTCAGAATTATGAACATCAGATTGCGAAGCATTATAAAATGCCTACATTAAAACCATAGCAATCACTTTTTTTGTACTAAATCACTTCTGTTACAGTTGTGACCTAATTTTTAGGACAGACCATTGAAATAATGCTTCATAATGTTTTCCTTTAGGGTTGACGGAGTAATGAGAACCATGAATACAGAGAAGCTCCTTAAAACCATTCCGATCATCCAGAACCAGATGGATGCCCTATTAGACTTTAATGTAAGCTTTTGCACGATCCTAAATGTCATATTTTGGTCTAGATCTAGACCTGATGGAATTAATATTCATACAGAGTGAACCGCTTTCCATCAGATCTTTTTCTTAAGTTGATACAGAGTTATTGTTTAGCAGTAAATCATTCTGTGAGGAAAATCGAATTATTCTTCTATGTTCAGGTCAATGCCAATGAGCTCACCAACGGGGTCATTAACGCAGCCTTCATGCTCCTCTTCAAAGACTCAATCAGGCTTTTTGCCGCTTACAACGAAGGGATCATCAACCTGCTAGGTAAAGCATGCCACACATCCACATATGCGAGGAAGAATGAATACAATTTTCATGCATGTTCACAAAAGAGTTCGTAGCTCCAGTTCATGGTGTACTTTATGATAACTTCTTCATTTTATTATTATTTTCATTATTATTAGTAGTAGTAGTATTTAATAACAATATCATTAATTCAACACAATTATTCGTGGTATAAAATATTATTTTGTTACACGGTATTATTTTGCAAAAGTATACTATTTTCCTCCATGAATTTGTAGCTTTTTGATATTCTTGTTGAGCTGTCTTAAGTTCCTTAGACCATGGCTGTTCAAATCCAGGCCTGTGGGGCCAGTGTTCTGCACAGTTTGTTATTGGTCAACTTTGAATCACGCCCATTGAGCATGGCAATTAACAGATGAGCTGAATCAGCTGAGGCTGAGCAGAAAAAGACCCAAACTGTGCTGGAATTAAACAGCCCTACCTTAGACAATGCTTAATGAATAGTTATGACAAATACCCTAAGTTCCTTTAGGCATTATTTTAAATTGTTGCAATTACTGTAGCAGTGTCTAAAGGGCATTGGTTACTCTGTGGTAGGATTCTTAAGGCTGATTTTTTACTGCCTAAGCAGTGCGAGCATTTAAACTTGTGTGCTGGTGTGTCTGTGTCGATCTGTAATTACACTGCCAAACCACTAGTTGGTGGTTTCTGTGCCACAAAAATGCGTAGGAGAAGAAACTGCTGTCTCGGAAATCAATCACAGTTGTAGCGGTCTGCCTCATCACAACATGTTCTTACGTTTCTGGGGAGGTGCATGTCAGACTACACCTGGTACAAGGAAGCATAAACTTAATGCAGGAATCATGTGCATAAATCATGTTTTAGCTGCCACCCGGGATGCCCAGGTTCAAATTCTAGCCAATGTCCCAAAAACCAGCCACTGGATGTAGAGCATTCATAGTACCGGTTCCAAGTCTGGAGAAAAATGGGAGGGTTGTGTTAGGAAAGACCTGCGTAAAACCTGTGCCAAGCTGCATGTGTGATTCGGATGTTCCTCTGTGGCATCCCCTTATCAGGACCAGTTGAAAACACAACATATGTATCACAGTATAACATTCATGTTGTTGTACTGTAATAATGCAGCTTTTTGCTTTGCAGTAAATGCTCAAATAGAACACAAATTCAGAACAAAACCATAAAAATTTGTATTAGCATGTATTTTTAAGTATTCTACTCCCTTATTTTCTTAGGCTAAACTTAAGTATGATTAAATGATAAGCATTTTGAGAATATTGTGTTCCTCTGTGCTTAAGATGTCTGTAATGGTGAAATGAACCTGCATCGTGCATCGTTTCATGTTGAAAAAAAAAAGAGGATTTTTTTTATCTGATACAGGCCAATCTTGAGAAAATCGTCTAGAATCAATCAGTGTATACAGTAAAAAATGTGTTCACCTCGCTGTGTTGAAACTGCAGGTGAAAAACTGCTTAATCATCACTAATCTTTTTCTACCCTTTACCGTGATATACAACCATGGCCAAAAGTTTTGGGAATTACACAAATATTAATTTTCAGAAAGTCTGCTGTTTCAGTGTTTTTAGATATTTTTGTCAGATATTACTGTGGTATACTGAAGTCTAATTACAAGCATTTCATAAATATCTGAAAGGCTTTTATTGACAATTACGTTACGTTTATGCAGTGTATATATATTATTATGAGTTAATATATATTACCGTCCTTTACAAGACCTCTGCAGTTCGTCCTGGCATGCTACATCCTGACTGACGGCATCCCATTCTTGCATGACCAATGCTTGGAGTTTGTCAGAATTTGTGGGTCTTTGTTTGTCCGCCTTTTGAGGATTGACCACAAGTTCTCAATGGGATTAAGGTCCAGGGAGTTTCCTGGCCATGGACCCAAAATTTTGATGTTTTGTTCCCTGCGTCACTTAGTTATCACTTTGGTCTTATGACAAGGTGCTCCATCATGCTGGAAAAGGCATTGACCATCACCAAACTGTTCTTGGATGGTTGGGAGGAGTTCGGAGATGTTTATGCACCATTCTTTATTCATGGCTGTGTTCTTAGGCAAAATCGTCAGTGAGCCCACTCCCTTGGCTGAGAAGCAACCACACACCATCCTGAGAATGGTCTCAGGATGCTTTACAGTTGGCATGACACAGGGCTGATGGTAGTGCTACATGACAAATTGTGAGCCTTTTTTATAGACCTCGTTTGTAAACACAGAGGTGTAGCTTTTTATTTTGGGTGTAGTCTACAGTAGTTTGAGGCTAAATAATTCCCAGAACATGTTAACTAACATTGGCTAGTCAGTTTTGTCAGCTTGTATTTTAACAATAAAAATACAAGTTTATATGAATATAAACAGTATGGTCGCTCACTCTCTTAAAGCCACGGGGGTTACTGGTAAAAGGTAATGTTAACCAGTGTGAGCGTGTTGCCAACCCATACCTCTCACTGGATGGCTCTATCAGGATTTCTTACTGTGGAATCAGTAGACATTTAACCTGAAATCTGATTATTGAATTTGCTAACTCCGTCTGCAAACCTACAGCTTATCTCTTAAATCTTTGCATTTTTGCAGGTCTGTACATGATCATTCAGGTTAAACCGCTGTGTTATGGTACTGTATCCATTTATCCTAAGCTTATTCCTGCTAGATCCAAAATTTCTGATTAACATTTAGAACTGTGTTCATGTCTATAACAGACAATAGTTAAAGAATGTGTACTACAAACGTGGGCATTTCAGAGGACCGCCTCAGAAAAATCCTTTTGTCCTATCGCATTTAACCAAAGTTATATATATACATAACGTCTACTTAGTCCAACTGTAGTCCAACTATGGACGGTGAAGGCCAGTGGTGTTTATGACCGTGGTAGGATCTCCGGTCAACATCTGCATGAGTATGGGAGTGAACCCAAATGGAACCCATCAAACATGGGGAGAACATGCTAACTCCATAGGAAGATAGTATCTATGTAGAAAGACTAGTGTTGGTTAAAGCTGGGCGATATCCCCCATAAATAGAATCTCGATTTTTTTAGACCAAATTCGATTTTAAAACGATTTTTTTTGCTTAAAATAAAAATAAATAAATAAATAAATAAATAAACAGACAGTAAAGGTTTTTTATTATTATTATTTACTTAAGCAAAACGATATAACCAAACATTACCTGCTTATTTGGATTAAAAGTATATATATTAAATCACTTTTTGCAAACCACATGCAACTTACATGCTGAATAAAATCAAATAGGTGCCTGACAGCATTTAAAAAAAAAAAAAACTGTGTATCTGGGCATAATGTCTTTAGCGATATAACATGACACATCAGTAATATCTTTCCATCGAGGCCGCTCTTATCATATGGGATACAGCGGGGAAATGTGCTCACTGTTTTCACTTGGCTTTTAGCCGGTGTTTTCGCGCTGCCGCTTGGCTTGTTTATCTCGCAGCGGCAAACACGACGTCGATTTAACAGTGTGGCTCTGTTTGAGGTGCGCGAGGAAATTAGTCGTGCTCGAGTAAATTAGCTTCTTTTAGTTGCCACAAACTTCAGACGAATTTTACACCGGGCTTTGGCTTGTTCAATGTGTAAAGTTGCGAATCCGAATAATTTCCATACGACTGAAGAAACCGCGCCTCTGTTGGAAACGAGGTCTTTGGTTTCATCAACGCGCGCTGCCATGTTGTATCTCGTATTTCCCACGTGTGAGTCACAGAGGGGGCGTGGCAGAACTACAGAAGGTCGCGGTGCCGCACCAAAGTGAAACTGTAAAATCGATTTAAAACTCTCACAAGTGAGCGGTTAATTAGGCGCGCCATCATGTGGTCGGACAATCTTGCCTCTTAATTATTCTGCCATTGGTGCAATTACAATTTATCTAATATTTTAATAAATTTAATAAATACCTGTTTGGGTATTTTGCAGGGCCTTACGGTTGTTTGTAGGGGCATTACGGTTGTACTCTATTTACGGTAAACTGTTGCAGTGATTGGTTCTGTTGAGTGACGCGTATAGCCACACCCACTTTGAGGAAAAAAGCGTTGTATTCGCCTTAAAAAACGATGGCTGCTGTGAGATCATCCGGCACAAAACTGATATAAACCTCCCTTCTACTCAACAGTTTGATTTAATCCATGACACAGGTTCAACTTCAGGCAAATGCCAAAGGACTGGCAAAGTATCATTAAATTCCATCGAGCCAGTTTTGCTTGATGCAGTGACAAATTCAGCTGGACAGACAGTCAAAGATCCAGACATATAGACAGAAATTTTACCGGGACTGGTTTCACATCCTCCAAAGTATGAAATTTAAAGGTATAATTGAAAGGATGAGTTCTGACAAAACCTTTCTTACATTTGTATAGATGGTATTGTTGTTGCTGTTGTTTTGGAACCCTCTCTGGTTGTAATGCTATTGTAAGCAGCTTACCGAGCAACGATTTATAACATACACTTCTCAGTCAGGCAGATTTTTGTGAAGTTCGCAGTTGGTAAGAGGATGCATATTTATGGACAGTTTCTGAGAAATGAGTCAGTTACTTCTAAGCAATTTCTGAGTACTAGGAGAAGACTTTGGGGAGCTAATCCATACCGCTTAATCCTTTATACAGGGTTGCAGGGGGGACCTGGAGCCTATCTCAGGAATCTTTGGGCACGAGGTGGGGTGGACAGTGTGCCAAACCATCGCAGGGCACACAGACACACTCACACACTCATTCATTTGACAATTTGGGAACGCTAAATAGCTTAAACTGCATGTCTTTGGACTGTGGGAGGAAACCGGAGTACCCGGAGGAAACCCACCAAGCACATGGGAACATGCACACAGAGGTGGCAATTGAACCTAGCCAAGAATCCAACCCAGACCTCTGAGGTGCAAGGCGACAGTGCTAACTACTTAGCCACCCTGGAGGGCTAATCTATTATTTGTTAAGAGCTTTTCATTGTTTCAACAGTTATATTTTATGAAATGTAAAAAAAAAAATAACTGTTTCCATCCACAGAGAAGTATTTTGACATGAAGAAGATTCAGTGCAAAGAAGGACTGGACATTTACAAGAAATTTCTCACCAGAATGACCCGTATCTCTGAGTTCCTCAAAGTGGCAGAGGTGACTTTCTCTTGCTGTAGTATTGATGAAAACGTGTAAAAGTTGAGCGCTGTTGTAACACCCATGCTCTTGTCCACCTGACAGCAGGTGGGGATAGACCGAGGGGACATTCCCGATCTCTCTCAGGTAAAATCACACGCTTCTGTTGTGCACTAGCTCCTCAGAGAACATCTTGATCAGGATGCCCAAACTCTTAATTAATTTCTGCTATTTTCCCCTGCAATAACTTTGTTTTGCTCTATTAGAAACTGACCTTGTTATTCTTTAAACCCCCTTATAGTTTTCTTCACTGAGTGAAAAGAATGAAAAAAAAAAATAAATGCATGAATCTTTCTAAAGATACGCATGTAATTGAAAAAAATCTTCACTTTGCTTTTCTAAACTTTCCACTACAGCAAATAAAGGTGTTTTGCGCACAGGGAATCATTGGTGAATGGAAAATTACTCTCTGAAAAATATTTGTTCCTTACATTACGGTGTAAACGCAGCCAGTGTGCAGTTATAACATTGAAATCCGTCTCTATAAACTGAGCCCAATCAACACTTTAATGCTTTAAAATTACATTATTATGCTATAACACTAAACAGTATATAAATTAGCTGTTTTGAAGTGCAAAACAATTATCTCTGATCAATACCACCTTTATATTCTGTATCTATCCTTATGTTTCCACTTCCTGTCTACCTTCAGTTTACAGTATGTGTAAGTACTTTTTTCCTCACCTTTTCTGCACTTGTTTTCTGCTACGTTTTTTTTTTTATAGTTGATTTCAGTGTTTTTTTTTTTTTTCGTTTGTTAGTGACATGTCTTGTCTGGTTTGTGTTACCTGAGCATGGCTGAACTGAATAATTGCTTGCTTTGCCTCAGGCTCCCAGCAGTCTCCTGGATGCTTTGGAGCAGCACCTGGCCTCTTTGGAGGGCAAAAAGGTCAAGGACTCTACCGCGGCCAGCAGGTAGGCTCCGCAGGCATGTTTTTTCAGAATCAGCATGCTTTATTAACCATTTTTTAAACTCTTCATAAGAACCAGCTTTTATGAATTCTCTCAAATTCGTAATACTGCGAAATTTGATCAGAATAGACTAGTGCCATTGCATAGTACAGGTACTCCACCACGAAATGCAGTTTAGCATCTAACAGAAGTGCAAATAGTAGTGTATAAACATCTTTGCAAATATAAGCATTATGCAGCTCATAAGTTAAGAAAAAATATGCCTGTTGATGCAGACGTGATTGAGGTAGCAAATTGCCTAACATTATTCATTGTAGTTGTGAAATGCAGATAGTTATATCCAGCAAGCTAAAATGTGCAGTTATGTAACATTGTGTTTTCGGGATTCACAGGGCAAGCACACTGTCCAATGCGGTATCGTCCCTCGCCAACACTGGCATGTCTTTCACCAAAGTAGACGAGAGAGAGAAACAAGCAGCGCTGGAGGAAGAGCAGGCACGTCTCAAAGCACTGAAGGTGACTAATCAGAACCTAGTTAAATATACAGGGATAATATTAAAGTAATAAATCTTCCTTTATGTGTTATAATTGTTATGTAATAAATAAACACTATATATGAGTGTTAAATGAGTGGACTAGTCAATAGACTAGGTCGTATTAGGGCGTATAGACTAGATCATAACTTTGCCTTCACCCCTAAAGAGTATCAAGTGGCTGCTGAAGATAATTGAATGATAAATAGAATAGCGAATAAAACCTCAGTAGAAATACTGTTTGTCTCATGAATTGAAATACTTTTGTCAGCATTAGCTTCAACCATAAGACTTCATTAAAGTGTCTTTAAGACAATGAAATATATGTTTTGTACAGTGCCGCCACACTTTTAATTTTTAGCACAGTTTTTGACAATTTGAACATGTGCCTGGCCTAATGTGTGCCTCTCCAGGAACAGAGGTTGAAAGAGCTCTCTAAGAGGCCCTCATTTGCCACTACAGACACATCTCCGGTGTCGACCACAGCAGCCAGCATCAGTACCGCTCCTGTCATTGACCTGTTCTCCACCCCAAGCTGCTCTAATGGGTGAATCTTTTAAACATTTTTGTCACGTCTTTAAACCTTTTTTTAATAAAGAAAGAATGTGTTCTGTAATTGGATGTCTCAGTATTAATCAAGCTGGCAAAGTTTTCACATTTAAGTGGAGAATATGTATCATATATGTCAATACACACATAGGTACAGATCTTGAGGTACACAGAGGTACAAGGTCATAACTTGTCACACAGTGGCAATCCTCGATTTTCTATTTTGTAAAAGGTAGAGATGCCAGTACCAGTGTCAGTCCAGTCCAGTGCTTATATGCTAGTACTCAAAAATCTGTTCCAGTACTATTGCTGACGCTGATGCAAATTATGCAAAAAAGCCCCACCATGCACATGAACTACAGGAACAGCAATCAGGTCAACTTGTGTTCTCTTCTCAACATGTTTAATGTCAGCAAGTATGCAAAGTTCTACATGCAAAGCAATTTCGGGATTCTCACACTCGCAAAGCAATAGCAGGTGCATTTGATGTGGAAGTACTTTGTACTCATGCTTGGACTGGTATCAGTTCATCCCTAGTAAAATGTATTCATAAAAGAATGACTTTTTCTAACAAAAAATAGTGTGGCAGAACAGAGCTAAGCTGTGGCACATTAGTTGTTATCGCTCTGGCTTGTTTCAGGGTTAAATCACGCTCCCACCTGATACGTACACCCACCACTTAATCCAGGCCAGAGCTCATCAAGTTTAAAACAACTGATCCCCATGTAGTGCAGCTGCTGCAGGCAAGTGTGGTAACGAACCATGGAAGGATCATTAGATCCTCAATGATGCAGTACATCAGGCAGTCCTCACCCTCCAGCACCTGAGACAGGACAGGTCCCAGTCCTCTGCCTGGCATGTCATTGTCTCTGCACACAAAATGGATTGAAGCAGGGTTGGAAGCAGGGTACCCTTCTGGCACTGATCTGAGCATTAGTCCCTCCCCATTCTAGTGAGATCAATCAGCAAGCTAATGAGGTTTGAATAATTAGACACAAACCTAGGATGTTATCTCAACACCCCCAGGAAGGATATCTCAGGGTGGGGCCTATCCGTCTAGTCAATATTCTGTGTATGTTCTTACAGCATCCTAAGGAGTAAGTGAGCATCTTTCTCAGTGGCAGGGGCTCAGGTCCATTAAATAGACACAAACTACAAAAAAAAAACACACACACACACACACAGGATACAAGATCTCTCAAAAACACAAGCACCTCTATTTTTTTATTATTAAAATGTATTTTTATGTAGTTTTAATTTATTTATAATTTACCGTTCCCTTTAGATCTTGTTAAAGAATTCTGCTTCTCATCCATAAATTTAGGCGTGTTTCATGTAACTGAGATTACACAATGGTAAACTGTGACATGCTGTATGCATGCGATGCATAAATTAGTCACTAGGTGGCAGAAGATTCCACACAGCGAAACATTTTAAACAAACAGTATGTTTATTCCGTTTAGGCCAGTGTTTCTTTGAATAATGTTGGATTCTATTTAGTTCTGACTTTTCACTAAATCTGAAATCAATAAAGTTATTGAGTACCAATATAAACTATTATGAACTAACATAAGCAATAATAAAATAGAAGTACTAATGGATTGATAAATGTTTTATTAATTAACAAATATTTATCTAATCATATTCAAGGTTTTTTGGCCAGAGTTTAATGGTGTTAAAAAAATGTAAATAAAAATTATTGTTTGCAGTTTTTTAGGTAATGCTTAATCCAATCCAGTTTCATTCCAAAAATATCAAACTGCTTTTAAAAACATTTTCTTTATTCTTAGGACCTTGAAGATGGAGAGCGACCTCTTTGACCTGAACAGCACTTTCCAGCCATCTGTGCAGCCCGGACCCTCACTGTCCACACCATGGGGAGGTACTGTACATGTTCCTTCATTTTATATGCGTGTTGGTGTCAGAGATTCTGCGCGATCTAGTCTTTTCTATGTTTTCATTCTGTTTGACTTTTCTATTCTTTTCTCCCTCTTTCTCTGTCTCTTCCCTTTTGCCTGCTCAGATCCTTTTTCTTCTTCCGAAGCTGTCGAAGGCTCCATCCCAACCCTAAACCCTTTTCTAACCAAACATGTCGATCCTGCTCATCCACCTCCTGTGTCATCTGACGGTGTTAGTTTTCCCTCTAGGACATCAGGGCATGAGCTATTCGGTGGTAAACGCACTTCGCTTTCCTCCTTTCCTCCTCCTGCACAATATATTTTTGCTATAAGCACCGTATTACCATTAGCACCACATGGATGTGAGTTCTTGAATTATACGGGAGTAAACATTTTTGTTTACTGCATATTACTTTTTAAACATAGGAAACTCCACAGCGGATCGACAGTTGATTAGAGTGTTATGGAAATCAGATCAAGACAACACCCATGGTTTATGAAAAATATTTTTTAAACAGTGCAGTGAATTATAATCTGCCTGTTATGATATATTTTCCTACTTCCTGTTCCTGTGTTAATATACTGTATAATTATACCACTGTAATAATACCCAATTATATATTATAATCTGGTTTAAAGTAAAAAGTGGCTTTGTTTCCTTTTCCACATTAGATCAAAACAATCCCTTTTTTGATTCAAGCTCATCCATATCAGCCAATTACAAAAGAACAGTGCGGATAGAACACTTAATCTCAGGTAGTATGATGGCAAACCATCCCTACCTATGTTCTTCAGGAAACATAGGGCACTGAGACAGTGCAAAAGGGATGATCTTAAGTACGTGAGAAGCTTATCATCTATACTGAATACCATTTGCCTTTTAAACAAACAAGGATACGTACTGTAGTGCTGGCTGGTACATCTGCTACATGCAAATATTGACCTTGGCTCTAGTGTTGACTCTTCAGACTAATATAAAATACATCACACCTCAAGTGCCTCTAATGTTCGAGATGCAATTTCTCCTTCTTTCCAATCTTGTGTTAGATTCTTTTGGCCAAGCGTCTATGATCCAGCATCTCACAAACCCCTCTCCCTTCCCGCCTGAGCCTTCCACTGTAGCAGGTCTGTTTCGAGGTAGGGGGCCTGTGACTGCAGCTTGCTTTATCTGTAACTCTTTTTGGCTCCTTGTCTACTGTCAGTTCTGTTCTGTGTCCTGTTCTCCTCTCCTACACCTTTTTCTAGTTTTGTCCTAGAACCTTCTTGCCTGACTGAACACTTCTGCTTTGTCTAGATTAAAATTACTTATTAATAGTGGAATAATGCATGAATAATGATTCTACTTCAGGTTTCCCAGTTTGTACTGACTGAGGAAATGAGGTTGTAAGTTTATTAACATCAACGAAAGCAAAAGGGCAAGACAATAATCAAAAAACATGAAAAAGGCTGGGCAATGAGCAACAGGGCATAAGCTGCGCAAATTCAAAAGATTGAAAGCTAAATGAGATCAGTGTCAAAATCAATTAAACTGTTCTACAGTATCACAGAGAATGGATGATTCTGGAGCAAAGCTGCGTAAAGGAACAGTTTTTGAGTTGATATAAATACATTAAATAAAAGTTCATTCATGGAAGCTCCAAGAGCATGCTCACTCGTTCAGCTCTTGTTGCTTGAATCTGGACAACTGAAATTTTCAGGTTAGGAAAGAATCTAGGATGTCCTGCAGGCAAGGAGCCAGCAGCATTTCCCAGGACAACATACACCAATCAGACAAAACATTATCCAAAATATTGTGTAGGAGTGCCTTGTGGCACCTGGTCCCACCTGCTGTAGGTTGTAGACCTGTAGGGCCTTGGGTGCCCATGATCCTGTCACCAGATTACTAGTACAGTATATAACTGGTATATAATTGACTGGCAATTTGTTGATATCTTAATGTTTTGTGGTGTTAATGTTATGACTGATCGATGTATACATCCTAGTCGATACTGGTGTCTTCCACCATAACTGAAGGACTCAAAGATGGCCCTGACTATGTACAGTATGCTGGTTAGAGTTTATCCCTGATGCCTTTCCTTTTGGTTTCTCCTAAATCCCACTTCGTACCTCATTCCCATGGCTCAACTTTATTTGGCATTTCTAAAGAGTAAAGGAATCAAGACTTTTATTAGGACCTTGCTGTGTTCTGGTGTTTCTGAATAGCTTAGTCACTCAGTACGTTTGCATGACATTGTGTTAGTTTGGGGCTTTTAACAGAGTTGCAAACATGTAAGTCCATCGGAAATTATCAGTCAGACTAGCACACTCAGATGATGATGGGTTCCCATCCCAGGCTTTGACCCACAAGTTGAGCAGAATATGTCACTGTCAAAAAAGCCGATGACAATATGGCGGTGGCATCTGTCTTTGGATAATACCATAAGGGATTATGTGAATCTAATTTGTAGAAAAAAGTTGAGCACATACAGTTGTAAAGTTGTCTATGCTCAACCTCCTACCATTTTACCGTTAACTTGTTTATCGATTGTTTTGGTCTGTAAGGCAATAGCTCCACTGGGAATACAATACAAACAAGCTGACAGGGGGAATATCGCCACCTTTCATAGTGGAGTCGGACCGACTTTGGTCAATAAATAATTCCCATGCCATGGTTGTATAATTTGACAAGGACAGTAGTCCAATTTAATGGCCTAGTCAAGCTGTAACCATATCTCGACTTAACTGTGCATGAAAACGTACTGACTGGCAGTTTATTAAGTGCTGTAAATATAAATGCTGGAGATTTATGTCATGTTGAATCGCCAGCTCCAGATGCCTGTGGGCATTAAAATGATGTGAGCTGTGTTGCTGTTTTACTGACTGGATTTTGTGCAAATAAACCCAATCCCAAGCTTCAAGGGGATCAGCACAAAAAGTTTTCAAACGTTACCAGGGATGTTGAGGAATTGGAAGCAGAAATAGCTTGCTGGCAAGCAGAAATCAGAGAAGCTTGGCTTGGGCACACATCTATCATGATTTCCCACAGATTCCCATAGATACTAAATGCAAGTATTTAATTTTGGTTGTTAAAAGTAATATTTGGAATTTCATTTTTGTCTGATTGGCAGTGATGCAGTCATAAAACAGTACATCAGTTTTCTAACATCAAAACAATATTATCAATACAATAGTGCCTAAGACGTACAGTGCACAGTACTGTTTGTCTCTTTGTGTGTAAGCATTTCCAGTTTATTCATGTACAGTACAGACTAAAAGTTTGGACACACCTTCTCATTCAAAGAGGTTGAATTTGTATTATGGCAAAAAGCAGCTAAGTAAAGAAAAACGAGTGGTCATCAGTACTTTAAGAAATGAAGATCAGTCAGTCCGAAAAAATGGGAAAACTTTGAAAGTGTCCCCAAGTGCAGTCACAAAAACCATCAAGCGCTACAAAGAAACTGGCTCACATGCGGACCGCCCCAGGAAAGGAAGACCAAGAGTCACCTCTGCTGCGGAGGATAAGTTCATCCGAGTCACCAGCCTCAGAAATCGCAGGTTAACAGCAGCTCAGCTCAGAGAGCAGGTCAATGCCACACAGAGTTCTAGCAGCAGACACGTCTCTAAAACAACTGTTAAGAGGAGACTGTGTGAATCAGGCCTTCATGGTAGAATATCTGCTAGGAAACCACTGCTAAGGACAGACAACAAGCAGAAGAGACTTGTTTGGGCTAAAGAACATAATAAAGAACACAATAAAGAAAACTCTTTGAATGAGAAGGTGTGTCCAAAATTTTTGGTCTGTACTGTATATTTGCATTATGTTCAATTCAGCTTAGTAGAATCTATGATTGAAGAAAAGTATATATAAATAACAGTGTTTTTGTCTTTTGCAGGATATGGGCCTCCACAGGTTCCGCCTCCACAGAGTACAGGAGAGCTGAATGTTGACTTTGAGTCTGTTTTCGGAAACAAAGCTGCATCCTCTAGTAACCTGGACACCAATGGTACTATATACTACACTTAACACTGTGTACCCATCACACAATTACTGTAGATTTCTGTTTCTTTGCCTGTACTTTTCTTGGTCTCTTGATGACTAATTAGTCCAATATTGCAAATGCAAATGTTTTCTCTTTTTTTAGGTGGCATTTTGAAACCCACAATGGCCAGCTCCAATCAGCCTTCATCTCAGAACCCGGAAAAGCTCATGTCAAATGACCTAGACTCCTCCTTAGCAAATCTCGTTGGAAGTAAGTTTTTATATAGAATTACTTACTAAATTACTATAAGTTATGCCTTTGTGCATTAATCATTATCAATTACATTTCAATTATTTCAGATTTGGGAATCGGAAATGGCACCACTAAAAAGTAAGTTATTTTTATTATTAAATAGTTAAAATAAAAATAAAAAGTATTTTTTCAGTACTAACTGACTCTTAATGTGATGACAGTGATATCCACTGGAACCAGCCAGGGGAGAAGAAACTGACTGGTGGAATGAACTGGCAACCCAAAGCAGCCCCTTCCACTACATGGAACCCAGTCTCAATGGTACATTTTGGAGCTTTTTGTCATAAGAAGCTTGGCAAAGTAAATTGCTTATGTTCTCACCAGTGCCCAATTTGTCTTATAGCCTCCGTCAGTTATGGCTTTCCCTGCAACAACTCCAACAGGCATGATGGGATATGGCCTGGTACGTATTTAGAGATTTTGGGATTTCAACCTCTGGTAGAATAAACCCACTGCAAGGTTTTGCACCGTTACTCCATGCAGAGCTCACAGCTGCAAGTGCATTCATTCACTGCAAAAGTAGCAAATGATAATGCATTCGAATTTAGTCAAATTCATCTCACCTATATTTAAACCAAATATAAGAATTTATTCATCCTTTAAGCATAAGTTTCCATATCTATTGGCAGATAATTTTGATAATTGTATGTATTTATTTCTTGAAAGAAGCAAATTATCTGCCAATAGAAAAGGAAATTGACGCAAATCAATTATTAAACTAATTATCATATATTTGGTTTGTTGTAATCATATATTTAAAAATTTCAGATAAATTTGGCTTGATTAAAGTTATTTTTATTTGCAGTGACATCAGTTCCTGATAGTCTTTACTGTATACAATGAGGTGTTTATTTATTTATTTATTTATTTATTTAATAATAAGGTCCAGATGCCAAATAAATCACATATCACTTACTTGCTGTCTACCTTATCTGTTCTCATCTCTGAGATTCTATAGTATTCTATATGTATTTTTCAAAGTTTGACTTTCTGTAGCCCCCACAGTTGCCCTCAATGGCCATGATGACGCAGCCCACAATGATGTACACACAGCCCGTCATGAGGCCGTCCAATCCATTTGGAACAGTGTCCAGCGCACAGGTATGGTGCTTAGAGAATGCAGCTGGTCCACTGTGCTTACATTGGCCAAAAGACCAAAAGATCTGTATTCTAGACAGCAGCCTGGCTCTAGATTCTGTCCTTTGTTTGTTCCTTCCTTTACCTCTTTGAGCTCTTTCCTTCTGTGTTTCTCTCTTCGTATCATGGCGTCTGCTTTAGCCCTCTGCTGCCTCTAGTCCCTCCAGTCAGAGCCCTCTTCGTGCTCCAGGACAAGACCCCTTTGCACAGCTCTCTCTCAAGGATTTCTTGTAGAACCTCATCTCGTGTCTAGGTACTACGTGCTCCCTGTGTTTTCAATCTAGATTCTGCATGACCCCTGTCCTTTTGTCTAGGTACTGCATGACTTCTGTGGCGTTGTCTAGACCTGAAAAAAAAAAGTGTTTTCATTCTCTCCCTGCTACCATCTGCCTTCTTGGTTTGGGTTGTTGGTAGCTGGTAGAGGTACAAACAGGATAGATTGCTTAGGGGTCCTTAAGCCCCAATTATGAGTTTTCAGGTCAGCTTATTGTTTTCTAAATATTTATTTTTAATATTTGTTGTACAGTTTAATTAGACCATTTATCATGTCCTGATTACTGGGTAAATTTTAGATAAATAGATGCAGTATCCAGCTATCATCCATAATATTATCACCACAAAACATTAACAAATTAACATTGATAATCAATTATATACCAATAAACTGGTAACAGGATCATGAGCACCTAAGGTTCACACCTGTTGCAAATGCAACAAATTGCAGAATGATAGAAAGGCACCAGAAACACCTAGTGCTCACAAAGCCCAAGACCCCAAACCTGGCTTCCAGACTACGCAGATCTAAATCCAGCACACAGCACACCTCCATAGGCCCTGCTGAGCCATGCCTTGATTAGCCAGAGCCATTGTAATATTATGGTTGATAATGTATGTGAGCATTTAATTTATTGGACTGATAATACATACATTTCTACATATTCAGTAACTACTGCATTGTGGTAAGTATTGCATTGTACTAAAGTAATGCGTTGTGGTAAGTAATGCATTGTAATAAAGTGTTACCCAACATTAATAGAAATATGAAACAAACTGAAACCATTTTGAAACAAACCATACTTAAAATGTTCAATCCAAAGCAACTGCTTTCTGTCCCATGGTGAATAAATTATCAGTACTCCTGTTCTTGCTGAAAGCCGTGCACTGAATTCATGAATGAATGATGCACTGAAATGAATATGTTTATATATAAATTACATTCAAGACTAAGTATTGGGTTAGTCTAAATGCTCTTGAAATTTAACCACAGCCGAGTCTTACTTTGTATTGTACCAGTGAAAAGTTTGAACACAATTTTGGATTTTTTTTTCTACATTTTAGAACGATCCTGGAGAATGCAAAAATATGAAATTGTACATATGGAATTATTATCCATATTAAATTAAAGACCTCTCCTGTTTTCACCAGATCTCATAAAGACTATCCCAGGAAAGCAAGACCAAAAATTTTCTGTTATGAAGGCATTACAGAGCATACTTACAGTAGCTGACACATCTCAATATCAACTGTTTGAATGAGATTATTGTTTATTTTGGCTACCTTCAGCATTGTTTTAAAAAGTAGAAAAAAAATTTTAATCAACAAAACCATGAAATTAGAAAGTGTGTCCAAACTTTTGACTGGCAGTGTTTATATTTCATTTGACTGCAGTAAAACTTTGAACATTGTGCCTGCAGATGCAGTTTATGTAATTCAAGCTGAATTCACTCCCTGAAGTCAAAGCATTGTCCAGCGCAGCTCTGTGGTCTGTGCTGTCCTGCTCTTCAGAGGAACCAAAACATGTCTAAAAACATCAGCGGTGCAGGAACTGAAGGTGTAATAAGACTGAGAGCTTATTAGAATCATTTTGTAATTTGTCTGCGATATGAAGTGATGCTGCTGTTCTACCCTGAAGGGGATTCCTCATGCATTTTATAATCTGTAAAGATAGGTAAATGGGACTGACAGAGTTTAACATTGTATAAGAAAATCAATGTTAATATTCCCTGTTGCTGTTCTTTTGTTCTTTTACTTTTTTTTTTGTTTCTAACCGGGGAGAGCGGCAGGAATCTCCCAATCTCAGTCAGAAACTCCAACAGTAACTAGGATACAGTGATGATATTTTACCACTTTGTTTAGTTTTGTCTTTTTAATTACGTTCACAAATAGACCTCACTTGTGTGTTTGTATTTATTTATGGTTTATACTCAAAAAAGAGACAAAATGTATGAATGTGTATGCATTGGAAAAACTTTAAATAATTTAACATTACACATGGGTGTTGGATTGTATAAGGCGATTAAAGCAATTAGAGATATTAAACTAGCTATGTGAAAATTACACCTGTAAGTTAAATGATATAGAACACTAAGTATTCTCTCTGTTTCATGTCTAGAAATATGCTTTGTAGATCAAGCATTCACAACCCAGAAGTATTGGGCAGATAAGATTTAGAACCTGGTTTGCTGATGTGTATAGCCGGTAACCACGCCTAGGGTTTGTGAACTGATTCGGTGTTGCACTTGGGAAGACATGTGTTTCTGCATTATGCATGGCATGCCATTGTCTCACATACACAGTTCAAGATGGCTGCCTCTCTGAATGGGAAAATTTGCCCTCATGTTTCAGACTTCGGAAAAAAACAAGCCACTTCCCCAGGACTACTAGCTGGGCCCACTTGCCTAATTTGATATTGTAATGGACAAAGGTCATATTTATCACTGTATATCTATCATGTAAAATACAAAAAAGAACGTCTTGACCAAAACAAACATTGAGCACTGTTGACCAGTGCGTTATGTATATACCGAATACTGAATACTGGGTGTTTAGAGAAGGATGGATTGAAAGGTGAAAAGCAATTTGATTGAACCTGACTTTATTGACGTTCTGCTGAATATTGTTGTCCTCACAGATTGTTTTCTTTTGTTTACATATTTAAAAATGTAAGAAAACTAGTGTACTTTTTTTTTTTTTCAAATAAAGTGCAGCTTCCACAACACATGCCGTCATCTTTATACTTACTAAGCTTGTAGTATTCTTTTTTTGCTCAAGTGGAATTTAATTGTCTTTTTAACACTGGTGCATTCAGCATACTTGTGAACCAAAACAATACATGAGGTCTATCCACAGGACTATATAAATGAAAAGTATTATGACACACATGAGGTCAGAATACAAACTACTGCATATACATGTCTGGTAAAATACACTATGCTCATACCCCTAACAGTTGGCTATGACAGAAACATAGAATGTAGATGAATACAAATAATTTTCTCTATTTATCTATAGTGGAAAAAATCTGGATAGCTGAATTTACTCAGACTGATCAGATATAATTTCAAAACCACCTAGGTTTTGGGTTTCCAGGGTGTCTCAGGCCCCTTGAGGTGTGAAGTGATGTCTGGCACCAAAGCATTGGCAACGGATCCTTTGGGTGCTGTGGGTTCTTGGATGGGGCCTCTGTGGATGGGACTTGTTTGCCCAGTGCCTCCCAAGGTTGCTTAACTGGATTGGGGCCTGCAGAATAACAATGGAGGGTCAGCAGCCTTTTGCGCTTCGCCTTCTGGGCGTTGTGCACAATGGCCAACGTTGGCTTTTTTTTTGTGATTTACCTTAAATTCACTTGTGTCTCAGATGTGCAATCATGTATTCAGATGATTGTAAATCTGTTGCTTGTGAGGCCAATTGCAATGTTTTTTTGGTCACTTTTAATACCAACATCAACAAAATTGTTTACATGCCGAGTGCGTGTGTTTTTAGTTGATATGAGGTTATATTAATAAACTAAATTAGTTAATTGGCTTATCTGATGTTTGTCCATGTACTTTGGAAAGGAAAACTAATTTGCTTTACATTTAGAAGTTTGCAGAAAATGTTGAGTATTTGCACTTTTATGCATTTATTATTTAAGAACTGTGTAGGGAATCACTAATGTTTTAGTCCCATCATGACTTCTGTTTTAGTATGTTTAACTCCAACTACAAAACACATCCAGATCAACACACAAATAGGAACAGAAACACAAGTTGTCCAGTTTGTCTTGGGATTTAACACTGTGATTCTCAGAGCATTACAGTATATAGGCTATATGTGCAAAAAAGACCCATATTAAATCAAGTATACTGTATGTTTGAAAATGTATAGTGTTACATTATTTGTACATCAGTTAGAACCCAAAATTACAACACATTGTATGTGTTAATTTAGCTTATGGTCTTGAATGTTATAGCTAACAAAACTTGTGACTGGACTTTGGTTAGGAGGAGACACAAGCTAAAACAAGCACAGCTAAAGAAACAGTGGCAAATGCAGGCGTGAATGGTTAGTTCTTCCTTGACACACACACACACACACACACACGGCGACTCTGTAAACCTTCTACAGCAGGATATTCTCACAGAAGCGCTGAAGGTAAACGCTCTCAAAAACAAGCTTTACTTTGAGTGAATAGCTGACAGGAAATATGATGCTGTGTGAATTTAGTGCAGAATTCGGGTTTGAGGTTTTTCCTCTGTAGTGTACAACGTTTAGAGAAACGTTTAAAAGAGGGTTCGATACAGGAGTAGTATTTCTGTTGGACGTAAATGAACACCGTATGTGTGAATTTAACGGATTTTTACAAACCTGTTGGCTTCGTATTTACTTTCTGTTTGGGTTAAACGGATAACAGGTAAGAGCACCGAGGCTACATCTTTACAGTAAACACCCGAAGTGCTGAATCAACATTTAACCTGTTTATTTGTATGAGTTGGCGTTATTTACCCATGTAGTGTGTATACGAAGTTACATGAATATATATGAACATAATGGGGCTTATTTGTCCCCTTATTTGTATTAACAGTTACTGTAATATATTTTACAAAAATGGTGGAAAGTGCTGTCACTTTTGCAGTTTTGCAGTTGTATATGTTGAGAAAAATATAGTATATTCTTTCAATCATGAAATACTTTTTCTTGTTTTAATATTCAATATATAATTGTAGATTATTTTTTTTCAAGACCAAGTTCAAGACAATGCTTTGTCACTATGATCGTACATGGATAGTGTATGATCTGTATGATCTGTGATAGTGTATGATCCGTTATATAGTGTATGTACTGGATAGTGTATGATCTGATACACTGTACTTTTCATCTAAAGATCTGATTCACAATAACAATCACAATAATCACAATTGATCTATATAAATAAAAGAAAGGTTTTGTCTGTACACTGGTCAGGACTCACTCTTTCAATGATATCTTTACGTTTCATACGTTGAAGGACCCGAAACTAGTCTCACAAAAGATTTTGTCACAGCATCACACGAAACCTGCTGCACAGAATTTAATAAAAACGTTGCCAGTCTTTAGGTATTTGCCTCAAGTTAAACCTGCACCATGAATAAAAACAGAATGTTGAGAAAAAGTGACGTTATGAATAGTTATGTGCCAGATTATAAACCGCAAGTTCGGACAGTGTATTGTGCAAACTGTGGGCGCGTCTTAAATTGACTGCTGGACAGAATTTAATGGACGTTTTGCAGTACTTAGAGATTCGCTTGAAGTTTAACCTGCACCATAAGTGAAATCAAAATGTTGAGTAAAAGCGATGCTTGAACAGTACGATACGTATTTAATATCTACTTTAAAATAAGCTACTAATAAGCTACTTGCTTATTGTACCAATAGATTTTAATTAGAAAAGCTGAACTAAGATGTCTCACCTGTGATTCACTCTCTGATTACAGAACAGGCTGATGATGAAAGAAGTACAGCTTAGTACAGTAGAAACAAGGCGTAAGATACTCAACCGTACAAAATTGGATTTCTTTGTATCAATACGTTAGGCAGAGAGTTCTGCCGTACAGAAATACAGGAAGACATGTACATGGGCTACAAACTGATATAATAATATAACTGATTACATCAAAGCTGATCAGCTTTTTATTTATTTCTGCAAACTCTTTGCCCATAAGCAAGGGGTATTTATGCTAGTATCTTTTAAAATAAGTTAAACGCAAATAATAATTGATTTTGACATAATCGAAAACCATGTGGACTTTAACATGGAAGCCATTTTGTAAATAGTTATGATTTTTCACAATGGTGTACCGTTAATGGTGTTACCAGTAATAGAAGTAACACCAGTTATCAAATGTATAAAAAAGCTTTACTTTTTGTATATTCATAATGTTTAAAAGTAAGTTATTGCTATTCTGTGTGTGAACAGAGGTGTGATAGAAGAAATTCATTTCACAAGATTTTTATGAACCAAATTTCTCTAGAAGGACCCAGATATATTAAATGAGCAAAATCAGTGTTGTATTATCATTTAAAGTTACAGTAAGGATAGAATTAAGATTAGACAGCAAAGAGGAACATGATTCAAATAAATAAAAGTCCAGACTGGAGTGTTTCAAACAGTGTTTCTAGATTAATTGTCGTGCAGGGTCTAGGGTCTATAGATGTACTTACTTTTGTGTACTGCATAATCCCTGATCTATTCTTTTCAATGGTTGAGCTGTTTATTAGTGTGGATGGTGAGATGTGTGTTTGACTTTCAGATGGGTGTGTGAGGCAGGATGACAGAGAGGATCTGCTTCATTGATGCTTATTTAAGATGTAGTGAATGAAAACGAAATGGATCTTAATATTGCACAGATATGACAAGGACAATTATGTAGCAATTTTCAATTAGAAGGTAGGGGGATATTTCATCTGACCTTCATAGGCAAGAAAGCGCAATCACTGGCCATGATGCCACCTTGTACTTATTATTAAACCATTTGGTTTATAGATCTTCTCTATAAATGTGCTCTATATATGTGTTCTTGGAGTAATTTTGTTCACCACTGTTTTATGTTTTCTCCATTTGGGGATAATGGCTCTCAACAAGGTTTGCTAGAGTCCCAAAGCCTTCAAAATTTCTTGGTAACACTTTCCAAACTGATACATTTCAATTACTCTGTTTCAGATTTGTTCTTGATCTTTATAACATGCTTCTTTTCTAGATCCTATACCTTGCTTCACTTTGTCAGAGTAGTGGACAGTAATCAAATGATGAGTAATCATGCCTAGGTGTGGCTTTTCAAAAAACTTGGTTAATGGCCATTCAGCTGTTTGGACAGCTTTTTCTGTTAATAAATGAAATCATCATTTGATTTAAAAAAAGAATGTTTTATTTACTTGGATAATTGTGTAATGTTTCCTCCGGGTACTCCGGTTTCCTCCCACAGTCCAAAGACATGTAGGTTAGGCTAATTGGCGTTCCCAAATTGCCCGTAGTGTGTGAATGAGTGAGTGTATGTGTGTGTGTCTGTGCCCTGCGATGGATTGGCACCCTGTCCAGGGTGTACCCTGCCATGTGCCCTAAGTCTCCTGGGAGAGGCTCCAGGCCCCCCGTGACCCTGAATACAGGATTAAGCGGTATAGAAGATGAGTGAGTGAGTGAGAGAGTAATTGTGTAATATTAAAAATATATTAATGATCTTAATCAAGTGTGACAAATAAGCAGAATTTTTTTTAAAAAGGACACAACAAAATATACATACATTAACATAAATGTTTAAACAGAGATATTTTACACTTTTATCCACTAAATGATGGGGGCAACAAAGAGCCAAAAATTAAGAAATGTTGAAAAGATTCAGCTCGGACAACATCTCGCATCAAGTCTGTAAAATGTTTAGCTATTAAAAGGATGTCTTAGAGAGGCAGAGTCTGTCAGAAGTAAAGATGGATAGAGGCTCTCCAATCTGTGAAAGAGTGCGCAAAAATATTGTGGAATACTTTAAAAACAACGTGCCTCCATGTCAAATTGCAAAGGCTTTGCAAATCTCATCATTTACAGTACATAACATAATCAAAAGATTCAGAGAAACTGGACATCTGTGCGTAATCTCTGTGCGTAAGAGACAAGGTCAAAGACCTTAGTTGGATGCCCATGGTCTTCGGGCCCTCAGATGACACTGCATCACTCATCAGCATGACATTACTAAAGAGCACAGGAATACTTCCAGAAACCACTGTCAGTAAACAAATTCTGCCGTGCCATCTGCAGATGTCAACTAAAGTTCTATAATGCAAAAAGGAAGCCATATGTGAACATGATCCAGAAACGCCTTGTCCTTTCGACAAGTGTTCTATGGTCAGACGAGACCAAATTTGACTTTTCTTGTTGGAAATCACAGACGCCATGTCCTCCAGGCTAAAGAGGAGGTAGATCTTCCAGCGTGTTATCAGCATTCAGTTCAAAAACCAGCATGTCTGAGAGAATGGGGGAACATAAGTGCATATGATATGGGAAGCTTGCATGTTTTGAAAGAGACTATGAATGCTGAAACGTATATGAAGGTTTTTTTTGACTATATCCATTTCAGAGAAGGCCTTGTGTATTTCAGCAGAACAATGCAAAAGCACATAGTGCAGCTATTACAACAGCATGGCTTCATAGAAAGCAGTCTGCAGTCCAGATCTTTCACCTATAGAGTGGTCCTAACAGTTAGCACACCATTGAAAAAAAATAAATAAATAAAATACCACTCAAAAAAATAAACATAACATTTAAACAACACAATGTAACTCCAAGTCAATCACACTGAAATCAAACTCCCACTTAAGAAGCAACACTGATTGACAATCAATTTCACATGCTGTTGTGCAAATAGAATAGACAACAGGTGGAAATTATAGGCAATTAGCAAGACACCCCCAATAAAGAGAATACCAAGATTGGCAAAATTGCCACTGGCACCCTGTGCTCTTGACAGATGAAAGCAGGTTCACAGCACATGTGACAGACGTGACAGTCTGGAGGTGCCCTGGAGAATGTTCTGCTGCCTGCAACATCCTCCAGCATGACTGGTTTGGCAGTGGGTCAGTAATGGTGTGGGGTGGCATTTCTTTGGAGGGCCGCACAGCCCTCCATGTGCTTGCCAGAGGTAGCCTGACTGCCATTAGGTACCGAGATGAGATCCTCAGACCTCTTGTGAAACCATATGCCTGTGCGGTTGGCCTTGGCTTCCTCCTAATGCAAGACAATGCTAGACCTCATGTGGCTGGAGTGTGTCAGCAGTTCCTGCAAGATGAAGGCATTGATGCTATGGACTGGCCCGCCCTTTCCCCAGACCTGAATCCAATTGAGCACATCTGGGACTTCATGTTTCACTCCATCCACTAACCCCACATTGCACCACAGACTGCCCAGGAGTTGGCGGATGCTTTAGTCCAGGTCTGGGAGGAGATCCCTCAGGAGACTATCCTCCACCTCATCAAGAGCATGCCCGTTGTAGGGAGCTCATACAGGCACGTGGAGGCCACACACACTACTAAGCCTCATTTTGACTTGTTTTAAGGACATTTCATCAAAGTTGGATCAGCCTTTAGTGTACTTTTCCACTTCACTTTTGAGTGTGGCTCCAAATCCAGACCTCCATGGGTTAATAAATTTGATTTCCATTGATCAATTTTTGCATGATTTTGTTGTCAGCACATTCAACTATGAAAACAACAAAGTATTTAATAAGCATTTCATTCATCTAGGATGTGTTATTTTAGTGTTCCCTTTATTTTTTTGAGCAGTATACAGGAAACTTGTTTTTAAAAAATTGCTTTGTACTGATAAGCACAGTAGTGTATCCACCCAGGTCTGAAGTTTGTTGCATGTGCACATTCATGCATGCTTGCATTCATTTACACCAAGTGGGAATTTAGAGTAGCCAATCCACCAATCAGCAAATTTTTTAGGAAGTAAATGGAAACTTGGTAACTGGAGTGAAACCATGCAAAAACAATGAAAAAAAAAAAAAACCTGCATTCACACACACACACTGGCCACAAACGTAACCTGAGCCTGTGAGGCAGTAACTGTTCCAGATTAGCTGATATTTGAGGGCTTTTGTAAGGACAGTTCTATAGATTCAGACATCTACACTGTGTGGCATTTTATCAGGTAAACGTACCATATAGGTCACTTTGAATACCATTATTGCATAAATTTGTACATGCTGTAGTCCCTTTGGTGCCTTTCACAATATATAATTCTCTCTTTAAACCATCCATCAAGAGAAAAACAACAACTAAAGAACAAGCTAATATATCTAATTATATCTACTATTATTTAGAAGTTTATTTTTGTTTGCATGATAGTAGCATGTAATACTGGCAAAAGTGTATCAGGCCCCCGAACCTACAAAACAAAATTATTGTTATTAAGAAAAAACAAAGCATGCTCAGGCTCAGTAATACAGTGGGTACAGATAAGAATCACCTATTTAAAAATATATATGTTTTTGTTGTTTTGCAGCCTGAACTCAAGACAGACACAGGTTTTGTTTTATCCAGCGGCATTTACTTTTGCAACTTTTAGCATCCCAGTGAAAGATATGCTGTAAAACCAACGTATCAGAGAAAATTTAAATAAAAAACTAAATAACTGATTTAGAAAAGGATCATTCCTCCTAAAAATGACTCAGCTTCTCAATGGCACACAAAGCCATTTGTCTTTCAACTGTGATTGGTTGTGGTCATTTTTTTTTTAGCTGATCATAAAAGCTGAAGCATTTCATCCCTGGTACTGTAACTGAAGCAAACAATCAACTATGGGTGGCAAGGAGAGGCACCCATGTCAAAAGATCTCCGGGATAAAGTCAGGAGATGGATATGAACAAATTCTAAGGCTTTATCACTGTCTAGGAGCACACTGAATTCTATTATTAGGAAGTGGAGGGTATTTGGTACAACAATCAGGACAGCGGATCAGGTTGTCGCAACAAACTGGATGAAAGAGCCAGGAGGAAACTGATCAGAGTGGCTTCCAAGAGGCCTACAGCAACTCTGAAGCATTTGCAAAAATTTATGTTAGAGAGTGCTGATTGTGTGCGTGTGACAACAATACCACAAATTCTCCACAAATGTAGCTTGTATGAGAAAGTTTCAAGTAAAAGGCCACTCCACTAGAAAGGCCGCATGTGGTCATGACTGAGCTTTGCAAAAACACAGGTTGTCAGATGAGACAAAAATTTTATTATTTGGCCACAACACCAGATGATGTCTGGCGGAAATCCAATACAGCTCACCATCCAAATAACACCATAGGGTGAAGCATGGAGGTGGTAATATTATGTTATGGAGGTGTTTATCTGCAGCAAGGACTGGAGCACTTGTCAGGATAGACAAAAAAAAAAAAAACGGTTGGGCCAAAATACTGTCACATTCTTGAAGAAAATCGTCTGCCAATGGGAAAAAGGTTTACCTTCCAACATGACAATGACCCAAAGAACACACACAAAGTGGTTGAAAGAGAAAAAGTTCTAGTCAGAGCCCAGACTTAAACCCCAATGAAAATCTGAGAAATTACTTGAAGAATGCAGTCCATGAAAGAGTGGGTTTACAACTATTGTAGTATAGCTGTATACTGTATATGTATAGATGTGATAAGCTTTGTTTGCCATTGAGAAACGTATTAACTTCACCTGATTCAGTTTAGTCGTTTTTAGGAGGGTCTGATCCTTTTCCAAATGAGTGATTTAAAAAAAAAAAAAAATACAGCTGGATAAAACAAAAACTGTGTCTGACGTTTTTTCAATCATCAAAATGTGATTTATTTTAAGGGGGGTGGAAGGGGGGTGATTCTTTTCTATACACTCTCTAATTTCTTACAATCCTCTAGAACTGAAAAGACACATTAATCTATGCATTTTTAAAAATTTCTTTCTGTATACTGTATTCCGTGCATTTTTTGACATCTTCACTGCTGCATAGTGTTTGCACAGATCTACTGTATATTACCGTACATATCCTATTTTTATTCTGTAATGCACCTTCTGTACAGAAGACACTCACCCTTATATTGTACATACGAACCCATAATCTTGTCATATTTGACAATGAAACTGTGCCTTTATACAAGTATAAAGGCATAGTTTTATTGTTAAATCTGTGTATGTACATCAATTATTAATAACTAAAAAACATTGATAATCTAAAGCACCACAATATTGAACTATTTGGAATCAGGAAAAACGGGAACTGCACATAATCTTATCTAAACCATCCCTACAGTCAAATACAGTTGTGATATTTGGAGATTTTCAGTATGAAGGGAACAGCTATGTTGATAAAATTAAGAGCTTTCCTTCTACAGAGTGCTCAGGATCTCAGACTGGGTTGAAGGTTTACAGTTCAACAAGACCATAAACCAAGTATTGAGTGAAGGATCTGAGTATACTTATTTTAAATGGGTACTTCAGTCTCCTATTTTTAACAAATTAAAAAAAACGCTTTAAAAATTAAATTAAAAAATAAAAAAAACTTTTTTTTTTTTACTTTGTCATCTGTGTAGAATAATGAGGAAAAAAAGATAAAACATTTTAAGATGAAACATTTTATGATGCGTGAAACATGCCTGCTGTAAAACTGAGCCAACTGCATGTTCGATATCTTTGTACAAATATTTGCTCAGCTCATAAGACACACCGTAGATCTGAATGTTGTGTTGGGTTGTGGCTTATGGGATTTTTTTTTTTGTTATTTGGGATTGTAATAGAGTAGGTGCCATTTTCACGAAATCCTAATTTTAAAGAAATTAAACGTATTAAATGGTAATGGCGAGAAATCATTGAAAATAGACGTTATTTTCGATTTAAAAAATACACATTATTGAATGAAAATACACATTCAATAATGTCTATTTTCATTCACATTATAACTTAACATTTCACAGTGTATGGATTGTTAGCCAAATGGTATTTTTCAAAAAAACATTTGTTATACTGTACCTGTAATCATAGACACTCCTTAGTTCTACTTAGACTTTTGGGATGCTGTTTTCAACTAATTCTAGTAAAAGCCAAAATACACACAGGAAACTCTGTGTGCAGGCAAATACATTTGTGACCTGTTACTTAAAATGATGTGTTAGGTCACATTTTGGTGATTTAAGTTTTTGCATATTTTCAGATTTCTCATTCAAAGAGTTCCATTTTTATGTAATTTTGTAAAGTGTATTTCTGTATAATGTCCTGTTGCTGAGATATGGCCAGCATTTTGAGTTTGTTTACAGGAAGGCCTGGGAAAATTGTTGAAATTTTATTGAATATGTAAATGAGGATTGCTTGACACCTGCCACCCCAATAACTTTGCCAACAGCGCAAAAAAAAAAAGTGCACATTTTTCTATCACAACTAGAGTGATCAGCTTGTATAGTGTTCATTAAAACAATATTTAGAATTAAAACTTTCTCAGTTGTGTTGAAGGATCAGGAAGATATGGTATTTATCAAACGATTTTTTCCAAAATTTAAAATTTAAAAATTTAACTGTGTTAAATCTTACATAGTCTGACTGTGTGTTTCGTAGATGGTGCGATTCAGTAGTGTGTGATGAAGGATTTTAAAGGCCAGAACTATAAACAAACTTCAGTGAAAGAACCAGTGCCTACCAAAGAGAACATAATCACTTTCCACATAAGCCTGAAGAACATTAGGAAGATTTGGTGCCGAACTGATCATCATGATAGACCTCAGCTACCTGACTGAGGAGGAGCAGGAGGCGATAATGGCAGTGTTAAAGAGGGATGCAGAGCTGAAAAAGACAGAACAAGAACGAGTCAAGTAAGTTCCCACAAATGATATTGAACATAAACAGATCCTGCTGCCATATAAAACAACAAGCCAACGTGAAAAAGTGATGTTTGTCGGCTGATCTCTACTTCTTATCACTCACAGGACTGCTTCAGGGTGAGTCGACTAATTACAGTACCTTCAGCTTTACATGAAAAACATTCAGATGGTGCTAAAATGTCCATATGAGGAAACCTGAAACGGTTCTCCACTTTGTTACTAAGTGTGAACCATATTGAACAGCCAGTACTAAACACACTGCGCTTGTAATGGAAGAATATGGACATAAAAGGAGGAATGCAGAAACTGGCCACAACTAGGTGATTTCTTTGCTTTATTCAACCATGGATAAAAGGATTAAGTCTACCCTTGTGGAATAATTGCACCACCCATTTCACATGACCAGCATAGTTTCCCTGAAATTGAGAATGTTTTGCACTGGACATGTCCGGATGCATGAAATTGCTTTTGTTTACTTACATAATTATTTTGTGTTATGACCCCTACATTATGTAGTTAAGTGGAAATCAGCTTTAATTTATTTAATTAAATTATTGCATTATTTAAAAAAATAGTATTTATATATGATCCTGCTTTAATTTAAGAAAATCATTATTACAATTAAATTAATCCTTAAAGTTGGAAAAATTGTACTTTTGAGGCAAAAAGGCAAACTGTGTATTGTTACTTGTGTGACAAGTTGTTCACTGTCTTTATTGAGCAAAGACAATTGCCTTGAGACATTCAGTATTGTTAGTCATATTCCAGAAGTTTAAGAGCAGCCTGGTATTGCTTGTGTTTAGCTTAGTGGAAATTGATGTTGCATTAAAGGCTAACGATTTCTCGCTACACATCTTCTTTTATTTTTATACAATGACATAGTAGAACTGGTTCTAACCAAGTGGCTAGGTGTTAAACTACTTACATATAACACATAGCCCCTACTATTATTATTGCACTTTTTGCACTAGCAGGAACATGGCCCTCATTACTCATAGCAAAAATATTGAGAGTGTCCAAATAACAGTTTGGAATATTCTTAAAAAGAATGAATCAACTAGGAAGCCTAGAAGACCATGAAGTGTGGATAATTGCAGATTTCTGTCCACGGTAAAGAACCCCTTAACAACATATGGCCATGTCAAGAATACACTTGAGGAGGTAGGTGTGTCACTGTCAAAGTCTACAGTCAAGAGACAGCTTTATGACATAAATACTGATGCTTTGCAACAAGGAGCAACCCACCGGTAACACTCAAGAAAGGCCAGTTTGGATTTTTTTTTTTACCAGATTCTTTGGACTGATGAAACCAGAATCAACCTGTACCACAGTGATGGGAAGAGAAACGTATGCAGAAAAAAGGAACAGGTCATGACATAATCATGTAAGGCTGCCAATGGAACCAGGTCACTGGTGTTTATTGATGACCTTATTGCTGATCAAACTATCAGGATGAAGGTTCTGCCAATACTGAAAAGTCAAAAAACATCGCTTGATATTGCAGAATGATAATGACCAAAAACATAAAGTAAAAGTTACTCAAGGCAAAGAAATGTAAAAAATCTTCACTGGCAAAGACACTTCCTCTCAACTTAATAGATCATGATTTTCACTTATTGAAGACAATACTGATAGCAGAAAGTCCCTTAAACAAGCAACATTCCTGTCAAAGCATCTCAAGGGAGGAAACTCTGCATTTGGTCAGACTTCAGGTTGTCATTGACTATAAAGGATTTTCATCTATTTCCTTATGTTTGTAATTATGTTAGTTTCTTCCATAATTTATGACCACCACCATGAGTATGAGTGTGTATGAAAATGGCTGTAATTCCTGAATAGTAAATGCCACACTTTTGTTAAACCATGAATTAAAGTTGAAAGTCGTAACTTGGTGGGGTACAGAGGCCGAATACCAAAAAAAACATATAAAGCTTTTTTAACCTTTTAAAACCTTAGGGTAAAAGGTAAAAAGTAAAAAGCTTAACCTTATGTATATCAGAGATTTCAGCCAGGTCTCCCAAGCGCAATGCAGCAAAATCATCCTAAGCAGAAAATGCACCATGTTTGTAATAATTTGATATGTTTGGGCCCCGCACCAAACCCCTTTACTCCCGCAGATCCTAGCTCACTTGTTTTTGGTCCAATCGGAAAATGCCACTTCAAGTATAATGGCTTGAAAATCTCTACTACTTTTGAGAAATCACACAGATATAAAAATAAGTAACTCATGCTAAACCAATTGTGAGTCAGCCATGGGAGAGCTGTGGCCAAGAAAACCAGGCCAAACCATTCCCAAGTAGTTCAATGGCCATTTTTCTGGAACCCTATGGCCTACTAAGAAGCTGTTTTCACCATTTTGCCCAGGCAAAGTGACAGATCTGTGTACCCCTACTTTCTCCAGGAGTTGTATCTAGCTTGATCTTGTCTTTGCAAATGTGCGAGTCGTTAATAGTAAATGGTATTGGACTTTAAGCCTTTTTTTCTGATATAAAGAGTCACAATGTTGTGGTCTTGACCCAAATATCAGTCAGGCAGATGAGCTTCCTAGAGTTACATACCGAATAGTGAACAAAGGATAGACTTCAGTGCATGAAGCAAATGCACGGATGAAAAAAATTATAAATGCCTTCATTTCTATTTGCATATTAGGCATTTCCAAAAGCAAGGCCCCGAGGAGGACAAATTGAAGTATATCACAGGGGAGTGGTTTTATGAGGTAAAGTCTCAGAGACACCAGGACAGAATTCATGGCTCGGATATCATCATGGCATCCATGAAACAGAAGAAACCCATGTCAGTTGGTGAGTTCCTTAGCATTAAATAAACTTAAATAAATTATGTGCTGGAATAACCACCAACAAACAGACACAAAAATTACCTTATCTGTGCTACCATGCCTGTCTCCTGTTTAGAGTTTTTGGCACATTCATGGAAAGAGCAACTGAATAAAACCAACAACGATCTCATGACACCACAACCAAAGTCAACAGACAGTCTAAAGGAGAGGTGATAAACATTTTAACATTTTTTTCAACAGTTTTTTTCTACTTCAATACTACCAAGTCTGCTTAACTCAGAGTAAGAGTGTAAGAGTAAGAGTGTATTGTCATAAGGACGACAAGTCTATATAGTATGTATGAAAATTTAGGAGGAACATAAAATTCTACCCATGGTTCATACCAGAAAACCTTGTGCAATGTACAAAATTGCTGTTTGACTAGCTCCCACTTCTTCTACTTTGTGTGTTTTTGAGGTGTGGAAATCTTATGATTCGAAGTACCGGGTGACTCAAACAAGAGTCAACAGAGGCGTTTGCATAACATGCTTTTAGTAGACCTTAGTCTAAAAGCCTTTATTATTGCTATGCATGTAAATATCAGGATATATTAGTGACAGGTGAAAAGATGGTTGATGTCTACATTTGGTTTATAATTACTTGAATTAATATTATATGAATCTTATAAAAATTTATATGAAATGATATGGATATTTCTTTTATTTTCTGAATTTCGCATTTATTTTAAACATCCTATTCAAGATGAATCCCACCCAATGTTGTAATAACCACCACTCTTCTGTGAAAAAAAATAATAAAAAATCCGCTAGATTTTAAAATGTGATTGGGGATTAGTCCATTCAGACAAAAATAAATTTTGCTTTGTGTATTTCTACAAATTTCTAAAAAAATTTTTTTTAAAAATCTCCTCTTTTGTCTTTGTATATGTAGCAGGAGACCAGCAGAGACTCAGCAACAACGTGTAAACAGGGTAGGCAAACTGCTTACTGTTCACTATGAAACAATATTTTTACTCTGACTTTCCCATAATGGTTTATTTATTATTGATTCAACGCATTTGATTTTTGTACTTCATTTGAAGATCGCCATGTTCTATAAAGAATATGTTGTTAATCTTAACTTTTTATGTTAATTTTTATTTATATTAATATTTTATTTTATTTGTTTGTTTATTTGATTATTTGTTTTCAGCAAAGGCACAATCCATTTAATAATGTGCCAGTTGACATAGACCTTGATGTACCAGACAGTGCCTCAGTGCTTGACTCTATGAATCCACCAGGTACCGGTTACATTCCATATTATCAGCTATGTGATATATAGTAATAGTGTATTAGGCATACCTTGTAAATAGTAGCCTGTTTAACTTTATTAAGCTTTCAGAACTGTATGACTTTTCCTAGGCATGGAAGATATAAATGCTGACCAGGTTATGCAGGACTATATAAATAAAAGAAAGGTTTTGTCTGTACATCAGGTTTTGTCTGAACTCGCTCTTTCAATGTTATCTTTACGTTTCATACATTGGAGGATCTGAAACCAATCAGTATTTTTCTGTCTATATGTGTGCATGTCTGTATGTACAGTATGTCTGTTCAGCCAGATTTTGTCACAGTATCACACAAAACTGGCTAGACAGAATTTAGTGAAACTTTGGCAGGAATTAGGTATTTGCCTGATGTAAAACCTGGACCAAAAATGAAATCAAAATGTTGAGTAGGAGTAAATTTACTGTATGTGTTGTTATGTCATAGCATCTCACCATTTAAAAATAAATAAATAAATAAATTTAGCTCTTTTTCTCTAAGAGGTGGGCGTGTCTATACAATATAACCATAACTCAACAGAGCCAATCAACCTGATGGTTTACCGTGTATAGATAGACTATTCGGAACACAGAAACAATGGTAATGGTAACCTACAAGCTGCTAAAAACCTCGAAAGCGTGTCACAGCATGATAGATCCATGAGCACTTAATCATTTGACCACAATAAATATATTTAAAATATATATATTTTTTATTGTGAAGCATACAATATCATACCTAATAATGTGGTCAGTGAATAAATATAAAGGTACTTGGTTAGAACCTGGTTTATAGATACAAGTATATTTATTCAAGTTAAATTAAGTATTTAAGTACTGTTTCATGAATTGATGGATCACCTACATCTACCTGTATATCTTCACTTCTTCTTCAGCTGAAGTGCCACCTTCACATGAGACTCGTGAAGAAATAGAAGCCAAGACCAAAGTCTTTGATATTTCACAAGAAACAACCCCTCGTCAAAAACCTGTGCCAAAGAAAAGAACTAAAATATTTAATCTCCAGAACTCAATTACAGACAGCACCAGCTCTACCTCCACTCAGAGTGTATCTACAAGTTCTGCTGTGTCCACCCAAAGTGTCTCTACAGACTTCAGCACCAAATCCCCCGTGTCCACCCAGAGCATGTCTACAAGCTCGGACAGCAGGTCTACTCTGTCAAATCAAAGCATGTCTACAAACTCAGAAATCAAGTATATTCCACCAATACGCA
Organism: Clarias macrocephalus; assembly: GCA_011419295.1. Classification (NCBI taxonomy): domain Eukaryota; kingdom Metazoa; phylum Chordata; class Actinopteri; order Siluriformes; family Clariidae; genus Clarias; species Clarias macrocephalus. The sequence continues at coordinate 136,512 of JAAGKR010000035.1, read as the reverse complement.
TCATCAAACACAGTTCCAGCTGCAGCTCCAATGACCCCAATATTAAGAGCAAGCTACCTCAACCCCTTAAACCCCTTAGAATGGTTTTTACCAAGACTGGTCCTGAACAAGTCATTGAAGAGAATACAATAACCCAGGAGCAGATAGAGCAGCCATCCCTTAGTTTAAAAGATGAAGAGACAAAACCCACTTCACCAGAGTCCTCTTCACTGAACTCTACCTTTCCAAAGTCACGACTGCCAATCCGATCCTCATTGCTGCTAAATAGTCCAACACAGACAGCTCAAGAGAAGCCAAAAATTCAGCCACAACTAAGTCTGAGTTCCAGCACACAGTCAAATGATGAACAAAAGGCAACAGATCAATTGCATGCGAAGCAAAAATGTGAAAATAAATTAAATTTGTCGCTATCTGCAGAACCAGAAAAACAAAATATAGCTGATGGTATCATGAAAGAACCTCTTTCCCTTCCTAAAACAAGAGTCATGTCTCCTTTTGAATCCCTGTTAGTCAAACCATTAAATGACAGCACTGGCCCTCAGATCTCACCAAAGAACTCAGAGAAAGAAGAAAGTAAGACATTCAAGAAGGAGCATAAAAAGACAGAAGAACAAGGAGGGCATCCTTTGAGTTTAACAGGTACGATCAACTATATTGTTCTGATTTCAGATACGGTATCTGTGATTAGATACGGTGTGTCTTTACTGGTGTTGGATAGAACACAACTACAAGCAATGAGTTCTAAGTTCTTTTAAGTTTTTTCACTACACCATCTTTAATAAGTTCAAATAACGAGTTCAACATAATTTTTTAATTAAGCAAATTACACTGTTAAAATAATTTAATTCACAAAAGATCAATATTTATTCAATTACGAGGAGCATTTAAGTCAAAACAAGCCTTTTGATTGTGTGGACTAACAGCACAGTCATGAGAGTAGAAACTACCTTTATTTCTCTATATAATTGCTACACTAATGCACTGATCCCAGAGTTTCACTACTGCTTGGACAAAATCAAGGTAGAAAGTTGCCTCAGTACACCTGAGCCATGATCATACTGCCTGCTTGTGGACATGTGGAAATGGCTTGGCAGATGTAGCAATACAGTAACTCCCAGCCAAGTTCATGTGGTGTGCAAGTGGTGTCCGTGTACAGTTCCCACAGACAGATCTCTTTCAACATATCTCTTCTGCAAGTTGGTGATAAACTATTTGATAATTTTCAAGAATCAGTTGTTCCACTCGCTAAATGACCACAGGAATGACTGTGAGCCACCTTGGCCAGGATCATCATTCACAGACATACAGTCTTTTAAATGTTTGCACTATTGAGATGTTGTACTGTGGTTAAGAGTACAGCTACAGTATCTTCTGTAAATGTTTTAATCAGTTTTACTCCTTGGTTCCTCCCAGTTTGACTTGAGCACCTTATATATAATTAGTGTAGAACGAACATTGCTGTGTGCACCATATTGTGGATTCTTTTAGTGATGAAAACAAGGCTATCAAACATCCATGCAGATATTTATGGATGTTTATGAATGTGAATGGTATCAGATACATTTTTGGTTTTAAACATATGCAAATTAAAATGGGACATTTAAGAGTTTTACTCAGGGTAAATCACATAATCACATAAGAGTAAACAGATTGTTATGTTTTTGTTATTGTTGTTGATTATCTCTGGTATAAGATTAGAGGAGGAAGCATTAGACGTTTTAAGTTGTTTTAAGGCTGAAAACATGGCTTTAAGAGGCTGGGAAGACGAGAGAGAATGAGACCTACAACTGGATTCCAACCGCTGTTAGACAATAAAGAAGAAGAAAAAGTAGTTAAGTTATGACAGCCTGTACGAAAGGACAACCAAAGATGTCAAGCATTATTATTGTACCATACCCAACGTTGCAATTTAATTCACAATTCTATGCATTTTAATCTTAACTAGCAGGAAACTAATTGAACAGAGAGCAGAGAAGTGATCTATAATCTCTTTGGCATGTCGGTAAAATGCATCTACATTTTTATTTTGTTAACAATGAAATGAAAACATCACAGTTGATTTGCCTCAGTTAGGGAAAAAAACTAAAAAAGATACTTTTTATAGTACATTGTATTGTCAGTAGTTACTTTATTAAAAGTGTAGTTTTTTAATAGTGTGGCTATTTCAAAAACCGTAGCTTCCCCAACACTGGTCTTCACACACAGTGTATGGTTAATTAGTTGATGTTTTATATATATATATTTTATTAATATTTTTATAATTCAATATTAATAATACAATATTGTATTATATTTTACAGCTCAGCTTGTACATGAAGCTACCAACCCATCTAATAAGATTGATGTTTTCTATATGAAACGTGAACGTGACTACAGGCCACGTCCATTGAATATGAAGATGACTAGAAGCACTACCATGAAAACAGAGGACTGCAGTGATCCTCTCATGGGAAATTCCCCGAAAGCATCTGAAGAGCAAGGAGACTCCATCGCTAAAGTCCTAGAATGGTTCAGCAGGAGTTCGGAGAGCAGTGGCAAACCTGACTGTGAGGACATTGTACAAGACACAGAGGATGATATCAAGATTGAGGACATTGACTTTGAAGATGAGATCACTTCCAGACCCAAACCAGAGAACAATGTTTACTTGATCATTCCAAGACATAGTGACGAGGATGCTGTTCTGATGAATGACGCATTTCTAAAAGAGAGAGATATAGCAGTAGAGCCGAATTTGGATAAAGAAGAAACTTTAACAAGTCCACGTGGAGTTCATGAACCGATTGGTCAGTCTAACCCATTGAGTTTAAGAGTGTCTTCTGCTATGGGATCTTCCACTGAATTCAGCCACAGGTCACCACTGGACACAACTAATATATTGCAGGACCCTAAAAAAATTAGTGTAAAAGAGCTAGAGACAGCTAGCAAAAAGGGAGAAAGCAGAAATGCTGACATGACAGGAGTTCTAAACAGTAAACCCACTCAACGTAAACTGGAAGACCTTGAGGCGAGTGAGTCAGCAAAAAGTGCCAGTTTGAGGGCATTTTTGGATAGTGGTACTGCTGAGGCACCAAGGACGCTACTGAGCAAACCAAATATAAATTCTGAAAGGAAAAATTATGACCAAAACATTGTTGGCATGAATGTGACCGAGTATAAAAAGGAACCAAACAAAGTTGATATAAGTCCAAAATACTCAGAACTTGAAAATATGCATGAATTACCTGTAAAGGACTTTAATGATATAGATAAGATGCAGTCCAATGGCATCACATATGAACACTTAAATAAAAAAGAAGTCAGTGACAAGGGTAAAGCAGAAGATATGCAAGCACCAATGAATACTATGAATGGAATGGAAGATATATTGGCTGTGAGCACCAGCTCAGACAAAGATGTTGCCAAACCTGTGAGCAACAAATCCTTATCATTACAAGATTCTGGTTCCAAGATAGAAGGCCTGAGCAAAGAAAATGTTGAAGCTAATGTGTACACTATTGAGGAAGGACGTACGCCTGCAGTAGTACTAGAGCTGGATCGGAAAATAAAGACAGAGGTAAAAGAATCACAGCAAAAATCAGGCGTTCACTCACAGCAACAAAATGCAGTTCCATTAGTAAAGGAAGGCTTGCAGCAAGAAGACAACAGAGCAGACAAGATAAAAGAACTCAAATCATTCTGGGAGAGAGAGCAATTGCAACCAAATATATATATAAAAGCAACAGCAGCAAATGACACAAACTCATCTGACGCATCTACAAAGCTGAATAAGAGGTTCACCAAATCAGAATATGATCTTAGATCCATTGGCACAGAATCAGAGGAACAGACTGCAAATTTCACAGTTATTTCTCTACGAGACAAAATAGAGAAGACAGTCACAGCAGAACGTATGGACAGTTTGCAGTTCAAGATGCTTCGTGATTTCTGGGCAGGATCTAGCAAGGAGTCAATCAATTTTGAAAACATAACTCAAAATCCATTACATCAGGAAGTTAAACATACAAAACTTCAGAAACAGGTGAGTCAACCTGAAGTGGTGGATGAAAAATATTCCTTAAACCAAAAGGATTCCCCAAACCAGTCAGACAAAGGGTTTGGAAATGATAGTGGAAATGCACTGTCCCCAAAGACAGACAGAGGGCTCCAGTTCTCTTTACAAAAGAAAACTGTTATCAGCCATCCGGATGCTGGTACCACAGCTAACTTGCATACCTCTCCAACTGAATCGGACATACAGACATCAGACCATCGTCCTCAGCAAAAAGACATGGCATCCTCCAAAAGTGCAGACAAGCCTAATAAAGAATCACAACTGCAGACTAGAACTAGTAGGAAAGGAACTATACATGGAAGAGGAAATTCGCTTCGACGTGCTACCAGCATGTTTGTATTACACACAGAAGATCCAGATAATGATTTACTCATGCAATCCCAGGAAGTAACAGAAAGTACAATGTTAGCATCCTCAAAAACACCAGAAGCTAATTTACAGGTGAAAAAGTCTCCAGAAATCACAGATAGTAAGCATAAAGCCAGTGAGAGAAGCTCTCCAGAGGATTCTGATTCTCAACCACTTGCCAGGTTTCTTATTCCAGCAGACAACCAGCGTTATCCGGCTATCACAGGAAATAGAGGCACGTTCAGTTCGCCCCAAGTTACAGAACAGAGAAGTGATATAGTCTGCACACCATTTCAGGCAGGTGATAGTGTGAGGTGCTGTTATGAAAAAGCGGACACACTCCAAGACCCCACAGAGCTTTTCACCAGGAGAGGGAGCCTGGAACTACGAGCCAGTGCACATGCTAGTGAAGATGTCAACCCTAAGAACGTATTAAACAGAGATGACTCCTTCTCTGGGACAAGTGCAAACTGTGAGATATACTTATTTATTGTTTGCTAAACTTGCACAATTTGATTAAAAAATGCTTAAATTAAATAAAAATAAAACATTTCAATTTAATGCCCCTTTTTGTATTCAAACATACTGTATTTATCTAGTCTAACACCAAATAATTGGACTAATGATCACATGAAGACGATGATTGCCAATATTTCATTACCTGAAAAGTATTTTAAGAAATTCAACCAGTATTTGAATTATTGACAGACTCTAAATAAATTCTAACTATGTGTATATTACCCATAATAAATGGCGCCCTTTTATGAATAAATAATTTTGGCAATTGGTACATTATGTGATTAATTGTGCAGCAATGCAAGGTTTTTTACATACAGAGTTTTTTTTTTTTTTTTTTTTTGGAGGAAATGTTAACTTTTTTGAACTGCTTTAAAAAAAAAAACTGTTTCACATGTATGTCAGCCACTGAGGTGAGCCTAGTCCAGGAAGTGCTGAGACGAGCGGCCACTAGGCCTGTATACCATAAAAGCCTTGAAGACATTACTGGACTACCAAGTGAGTGTTATTCGTATTCACTGGGGCACAAAATACCATGAGTCATGTGGGATTTCCTTTTGTAGATGTAATTAAGCTGAGCTGTTGAAATATATGCCAAAAGATTACAACACAGTCTATATATCTGTAATATCTTCTCACCAATCTGTAGCTACAAGTCTTCTTTTCATTGTCATGACTTTATAAATCTCCACCTTCAGTAATATTAAACCCTTTTGTCTGTATGGTGGGTAAAATGTCTCATTGTGCAGTACAGAATAAGCTTGACATTTTAATATGTTTTGATGTGGTCTCTTTTTTTGTAGGACAAACTAGAAAAAGCAAACGCGTGGATGACTCCATGCCTAGCAGCTATGCAAGTAGGAAGTTCTTTCCTTGAGAAAAACATTTTGTCATTAGGCATTCATGACAAATATAAAACTGAGATAACCATTTTTATGTTTCGTTTTTTTATACATACAGTCTCCAGTACGCCATCCCCATCCTCCTCTTCCTTCTCAGATAAGGAGCACTTGAGGAAGATCAGCAAATCTGTTCCCTCATTCCTGGAGAATGAGGTACAGTATAGCATGATCGTATAGAATTCATTATCATTGCTAATAATAATAATTAATTAATGCTAATAATGAATTATTAACACTAAGAGCAATACGCCAATATTGGCTAGTTGGGAAGTCTCCAGCACACAATAAAAATCTGAGATTTGTTCGAAATGTATGTATTTGTGCCTATTATGTAGAATGATGGAGATGTGAGTGACTCAGAGTGCAGCTCCCACAGTGGCAAGTACTGGAAATACAACAGCCCGCAAACTAAACCTAGCAACATTTCACGCATGCCCACGGTGTCTTCGGTTTGTTTGCTTAATGTTTAAATAAATGATGTTAATAAATGTGTTTTACATGTGCTGTTGCTACGCTATCAATATATCATAATGTATCTACTCATTTTCCTGGCACTCAGTTTCTTTACATGTGTTTGCTCTCCACAGATGAGCTCGAGCATCATGAGCCTTTCCAGTGTAGATTTTGCAAATGTTGATGTTCAAGGGACCATCCAGTTTTCAATCAACTACGTCCAAAAGCTGAGGGAGTTCCACATCTTTGTGGTTCAGTGCCAAAATCTGGCCGCGGCAGATGTGAAGAGGAATCGTTCTGACCCGTGCGTAGCCTGAACGTTTGTACTATCTCAGTGTCTTTGTTAAGCGTGATATATATAAGCTTTAATATGAACTCTTATACTCCTACTCATTCATGCAATTATCCAATCAGAAAATCTTGTAACATAGTGCAACACAACACTTCAGACATTGAGGACCACTGAAACTGGATGGATGAAGGTGAAATAAGACTAGGCAAGCTTCATCGGTGTAGGTTAGGTAAACCTGAACATTGCGACCTTAGATTCAAGAGACTGGTCATTTGAGTTACCATAGCCTTTCTGTCAACTTGAAGTAGTCTTTACCTATCTCATGAATTCATGAATGAGGTGTTCAACATTCTTAAAGATTGTTAAAGATTCAAAGCACTTTATTAATCTATTAATCCCAGAGGGAAACTTCTTTGTCTTGGTTATAGTTGCTTTCCATTTTTTCAAAAGAGTATTGAAAGAATAATCAATTATACAAGGGGAGGGAAAAATTTTAATTGAACAGCAGGTCGTTTTCACTTTGCTACTCAGAATTGTATCTCCATGAGATTGCATTATTGCCATGTGATTGGCTGATTAGATTCATGCATACATGGGGAAATGTGTACCAGTGTTGCTAATAAAATGGGCAGTGAGCGTATACTATACAGTATGTGAATCAAAAATAAATGCTTACTTAAACTTCCTCTTGTTTTAGATATGTTAAAAGTTACCTTATACCTGACACTGCCAATTTGGGAAAAAGGAAAACATCAGTGAAAAAGAAGACATTGAACCCAACATATAATGAGATTCTAAGGGTAATGATTATGAAATAACTTACACATGTACATATACAGTACTGTAAAAAGGTCTTGAGCTACCCATTTCTTTATTTTTTATTAAATTCAATTATGTAACAGCCTCAGTAGCAACCCCTTTTCCCCTTTTGTCTGTTCCTACCCCTCAGCATTCAGCATCACCAGTATACTAATCACCAGCCTGATCGTTTCCACCTGGTTTTAGTTAGATGGTTCTTATGCTTGAATGATTCATAAGTTCCTGGTCAGGACTGGACTAAGAATGAGAGCCAATGACAACCTAGGGGAAAACAATTCTTTAAGAGTACATTAAGATATATATATATATAAGAGTACATTAAGATATATATATATATATATATATATATATATATATATATATATATATATATATATATATATATTATATATATATATTATATCTTATATATATATCTTAATGTACTCTTATATATATATATATCTTAATGTACTCTTAAAGAATTGTTTATTTATATATATAAAGTCTGGCTCTTTGGAAGTAAAGTGTGAAGAAATCAGGGGAGGCTCAAGGCATTTTACATACATAGAAACATAGTTAAAAATTTTAACCACAGTATTTTACTTTCTTAATTAACCTCATATAGTACAGAGTTCGAATGGAGTACTTAAAAACCCAGATGCTTAACCTGTCTGTTTGGCACAATGACACGTTTGGCCGCAACAGTTTTCTGGGAGAGACAGAGATTGATCTTTCCAAGTGGGACTTTGAAAATCCTCGGATGAACTGTTTATCTCTCAAACCACGGGTAAACTACAGTATAGCTCTTTCACTTTTTAGGAATTTACTGTGTTTTGTAAATATGTTTTTATAAGCACTTTATATGCATTTGTAGCGGAAAATCACAGATACTAATGTTTTAGAATTTGAATGAATGACTGCATGGTATATTTTTTATTTTATTATACAGATTTTGTAGATAAAATGGTTTTGTCTTTTCTCAAGATTCTTTCATCCTTCCCTTTTCAGACCATAAACAGTATCCTGTCGACAGATGACAGAGGCGAGATGAGACTGGCCATACGGTTCTTACCTCACTCTTACCTCTGTAAGAGCTGAACCCTTTACAATACGTTTGTGGTACATGACATATATGAATCATAATTAAATTAATTTACATTCATTCAATTATTTTACCTTGATATAAAATTCTGTTTTAATTGTACAGTGTTTTTCATAATATTCACTGTCACAATGCAGTTCAATAGAAAACAAGATCCTTAATGAGCAAGCCAGAGTTAGAGACAGTGTCAAACAAAACTTTGCTAGATGGGGACTACATGATCACGCTTGTTTGTCCAGGGCATCCCATAGATGCTATGCTTGATCTGATTGAGTTCCAGAGGGTTTGGAGGCTGGTTCAGCAACCTTGCAATGAGTCTTCCAAAATATTTTTGTCACAGCCAATATTAACTTTTTTCAGGAATTTGTGCTACTTTAGCGTTTTCGTGGGATTGGACCACACAGGCTAGCCTTTGCTCCACACAGACATAGTCACCATTTTACTGTATATAATTAATAATCAGTTTTAATATTATGGATGATAGGAGTACTGTTCAAAGCCAAGCACTACTAAGTGTATTAAAAGAAAGTTCACCATCAGTGTATTCTATCAGTGTATTGTGATAGAGCGTTCTGGGATGAGCTCATCACAGCAGCAGTCCTTTTACTGCCGTGTGTGTATAAGATTATCAAATAAAGTTAATATGAAATCATTTAAGTAAACAAATTCAAGCCACAGAATGAGAAGATTATTTTTGGATGTTGATGTGTCTTTTTTTTATTTATTAATTTTTTTAATTGTCACTGTTTTCAGCAAAGTCAGTCCTAGGATCAGGTGAAATTCACATCTGGGTCAAAGACTGCAAGAACCTTCCTTCTAGCCGAGGTTCTGTAAACCCATATGTGAAATGGTAATGTCCTCAAAGAACATAAAATATTGGCTTATGGCACTGATGCTTTCATCTTCTTACTGTTCTGCTTTATTGTGTAATCATGACTACAGATTTATATGTCACATACGCATTTATGCACGGCCCTGCCAAATTTATTAGTGCGTAACAGATGTAAAATAAAAAAAAAGATCCGTTGCACGCAAATGTGTGAGTGTGTGGGTGTTCCAGGATTCATATTTGTGTAGGTGTGGCACTGGTGGCATGAGGAATCATTTTCACACATAAATTCCTCACCACATTGTGCATCCTAATTAAAGCTAAAGTCTATCAAAGCTAATGATTTCTGAAAGTTAAAATTAAACTGTAAGCAAATTTTAGTGTTACTTTTATTCTTTTATTTTTACTTTTGATTAAGGCATAATTTTATATATATATAAATGATTCCAACTGTAATGATATTACTCTTGTGTATACCTTTTTTATTAAAATAAGTTTTATTATTTTTTTGTTTGGATAATGAAAAGCCCCATTTAATGTAAATTGGATGTTAGTATCCTTTTTTTTTCATTTGTTACAAATGTTATTCATTAATCTGTTGTGTTTAGTATGGATTTAAATCGAGTGGCCTATTTATGGTCTTCAAGTGCCCATTTTAGATGTTACATTTCATTAAACAACTCACACCGTCTCAAACATTTTTAAGCGTTATCTCAGTTCTATGTTAAGATTAATGCTAATATTAATCCTAAAGCACCCATCATGTTTTGTGTTTGTTTTTATAGTTGTGTCCTGCCAGACACCAGCAAAAAGAGCTGTCAGAAAACACGACTGTTAAAAAAGACAGCAAGTCCTGTGTTTAACCACACAATGGTGTATGATGGATTCAGGACAGAGGACCTGAAGGAGGCCTGTGTGGAGCTCGCAGTGTGGAATCACGACCGATTGGTTGATTATCTTGTTGGAGGACTGAGACTCGGCCTGGGAACAGGTACAGACATATCACTGGTTTATATAACTTGTTGTTTGGTGTGACGTTAGTTTAGCATAAACTCTTATGGTCATCAGATTATTAGATTTACATGTGTTTTAAAATAAACAGACTTATTTTGTATGATAAGATAAAGACTGGCTATGCTCCCAGATACACTCTGAACATAAAGCATTTATTGAGGAAAATGTAATAAACAAGAAACATTTTCTACATAATATGAGCTTATCTTAATTTGTGTAGTTTAGTACCTGCCTATTATTTTCATATTTGCCAGTCATATTTTCAGATCTTCCGATTGCTGGCTTCCTTTTCTTGTTTGTTTACTTCAATTATGAATACATTCATGAAGTTTTAAGTGGCCACACATCACCCATTTGAAGAATTACTGTTTCTGGCTGAGATGTTATTATTTGCAAATATTAAAAATGGGAGTGGCACACCATATACAGTACTCTTCTGATGTTGGCTGAATGCTCAAAACTAAGCAGGTGACTCAAACCTGAGGCAGTTTGTATCATTTCAAACCCAGTGAGGTTATGCTTATTTAGAAATGCTGTGGATGATGCTACAGCACATCTGAGGAACACCAGCGCTTGACAGCCCTGTTCTGTCTAAACAGGCCATGCTTCCATTTATTAATCTCAGCAAGACTTTTTTGGTTGTCAAAAGGTTGTGGTGATATTAATTTAGCAATGTGATGGTGGTCACAATGTACACGGTGGTGCAGTGGTTAGCACTGTCGCCTTGCACCGCCAGGGTCCGGGTTCGATCCCCAGCCAGGTTCGATTCCCGTCTCTGTGTGCATCGAGTTTGCATGTTCTCCCCTGTGCTTGGTGGGCTAATTGCCGTTCCTACTGTAAATTGCCCGTAGTGTGTGAGTGTGTGTGCTCTGCAATGGATTGGTACCCTGTCCAGGGGGTACCCCTGCCTAAGTCTCCTGAAATAGGCTCCAGGCCCCCCGCGACCCTGAATACAGGATTAAGCGGTATAGACGATGAGTGAGTGAGTGAGATAATTACTTTGGTGAACTGCCATCGGGAAAATGTTGTCTACGTGCTAATGGGATGACAGATGCCCCTAACAATATTGCAAAAATGACTTAGATACTAAATTAATACCAAATCGATGGCACTAGGATACACCACTAGGAAACATGCTGATTAAGTTGCAAACATAACACCATGTTAAATTCAGTAATTTGGCAGCTAAGATGCACCTCACATAAATCTTTCGGAAAGGAAATAAAACATATAACATTACAATACAAAAAGATGTGTGACATGTGTAATGTATGACCTTTATGTGCTATGTACAAGAAGCTGTTGTGTCATCACAATCTCAGATTAGAATTAAAGCAGGAACAATCTGATCATTGTGATTTATTCATATTTTCTTACACATTTATTACTCTTTCCCCTAATTTTCACTTAATCCTGTTAATGTGCTTTTTAAAAAATATGAATTTAAAACGACCATGAAATATCATTCTGGGATCAGTGCCCAAAATGCCCTTGTGGTCCTTCACAAAACTGTATAATCAGTGATAAATACATAGCTTCTGTTTCACCTAATTTAGATATAATAAACATTTAGTGTTTCTTCTTTCATAATATTATACTACTACTACTAATAATAATCATCGTCAATATCATCTGGAGTAACATAAAAAAATAGAGATTAGTAAGAATTCTTTTCCTTCTATCTCTCTCACAGGGCAAAGTTATGGTGAAAAAGTGGACTGGATGGACTCTACTGCTACAGAGATTGCTTTATGGCAAAGAATGATGAATTCACCAAGTGAGTGGGTGGAGGATGTGTTGCCTTTGAGAATGGTGACAACAGCAAAAAAAACAAGGAAGTAACATTTGAAAATGTTCAAAACAAGTATGAATAGTGTTTAAATTATATTACTTAGCACTTCTAATCATATAGTAACATTAAATCAGTGAATATACATTTCACATATTCAAAAGCATTGTATTGTATTCCTATAGCTTAGGGTGTGGATGATATTTGAAAATATTCAAAGCAGTGTGACTTATTTTGTCATTAAAAATATTGTTATTTTGATCAAAAGTGTACAAAATAAATTGTTGATTTATTGACTGTTTATTTATTGTATTCTCTACATGTTATGCTTCTAACAATAGATGGTGTCATGTTAACAGGGCAGATTAATTGATATGACTTTAGAATTGATCCAAACAGGGTCAAGGTCACAGCAAGATAAGGTACTTTTTCTCAGAGAGTTTCTTTCCTGTTTAAAAGGTTTTTTTTTTTTTTATGTAAGGGAAACCGAGGCTTAAAAATAGTATAAATGGCAGTGGAGACAAACCCATCCACATATTTGCCACCACATGCTACGTGTTTTAGGCTTACATCAGGCTTCCACAGTGGGACAACTACCACTTCTTAAAATGATAAAAGGTTAGTTGTAGGTAAAAGGTCACAATATTCCCAATATTTTTAATATAAGAGATTAAGAATTTTTCTATCTGTGATATTGCAAATTCCACTAACTATGATCCTACCTTTCCATAATCCAAATTTGGGGATTTCATGTTTTTTGTATATCATATTTATATCCTTCCGGTGATCACAAACCCACGGCCTGCTCAATTCATTGTAAGGTGGTTTCCCCCTGTCATAAGTGGATGCAGTTGCAAAATAGTGGTTTTATTGAAAGCAGTGGAGCACACAAAGGCATCAAAAATGAGCAAATAGGTCAGGTATCAACAATATAGCAAACCAGGAAAAAAAAAACAAAATCACAAAAACCACAGAATAATAGCTGGGTCAAAAGCCAGTATAACAATACAGGTTTGGCATATCCAAGGAGCAACCTCCGGTTCTAAAAAATGAAGCCAACACAAAAGTGTCAAAACATACAGCTCCATGAATAACCAGAAGGAACTGGCTCCAAAAGTTAGCCAATTCCCATAAAGCACCATGTTAAAATGGCCAGCTTTACAACAGAAATAACATGTTTACAGCTTGGTACAAAAAAAAAAAAAAACTTTTGGTCTCCATATGTAAATGTTCTATTCATGACAACTGTAAAGTTTTGAATTGTTACATAAATCGTCAATTAAAATTATATTAAGCCATAATTCTATACATAATTTGTTTCTTGGCCAATTTGAGTGACAGCTGCAATGCAGTTGACAAACCAACTGGTTAACTAACAGCTTGCTAAAATGATGGTCATTACCACATGAAATGTAAGGGTTGACACAGGGTGACGGATAGGGTATGGATGATGATGCCCAATCAAGTGAAATAAAACATTAACATTTAATTTAACATTAGCCACTGTAAGATTTTAGCTAAGCTAAAACTAAGCTAGCAAGCAAACTCCATACTGTATATAGACCCAACGCAGGATTTAAATCCTCGACCCTGGAGGTTCTAGGACATATTTCTAACCACTACACCACAGTGTAATAATAATAATAATAATAATAATAATAATAATAATAATAATAGTTGTTATTATTATTGTTGTTATTATTATGATTAATATTACATTATTTAGAATAATAGAATAAGGCGATGCCCTGCAATTGGCATCCCATCCAGGTTGTACACTGCCTCATTCCCTAAGTCTCCTAGGAAATGCTCCAGGCCTTATGCAAAACTGTGTACAGGATAAAGTGAAATAGATGATGAGTGAGTGAGAATACATTTATTTACTAATTTACTGATCAAGAATTATCAACTGATCACTGCTTGTGTTATCTGAATATAATAAGGAACAATATTATAGTATATTATGCAGTAAGCATGTTGCATAATAGAACAAAACACTCTTGTGTTGTAACCCATCATCCCTAACTGTTTTTTTTTTTCTGTAAAAATCACAGAAAAAAAAAGATTCACACCAAAATTTTAATCCCATTTTCCTTTGCTTGAAAGTAAGGGTAATAATTTTCAATGTAACAGTTTACTCACAAGAAAAATGTTAAATACCTAGCAATAGCTTTTTTATTTACCAGTTTATTATGGTCCATGGGGGTGTAGACATCTTTAGTTTTCCTACAATTAACATATTAATATTCATTATTTTATTTTAATGTAATTAATTTAATTAATTTAAAAAATGGCCAATACAGGTCATAGGTCTTGGGTGAACACCCAGATCACCTGACATCAGCAGATGTTTCTTTGTTGCACAAGGGTTTATGCATATACTGTAAATATGATAGAGAATTAGAAATATCTAAGTTGGCCAGAATTTTGAACTGTTCAAAATATATGTTTGGTGCAGAAGTGAGTATACACCTTGGCTGGATCCCCTGTAGATGGTAAAGACTTCTGTAACTGATGAAGGGACAGGGTATAAGGATACATGAGTACAAGGTTTCTTAAATAGGATATCGGGGTCAGAATAGACCAAATGTCTATCCGAAACAATATTTGTAAATCAACACAGACAGGCCAAAGTTCAAAAATACCAAAAGGGGCAAACAAAGGTAAAATTAAAAACCTTCCTACAAATATAACAAATCCCTGTAAATGTACTGTAATAGAAACTGTTATTATGTTTGTGGGAAACTGTTTTTTTTTTTCTGTAAAAATCACACCTTTTCAGGGTTTTTACGTTTGTGGGCTGTTATTACAGTGTATGTTGGTTGGTGTTACAGGGTCTATGTGATTTATTGACATGACAAATAAAAATAATGTTTCAAATTTGAGTGGGTGTGTAAACTCAGTCCCGTCTAATTCATTGTGTCAATTACAGACTATCTGAGAAAAATATATAGATTCAATGTTTGAATGATTTCATAAATGGCCTTAGACATTTCTCTTTGACTAGAATAAATTATTTTTTATTCTTTCATAAACAAAATAGGTTTCAGCTTGACATAAAGCTCTACGGCCTGATATTGCTATAGTGTAATGACCTGGATCAAAATGGATCAAAGGATGAGGAGAAAACTGGTCAGGGAGGTGGCCAAGAGGCCTAAAGCAACATTTAAGGAGCTTTAGGAATCTCTGGCAAATACTGGCTGTGTGATACTGTACATGTGATAGCAATGTCTCGTATTCTTCATATGTTTATGCTATGGGGTAGAATGAAAAAAAAAAAGCAAAAACACATTTAAAGTCTCTTACAAGCATGGGGAAAATGTGTTATGGTCTGATGAAACCAAGGTTTTTGGCCATAATTCCAAAATGTATGTTTGGTGCAAAGACAACACTGCACATCATAAAAAAAAGTAAAAAACTGACCATATCCACAATGAAGCATGGTGGTGGCAACATCATGTTGTGGGGCTCTTTCTCTTCAGCTGGCTCTTGGGTCTCTAGTCAAGGTGGATGAAATTATGAACAGATCCATATACAGTGGACCCTTGGATTGTCAGTAACTTTCTGCAATCGTTTTGCAATACAAGCAAAAAATATATATATATTTGAACTTAAAAAACGAGTGAGGTCTTTATATATGAGTAGTACTGTACATATGCACGTTGTCTGCCAAGCCTCACTTGATCACAACTGAGCCAATGGTTCTTCTTTCTCGTGCGCTCTGGGATTATGGGTAATCGTCTCCCATGCTCAGTGTTAGTGCGCATGCGTCAACATCCGTGTATTTTTACTGTTTACTATAACATTGTGACCACATGTATGTGTACATGTATAAAGCAAAAGCAAGCAAGTGTCAGAGAGGTTCCTTGTTAAAGATCCAGTCTCTCTCTTAGAAAGCGGTGATTCCAGTTATTGTGTGTATGTGTGTTTGTGTGTGAGTGCACGAGTGTCATTAGAGAGGTTACTTGTTAAAGACGTTTCCCGACGGAGCAGTCTTTACGTTAGTGTGTGTGTGTGTGTTTGTGAAAGTTGTCCTACATAGTAGCCCCCTTCCTCCACACACACACACACACACACACACAGTAACGGAAACGGAAACACTGCTCTGCCGAGATTCTTTTCAAAGGTAAAGTGGAGGCTAATTTGTTTTATTTTTACTTTACAGCAGTGACTCAGTTAGTGTGTGTGTGTGTGTGTGTGTGTGTGTGTGTGTGTGTGTGTGTGTGTGTGCGCGCAAGTAGTACCCGACAGGTTTCACTGGCAGTCGAAACATCTACCACTGAGCCACCAGTGCTCTATATGTCCACAAAGCAAATGAACCACACATATTCTTCTTGTCAGTATTTTTGTTATTGTCTCATCTCTTTTACAACACAATGTACAGTAAAGTCACTTCACAGTAATTATTAGCAAGCATTTAACAAAAATGTTCATTGCATAATTAATTAACTCCTCAGGTTCCAGAGCATTCATATGAAAGATATTCTCTTAATTACTCTTTTATAAAGTGGTTCTGTTCACTGGTCTGGAAACTGGAAACAAACAAATCTCATCTAATAAAAACATGTGCACCTCCCGTAGATCCAAATCTTCACCACCAGTCCAATACAGCAGACACTCACCAAGCATGTGAGAATGGCGACCCCTATCACACAGTCTTTATAGACTGAGTGTGTTGATGTAGCTGGAGAAAGAAAATTATGTTGCAATGGATGGAGTGGAAATATACGTTGTTCAGGTTACCAAACAGTGAATGTTACATGAATGATTCCAAAAATGTAAGTATCATGGAAATTAAAATTGATTTCCTTGTTTGGTATAAACTGAACAACTGTTTGTGTCAAGTCAGATGAAATATTCACCTTTAAAATAATATGTTATACTCACCATTTTCATTTCTGGTTTTGATTGGTCCTGAAGAAATAGTTTGCCCATTGCTTAAGTACTGACTCAGCTGGAGTGCCCTTCTTGCATTCCTTCTACAGTTCTGCAAATAAACAAACATGCAGTCACTTGTCTTTAAAATGATTTCATTTTAATGAACCGGAATGTATGGGCCTAGCGCAAATCTGTTCCAGTAGGGCAATGTACTTGTGCATAAAGTAAGGTCCATAAGTACATGGTCGCCCAAGGTTGGCATGGAAGAACTTGAGTTGCCTTGAGAATAATGAACATAACCCCAATTAAATAAAATGGCAGCTGCAATCCAGGCCTTTTTGTACAACATCAGTACCTGACCACACCACTATTGCTACAGTGGCCAGGTGTCTTTTTGCTTTTGGCCAAATAGTGTATATTACACATTTGATTGGGCATCAGTGCATCCTGTGCCAGTGGTCTTTTCAGCTCTTAAAAAAAGAACCGGAATTGGCAATAAGTTGAGTTGGCCTCTGCAAAGAGGTTTACCTAAGCATTGCCAAAGATTTTCCAGATCTTGGACTCTACTTCCAGCTTCTGGTAGACAGCATTATCCTGGGAGTACATTCTGTCTCCGAATTTTTTAATACTTGAATGCAAAAACATTGTACGAAATACTTTTTTCTCCCTTGGGATGCTTTGCCCGGTCTTTGCCTTTAGTTGCTGCTTGTTTGTGGGTCTTTTAGCGTTCATTTTTTGAAAACAAAAGGTGAAAAGCATGGTTAAATAGAGTTGGGGTCAGGTGACTAGCTCTAAATTTCTTTGCCTTGGGTTTTTGTTTGCATTATGTTTTGGGCCATTATCTATCTGTACTGTTAAGAGCTGTCGTAATCATTTAATCTGGCCTTTCTTTAACTCTAACCCAGTGGTAACCTCCGTATTTACATTCATTAAGAATCATCTTGGTTGTAGAGCCTCGACAATGATACGCTTACCTCCTACACAGTGTTCCTGGCTAGATGTTGTGAAAGTTTTTAAGAATTCTCTTTTAGCTGTCTTATATGTTCTTGCAGGCCTCCTTGGTAAAAAATTATCAAAATCGATGTTTTGACCATGATTAAGTTTCTGCTATCTATAATTTCCCCCCATCCCAATGGTGGCCTTCTTCACTAGCACCTCTTTGGGCTTAATATTGAGAATTCCAATGATCAACTACAAAATGCTAATTAGGGCCCAAGCACTATAGGATCCTGTTTTCCTAAGGTTTTTTTTTCCTTTTTCCCCAACATTCTGGGTTCTTTGGGGGTCTAAACATGCTCAAAAATTTGTCAAAATTGGCAGACAGGTTGGAAGCTGCTGCCATTAGGATGCCTGAGAGTCTGGGCCCCGGGCATGACAACTTCACATTTATCTGATTTGGTAATAGAACATTGTTTCAGAAGTCTTGTAGTTTGTTCAGATGCAGTTTTGTCATCCTCAGTTGTTCAATGTTCTTTTAAGACGTAAGATGATTCTCCTGCCAATCCTTCTTGTACTTCTTCATTCTTTTTCTAAATGTTCTGTCATATTGTGCTGTCATGGACCTTAACATGCTCAGTGAGGCCTATAGGGTCTGAGATATACAGTAGCTCTTAGTTTTTTTTTTTTTGTATTTTTCTGAGCACTGAGCAGTCTGATCTTTAAAACAGTTTTCAGATTGATTTTCAGGAAAAATTGCTTCTCTAAGACCATTGCTTATTCTTTCCACATAACCTTTTTTGGCCTTCATTTTTGATAAATCAATAATGGAACAGTGAAAAAAGTTATAAGTTGTGGTTTGTCTGAGGATATATATGCCTAATGCTAAGATAAGGTGATGATTTTTATTATGTTTTTACACACACACACGCACGCACGCACGCACGCACGCACACACACACACACACACACACACACACACACACACACACACACACAAAATATGGAATTAAAAGACCAGACTAACTTTTACTCTTAACTGTACTTTTGATTTCTCATTCTGACTGAGGGAAGAATCGAGTGTACTGCAAGATCAAATCCTCATGCCACATCACTGTCTAAGAGCATATGAATAATTGTGCCTGTACTCCAAAATGATGTCTAGCAGAAAGCTGTCCTAAATGAGAGCCACATTACATCTGTTTATTCCGTTGTCAAGTTGCACAACATGTATAGCACCCCCTAAGTCCCCAGTGTGATCTAATCTCTGAGGTTTGGTGTGCACACACACACACACACACACACACACACACACACACACACACACACACACACACACACACATTTTTGTTGTTGTTGTTGTTGAAACGTTTTAGAAGAAGCTAACTCCTTAATACCATTTAAAATTTATCAAAACTACAGTAACACCCCTGGGATTTAAACTCAAAACCATCCATTCACTAACTCAGAAAAATACCTACTAATCCACCACTGTCCCAGTTTATTTAGAATGTAATTAAAACCTCACACAAAACTCAGATGTTTCCACAGCTACAGGGGTAGAACTTGGTGTTAATATAGTTACCGGGAGCATGGAGGGACAGGTGGAATTCTCACAGAGTCGGGCGACACAGTGCAGGTAGAATGTAGAGACTGTCACATTCTGGTGCTCCACAAAGTGGAAGGCCTCAAAGGAGAAGCGTGCTTCTTGGGATTCCCCATTGACATACACCACTGTCTGCCCATCACGTTTGCACCTGCAGTGAAAAGAAACTGCCCTTATAATGCTGTTATAAAATCTTCTAGAAAGGTGATTTAGCTTTTCTTCATTTATATCAAACTCACCCAACAAAAAGATCATAATAAATTGTGCTTGTTGGATTAGGGCCTGTTGTTGAAAAGCAGCGATCAAGCAGGACATTCAGCCTTTAAAAATTTTGTTGGGAACAGAAAAAAACAAACACAAAAATAAAGTCAACTTTTGCATTTTTAACATGGCCGATTGTTTTATTGAATCTGAAAAGAATACCTTTTAGTGAGATTTGTTGCCTTAACTTGGACATATATGCGAGTTTTCAGTGGTAGCCCCTTTTCGGGTATTTTTAGAGGCTGTGTATATTGCCGATTCTTAAAAATAAAAACAAAACCATATCTTTAACAGTCTCCTGCAGTCATGCATACCAATGAAGAATGCAGAATAATTTAAGCAGCAGGCTTACAGTGAAAAGATTCACATGGAGTGCATTGATAAAACTCCCTCTGTTCTCTCGGGCAGCTCTGTTCAAGCCTGACCTGCACACAATCACATAACAGGATCAATATTTGGTTGTATATCTATAGGTGAATTTAAAACACACATAAATTATAAAAGTGACTCTCTACTTACGCATTTTGTTTAGTGATGCTGACCAAATACTGTAGCAGGTAGCAGCAGGAGAATTGATATATAAGCTTTGATTGGTATTTGAATGGCCCTCTGACTGGTTTCCGAGAAACAATGCTACCAGAAATGTTCACAAACTTGACTCTGGAGTCAGAGAATTGGCCTGTGACCACTTCTTCTGTAAGCTAAAAAAAAAAGTATGTTCGTTTTAACAACATGTAAAAAATATTTCTCTTAATTTAAGAGGAACATATTCATTAATAAACATGAAAATATACTAAAAATGAGAAGAATATACTGTACTCTTTATTGCATGTTTCAGATTTAATTGTTATCTTTTAATTGATATGTAAAATTTAAAGTTGTGAGTTCTGGTTTCACTTTAACATAATTTTTTTTCCCCAGTGTAAGATGTATGGGGAAAATATTGTGTTGATAGTTCATACCTCATGAGAAATGTCACAGAGGGACATTTGCTCTGCAGATATTGAAAGATTAAACTTCAGGAGAGGGGTACTGGCTTCCAAGTCTACAATTCCACAGCAGGCTGGAATGTTACATTTTCCATTGAGGGCTACGAGAGATTCATTATAGCCAGCATAGTAGACTGGACACAGCAGGATGCTTAGATGGATACTATCAGTCCCACATATTACTGTAATGTCCCAGTCAGCTAAGAAATAGAGAAAATTATTTATAATATGTCTGAATGTCTGGAGTGTCTTACGATTATGTGTAATTCCTGTCTGCTCCGATGGTAGAAATATACTATGAGGTTCAAGTCAAACTGAAACTTTTTTTGTTGAGTATAGCACAGTTATGCGAGAGTATTATAAAACTAATTTTATTTCTCTATATAATCCTATATATCTATAATATATTAGGATTGCAATAGTACTTGGATGCCATCAAGATAAAAAGTTATTTACATATGTCTATACATTATATATTATAATTATGTTTGTAAAAATCTATTCGAAAGGGTGTACTGATTAAGGACTTAAAGCTTTCAAAAAGTGTTTTAAAAAAGTGAGAAACCTTTAACTGGGGGACCAAAAATTATTTAGGACCATACGTAAAATGCCATATGAATGCAACAAAATGTGTAAATAAATATAATTCAAATGAGAGGTTAGCATGTCTCAAACTGTTAAAAACATAGTTGGGTCAGGTTAAAGTGATTAGGTTGAAAATGGTAATAAACTTGGGCTTTATAAGGACGGTTATGCAACACATGACATACAAGTAAAAACACAGAATGTATTACAATTTCCAGTGAGAAAGCCTATTATACAGGTGGCAACCTGTATACATTACAAGTCCCAATTATTTATTCTATTTTTTCTATTTTCAATAAATAGAAGAAAAAAAAGAAACAGCAAAGCTTAATACCAACCTGCTTGTCTAAAGGTTGTGTGATTACTGCATATAGCAGAACCTGTCTGAGCCTTAGAGGGTACAGTTAGAGTAGTCACACACACCAGCAATGCTTGCCACATTATCCTGAAAACACATTGTTTTTCATGATGGTCATCAGTTAATCAACCAGAACTAGACCAAATGTGTTACCAGTTCTCTTTAGTTGAGCCAATATGGTCAGGGCAACAAATATGTTTAAAACACTAACAAAAAAAAAATCTAATCATCAAATTTAAAAAAATACCACAAAGTGCATTTGTTAGTTCTCTATGCTATATTATGTAAAAATACTTAGAGCATGTCAATATCTTACCTTAAAATCTGTTAGACATATGGCTGTTAGTTTCACCTTTTGCTTTATAGCTGTTTTCCACCTACAGAGTGAGCCTATTTATTAACACTGCCTTTGAGGTGAAGGGTGTGAAAACACAAAAGCAAGTGCAATATGAAACCTTTCAGTGATGCCCTCTAAAGCAGGACCCATATTTAAACTGCACAGGGAAAACTTATCGCATTCAACATTTTAACAGATTTATCTTGTTTAAGCTTGTCTGCAGTAATTACATTACTGCATTGGACAGTAATTAAGTTTCATTATTACGATCCTCTGAAAAGTTGAATCAATATGTGGTGCTATCATTCCTCCAATGCATCATTGTTCTGTACTGGCTTCGGAAGTTTTGCTCTATGTTGCCTGTCTCCATCTTGTGGCACTACATATTTCTTGAGCATTTTTCAACATATTTCTTTTTCCAGGACATAGTTTACAAACCATACACAACTTTCTTTTTACTTACATTTTATTATACACAGTAAAGTCATGGTACATATTCTAAAAATAGAATATTGTAATGAGAACAGCACAGAATTCCACCAAAAAGTTTATATTAAAGTCATGTTTTAATAACTACGAATACAGTAGGCTTACACTTAAAATACACTACTGCTCAAAAGTTTGGGATCGCTTATAAATTTCTTTGTTTTTGTTTAGTGATTTATTTTCTATGTTCTGGAACAATACTGGGGATTTCAAAACTATGAAATAACACATATGGAATTAGGTAATTATGTAACAACAACATCAAATGTTATTTTAAGACATGAAGGTCAGCCTTTCTGGAACAGTTCTTGCAAGAACAGTATTGTCAAGTGCATTTACAAAACCCAACATGCACCATGATGAAACTGTCTCTCATGGAGACCATCCCAGGAGAGCAGCGGGGAAG
This sequence comes from Clarias macrocephalus, assembly GCA_011419295.1. Classification (NCBI taxonomy): domain Eukaryota; kingdom Metazoa; phylum Chordata; class Actinopteri; order Siluriformes; family Clariidae; genus Clarias; species Clarias macrocephalus. The sequence continues at coordinate 113,570 of JAAGKR010000035.1, read as the reverse complement.
TTCATTTAGATGTAGCAGCCGCAAAAATCACTATTAACATCACCTGAGATTAGAGCGGTTATGAAGTCTTTATAGAACATGAGTAGCAGATACATCTCAATAGACTATTGCATATTTTTGACACTTTCAGCATTGCTTTGCAATGTAGAAAGAAATAAAAACAGAAACAACCATGGAGTTAGAAAGTGATCCCAAACTTTTGAGCGGTAGTGTAAATGTACAGAAGCCATTTGTCATTCACAATTCATTCATTAAACACAAACGATTCTCGTATCTAAATATCTTTTTTTTTTCCTATTGTTCACATACTGTACCTCCAGGCACACCGAATGAAGCTATTATATGCAACATCATATTCTTGTTCAAAGCCACATTACTGTGAACAGGAGTATATGTTGTCTGCATAGCTTTGCTTTAATTCATCACTCCCACTAAACAAAGAATATATCTCTTTTGTGAGAAAGCAGACCTGTTCCTGGATATACTTTCCACTGTCCCAAGGGGTATTAATGGTGTCCTGTTTTGGCTTCAATGTATGCTGACAGATAGTATTATTAATTTCTAAGCAGTGAAAAGGAATGTTGATCTCATTTTGTGCTTTGGATTCCATAACCAAATTCTTACTCTTGCTCATTTGCAGGTAAGATTAAATGATATTTTAGTTGAAATAATTACACGATTACTCATACTTCAACAACTGAATCTTTGAATGTCTTGTGAGTGATCCTTGTCTACGACATCCTTTCAGTGACAACAACTGACCCAACAACAATCCAGCAAAAAAGGGGAGTATTCAGATATCAGCCTGGTGAGTATTCTAAGAAAGCAGGTTTTATTTTCCTACTTCTAACAACCCGAGGTAGTAACAATTACCTGCATGCCTTTTTGTCTGCATATTTGCGGTGGTAGACAATGGCAGTATGTGTAGTTGTATTTGTATTTGTTTTATACTGAATAGAATCTTGTCATGACCACTTTAAACAATATCAAAAAACATAAATTTGGGATTGATGATTTAAGGTTTATATTTAGTGAAATATCTGGTTCATTTATTTAGCCATGAAGATGAGGAGGACAATGAAGCAATGATAGAAAATGAGTTCAGAGCAGGTGAAGAAAACAGGTAGGTAAAGGCCATACAGGATTTTACGACTTACACAGTATTAAGAAACATGCAGAATAAGTTATTGTAGTCTTAAGAAACAAAGTTTGTGAAACATCTATTTTGTTTACTCAGTTGTGAAGATGAAGATACGCCAAAATCCACGGCAAGGGTCACATTTTTAAAAATGGCCTTTGCACCACGTCAGGGTCTAAGCATATGTACTGTATGCACTTTTCCTTGTCAGAGTACTGCAGGCTATTTGAAAATCTAAGTTATTTTGCAGCTTGCCATTCTAAGGATTTGAACATTGACTGATGCTATTTTATATGCAAATGACATTAAATTGGGGGGGGGGGGGCACCCATGATCTTGCATACCCCTCAGCAAATGTCCACTTGCGCCCCTGACCTCAGACTGTCTAACTGCATGACTGAGCAGGTGTACAGATGTACCTATTAAAGTGGCCAAATTAATGCAACAGTGTTAATTACGTGTACGGTAGTAGATACAACCTAGTATAGCATGTTATTCAGTACAGTAGCATCTGTTTTTAGTCAGCCTCTTAGCTTGCCTTGTTACTTCTCACACACCGCATTGTGCAGTTCTAGACAGTTCTTCCCATTCTTATCCAAACAGCAGACTGTTGGCTCACAGCCTGAATAAATTTCAGCATGCTTCTGTGGCTCTTTAGAAAAAAAAAAGTTAGACAAGTAAGTAAGTGCTGTTAGACACACTGTACTATTACATTCACGTTATTATAAGAAAATATTTGAATTGTGTTTACATTGAAACAGTAACAGAAGTGGTAAACTTTTATGTGGTAAAGTACAGTAATGTATCACCAAATACACATACACTGATATTACAGAGTGGTTTAAAATTTATTGAAACCATTTTTATCTACTTTTAAATGTTTCGATATTGTTAGTCCCTTAATGAAATAGCCTTAAATATAACGTGAGGTCACTTCTAGAAGAAGTTCACTGTTTCTTCCGTTTGTGGTGTGAAGTGAGCATGATACAGACCGGCGTTTCTGATTGGCCAGCGAGGTTTTGGGTTCTCGATTCTGATTGGCTGCACCCACTCTCCATGTTCTGGATTGTTCTCTGGGCGTTAGTAACGGAATCCAGCAGGCGGTATATAATGCGGCTGCGCGCGCAGTCAGTAAATTTGCTGAATACGTCGTGCATCGCAGTGACAGCGGGAGCAAGCACCTGACAAGAGGCGAACTCTGAAGCATATTATCAGGCAAGGACAGCTGTAAGTTTATCCCTTAAAAAAAAAAAAACGCCTCTAACTGGGTTTGTGAAACCGAAAGGTCTGCTTGTGTATACGTTAATAAGTAAATACTTTTTAATTAAGATAGTTTGCAGGATTTTAAACTTTGTAGAGGTGAACGTTTTAGAAGTTAGATTTTTCATGACTGAAGTGTTGGCTAGTTTTTTACACTGAGACTATTGAGTCGGCGTGAGTTTGTGCCAAAACATGCAGAATGTTCTAGCAGGCATTCATGATTGTTTCGAAATCTGCCCATACAAGGCATTCAGGACACTCCCATATGCTGTTATGTAACTTAATGTTTGCAGAAATTATTCCTGTCGGTGCTAAAGAAGGGCTTGAGAAAAGAAGCAGTCTTTTCCGTTGTTAAAACCACTATACAAATAAAATTAAATTGAATTGAGTTTTCACTTCGAAGTGAAACTATGCCAGTGTGGCAGAAGGAGAAAATGTTTGCTTTGTTAATTTTTTTCTAATACCTGTTATCAGCGTCGTCATCAACTTTTATGACATTCTGTGAGGTAATAATAACTCTTCATTTGATTACAAGATAATCATCAGGCGGATGGATGCAGATAACCTCTAGTTTATTTTAAGTAACAACTATATATATAGCCTTTCCAACTCTGGCCTTCATGTATGAAAATAAAGCTTAATTAATTCTGTGACTGCTGATGACGCTTTGGGCCACACAGACAACTGAGGTCTGTTAAGAGATCAACTGAACAGGTGCTGGATAATGAAAATAAGCACAACTGCCAGTGAGTGAAAAAAGACCATTAGATCACTCTCTCTGACAATATACAGGGAGGGGGGCGGTCACGGCTTATTTTATAGAGGAGGAAAACATATATATTGAACAAATCAGTAAATGGTACACTTTTTAAAATATGTGCAGGAAACAGAAACCATGTCGAAGGGACCAGCAGTTGGGATTGACCTTGGCACCACATACTCTTGTGTCGGTGTTTTTCAGCATGGCAAAGTTGAAATCATTGCCAATGACCAGGGTAATCGGACCACGCCCAGTTATGTTGCCTTCACAGACACAGAGCGACTAATTGGAGATGCTGCCAAAAATCAAGTTGCTTTGAATCCCACCAACACAGTGTTTGGTAAGTTTGGTTTTAGTAACTTAGTCACAAATTTTACAAGGTGTGTTCAGGTGCCAGTGAAACTGGGACAATTAATTGTGCAGAACAACAGAACAAAGTTATCAGAGTAAAACAAATGATCTATCCATCCATCTATCTATGCATAGTCAGCCAATAAATGTGTACACACTTCAGGAACAGAAAAATAGTATGATGCATATTATATTAATATTGTCGTATCATAATGTCGTACATCAATAGTATGCTTCACAATTGAAATGCAGGCCTCATGGGAACTCCTTTAGTTGACCAAACAGGTAGAAATCACTTGTTGCCATGTCAGGAATTCATGAGCCAAGTTCCTGTAATATATAAGAAAACTGAAAACCTAGGATAATTACATTAGTGCAGCACAGTATAGAGAAATAAAGGTAGTTTTCTCTCCCATAGCTGTGTTCTGTTATTCTGCACAAGCAAAAGGCCCATTTTCACTCGAATGCCCCTTGTATGTGTGAAATGACTTCATTTGGACCTTGTGAACATCTTCATTCTGGGTTCCATCTGCAGATGCAAAAAGGCTGATTGGACGACGATTTGATGATTCGGTTGTTCAGTGTGATATGAAACACTGGCCCTTCAAAGTAATCAACAATGATTCACGCCCCAAAGTTCAAGTTGATTACAAAGGGGAGCGCAAATCATTTTTTCCAGAGGAGATCTCCTCAATGGTGCTTGTAAAGATGAAAGAAATTGCGGAAGCTTATCTTGGAAAGGTGAGAATGAACTTTTCTTTGGTTTTATTACTTTTGCTTTGGTCATAAACATGTTTAAGCAGTGTTCTAGAAAATTTATCTTCCCTTTCTTTATTGGCCTGGAGTCACATAGCAGGTACTGGAGTTGTTAGCCTGTGTGTATCATGTAAACATTAGCAATGCATACACATGTTTTGACTGTACATGAAACCTTTGTTCTTGACTGGAAAGTTTTAGATAAGATTGTTTTAACTGTTCCAATATTTTCCCTCATAGTGCGTCACGAGTGCAGTCATTACAGTACCTGCATATTTCAATGACTCTCAGAGACAAGCTACAAAAGATGCAGGGACCATTTCTGGACTAAATGTCCTCCGGATCATCAACGAACCAACTGCAGCCGCTATTGCTTATGGCCTGGACAAAAAAGTGAGTCTGCTGGCAATACATCACAACAGTAGTGTAAAACTAATAGTAATAATAAAAAAACATAAATGCATAGGTGCATCTCAATAAATTAGGATATAATAAAATAGTTGATTTATTTATTTAGTCCTCTGACTAATGAGCAATACATCTTTTTATAGGTTGGAGTAGAAAAAAACGTCCTGATCTTTGATCTTGGTGGTGGAACTTTTGATGTGTCCATCCTTACTATAGAAGACGGTATTTTTGAGGTGAAGTCCACAGCTGGTGACACCCATCTAGGTGGCGAGGATTTTGACAATCGTATGGTCAATCATTTTATCGCTGAGTTTAAGCGCAAACACAAAAAGGACATTAGTGACAACAAGAGGGCTGTACGACGTCTGCGTACTGCTTGCGAACGAGCGAAGCGCACTCTGTCCTCTAGTACTCAGGCCAGTATCGAGATTGACTCTCTCTATGAGGGTGTTGACTTCTATACCTCAATCACCAGGGCTCGCTTTGAAGAGCTGAACGCCGACCTGTTCCGTGGTACCTTGGACCCTGTTGAAAAAGCTCTTCGTGATGCTAAGCTGGACAAAGCTCAAGTCCATGACATCGTCCTGGTAGGAGGTTCCACTCGAATCCCAAAGATACAGAAGCTCCTACAGGACTTTTTTAATGGAAAGGAACTCAACAAGAGCATCAATCCTGATGAGGCTGTTGCTTATGGTGCAGGTACAGCAGAATAATTATTTTCTGTTCTTTGTCATGTGGTGTTGCACACAATTTACCGATACTGATTTATTTTGTTCCACAGCTGTTCAGGCAGCCATCTTGTCAGGAGATAAGTCAGAAAATGTTCAGGATCTGCTTCTGTTGGATGTCACACCTCTGTCACTGGGTATTGAGACAGCTGGTGGAGTAATGACTGTTCTAATCAAACGCAACACTACCATCCCAACCAAGCAAACGCAGACATTCACCACTTATTCAGACAATCAACCTGGTGTGCTCATTCAGGTGAGAATATCTAACTGGTGATCTTAAACCAGTGGAAAAATCTGTACATGAGGTTCTTACTTGTTGCTTGCTTATTCTCTGCCAGGTGTATGAGGGTGAAAGAGCCATGACTAAGGACAACAACCTGCTTGGAAAGTTTGAGTTGACGGGCATTCCTCCTGCACCACGGGGTGTTCCTCAGATTGAGGTTACCTTTGACATTGACGCCAATGGTATTATGAATGTTTCTGCAGTGGACAAGAGCACGGGCAAGGAGAACAAGATTACCATCACAAATGACAAAGGTAGCATAATTGTCATTAGTTATTTTTACATAATGTGTGTATGTATTTACACACACACAGACATGTACAGACCCACACAGGTGCATCTCAATAGATTTGAATATAATTGAAAGTTGAATTATTTCAGTAATTCAATTGAAAAAGTGAAACTCGTATGAATTCATTATACACACATGTATTGCAAGTGTTTATGGCTTATAGTTTATGAAAACCCAGTGAAAAATAAAATATGGTGAATGTTCAATATTGGAGACTTGTGGTGTCGCATTCAAATCAGCTAATTAACTTAAAATACCTGCCAAGGTTTTCTGAGCCTTTAAATGGTCTCTAAGTCTGGTTCAGTAGGCTGGATGTATCCAAGCACATTAATGGACAGTTAAATGGAAGTTTAAAAAATTGGTATAAAAAGGTGCACAAGCAACCGGGATAAATGTAGCCTTGAGAGGATTGAGAAACAAAGCCCATTCAAGAATGTGGGGGAGATTTACAAGAAGTGGACTGCAGCTGGAGTCAGTGCTTCAAAAGCCACCACACACAGCCGTTTCCAGCAACACTTGGCATCTGCCCATAAGTACTAACACCTGGTTTAAAGATTGTCATGTTCATACTTTTCTGTAGTCAAACATTTCTGTTTAATTAGTTTTAAGTAATATAACATTTTCTGACGTACTAAATTTTGGGTTTTCAGTAGCTGTAAGCCATAATCAATAAAATGAAAGAAATAAACTTGAAATATATCAGTCTGTGTGTGATGAACCTATGTAATATAAGGTTCACTTTTTTAATCGAATTACTCAAATAGATAAACTTTTTGATGGTATTCTAATATATCTATATACAATTTGTTTTTTAAATAGTAGATTTAAAATTTCCATAAATTTGTTTTCAGGACGACTCAGCAAGGAGGACATTGAGCGAATGGTCCAAGAAGCAGAGAAATACAAAGCAGAGGATGATGTGCAGCGAGACAAGGTTTCTGCGAAGAATGGCCTTGAGTCTTACGCCTTCAACATGAAGTCCACTGTTGAGGATGAGAAACTGAAAGGAAAGATCAGTGATGAGGACAAGCAGAAGATCCTGGATAAGTGCAATGAGGTTATCAGCTGGCTGGACAAGAACCAGGTATAGGAAACCTTGCATTGTTTCTTGCTTTACAATTACAGCATGTAATTTGACAAACATTACTAGTTTAAAATTTTATTTATTACTCTTGCCATCTTTGTAGACTGCTGAGAAGGAAGAGTTTGAGCATCAGCAAAAGGAGCTGGAGAAAGTTTGCAACCCCATTATCACCAAGCTGTACCAGGGTGCAGGTGGCATGCCGGGTGGGATGCCCGGGGGATTCCCAGGGAGCGGTGCTGCAGGTGCTGGAGGAGGGTCTTCAGGACCAACTATTGAGGAAGTTGACTAATATGTAACTTTTCCAATTTCAACCTTAATGCAGTTTTTCCATTGGTGGCATGTTTCCAAACATACTTACCTCTGTTTAAGATGCTGATTTTCTTAAACTTATTTCTAATAACCAATCCACCTGTCAGTTCACATATTCATGTTTATGCATATTTGTTCTATGTCACACATTCAATTGAAACTTACAAATAAATAACTAAGTTCTGACTACCTATATAGTATTTTTCTAAGTGTTGACTCTTGAATTTCTTTTTGATTTTTGTTTATTTATTTATTTTTATTTGGGATTTTTTTTAACCTAATTTGTAAATGAATCCATAATGTAACCAGGCCAAAGTGCTATTTTCTAAGATGTCTCATTGTGAATTAAAGTAGCGCAAGTTGTTTTTGTCCCAACCACTTGTTTATTAATCATGAGGTAAACAAAGCAATTAAAATGTAAGCATCCAGGGATACATTGTGGACCAACAGTCAGTCTGGATGATGAGCAGATCTAGGATGACTCAGCGTGACATGGGGCCTATTGGTGCATTCATTCGATAAGCACACATGTAGAATATACCTGCAAAAGAAGCGACAAGATAAGTTTCCAGTAACTATTCTATTATGTGTCCAAACATATTTAGAATATTTATCAAATATGCTATACCTGAAAAGAAAGTAAGCACCACTGACACCCAGCCCAATATATATGACCAGGCGAATCTCCAGCTTCCGTATCGCTTCCCATAGTAATTCACAGTCACCCCAGTATATATAGCCATTGCCAGAAGCACAAAAAAGGCTAAAATGATGAAGGCTACAGTTATGAATGAATATATAAGCTTGTATGCATTTATTAAAAGTAGCCTAGACATGCTATAATCTATTGAAGTATGATGATGATGAGGTGCATATGCATGAAGGCACACTCACATGACATGAAATAGAGAATTCCAGCAGCAAATGTTTTGTCAAAACCTCCAAAAGAATTGTAGTTAATGAAAGCCATGATGCCTATAATCAGGCCAAAGAAGCACGCCAAGACGGCCAGGATCATGAATGCACGGGTGGCATCCCAATAAGCTGTATTAGGGAAACAAATGTGTAGATGTGTTGTTCTATGTGAATAAACATTTTAAATAACTGCTACCTACTGTAAGTCTTACCAATGCTATCAGTGTGTATCATGCATTTTCCAGGCACGCAGTAGCGCCACAGGCCTTGGTGCATGTAACTGCTGGCCTGGCGATACTGCATCCAGTAATCTGTAGCTGTGGAGACTACCAGCAGTATATTTCCAACTCCAGCACAGAGCAATCCACCTCCCATAAAGCTGTACATTGTCCTCCTGTAGGTACAGTAATATGATGAAATGTTTTCATGTACATGTCTTACTCATTTTTTTAAATGTATGCAAATAGGCCCTTATATTCAAGCAATTTTCACTTAGCAGATATTTAATATTCGTGAATCATTTAGTACTGAATATATAATACATGATTTACACATTAGCAATATGAGAAAAAACATTTTTATAAAAAATTTTTTTAGCTACTTCCAAAAAAACTTTCCAAACTTACCTTTTTGTATTCCTGACGTACTTTGTTAAATTAAATATTTTAAGGCTTGGTTATACCAGGGCAAACAGCTCTTGCACTACCATAGACCGATATGTTCCTGTCCTGTTCAGGCACCAGGGGATCACAGCACTGAAGGACAATAGGGTTGCCAGAGATGCAGACAATTGCTGAAGGGAATTTGCTGAAAATACAAAACCATTTAGCATGAGATACAGAGGCCCACACTAATACTGATGACTGAAGTACTTTTAATTGAGAGTTTAAAAAAAAAATTCAGTAAAGCTACTAACTGGTAAAACTGTCAAATTTAATAAAATTAGCAATATTAAATTTTAACAGACATTATGAACAGTTATTCTGTAGCTCACCCTTTTCATTTCCAGTGATCATGTGGGCTTTTATATATATACAGCACTGGGCAAAAGTCTTAAGCCAACCGTCTTTTCTTCATATTTTGCTTCCAAAGAGCCAGACTTTCTTGTACTTTAATGTAGACTTGAGGAATAATTCTCCAGGGTAACTGAAGGACTTTTTTGGCTTTCATTTTTTTGCCAAGTTTTTGTCAAGCTACACAGCGACCGTTGAAGAATAAGGCATATAAAACACGTTTAACCTAAGGCATGATCCAGTGAGAAATACGTGCAGTTAATGAGAGATGATCAGACTGGTGATTAGTATACTGGTGACGCTGAATGCTGAGTGCTTAGAACAGGCAAGAGGGGAAATCAAGTTGGCTGAGGTTGTTACATTAATAACCAATATTTTTAAATTGTGTCTTTTAGGCTCTTTTCTGGATACTGAACAATTTTATTACCATGCCTCAAATTTGATGATAATTTCATTCATTAATACATACACGTTCACTGGGGTCCTGGAGTCTATCCCATGAGACTTGATAGGCACACACACTACAAGCAGTTTGGGAATGGCAATTAACCTAATCTGCATGTCTTTGTACGGTGGGAGGAAATCAGAGTACCCAGAGAAACTTCACTAACTCCAAATACTCCAAACTGCAAACTTCATGTATACAGACCGGAGGAGGAAATTGAACCCACGACTCTGGAGGTGAGGCCACACTGCTAAGCACTATAACACCCTGCTACCCTTGATGATAATTTCTCTAAAAACATCAGATGGCTGTAGTGGTGAAGAGAACTTAGTGCTATTTGATTTCCATGACATTGTAACTCACTTGGCGGCACGGTGGTGTAGTGGTCGCCTTGCACCTCCAGGGTCCGGGTTCGATCCCCGGCCAGACTCGATTCCCATCTTTGTGTGCAAGGAGTTTGCATGCTCTCCCCGTGCTTGGTACCGGGTACTCCGGTTTCCTCCCACATTCCAAAGATGAATTTGGCGTTCCCAAATTGCCCATAGTGTGTGAATGAGTGTGTGATATCTGTGAGTGTGTGCCCTGCGATAGATTGGCACCCTATCCAGGGTATATCCTGCCTTGTGCCCTAAGTCTCCTGGGATAGGCTCCAGTCTCCCCGCGACCCTGAATACAGGATTAAGCGGTAATGACGATGAGTGAGTGAGTGAGTGAGAGTGTAACTCATTAAAGACATTCAGTTGAATTACTAGACCAAACGTTAAAGTGGCAAAAAAAAAAAACATTCAACTGTGTAATTGCTCCATATTTCTGATCAAGAAGGTGGTTTGGTAGCATGCAGTGGCCACTTTGGGACCACAAGTATAGAACATGTTACTTATAGTCTACAAAAATTGGTAAAAGCTTTCCCTGCATGAGAAGCACTGACGATCATGTCTATCAACACCAACTCTTTCTGAACACTGGCAAAAAAAGGCTCAGCAGAGATAAACAATGGAAGAGTTACGCAACCTGGGGCTGCTACTGTATGCACACCACACTTTGCCTGAAGCTACCAGCCAGGATAAAGGCTGACATGATACCAGAAATTAAAATGCAGTAAGCGAGCAGGAATCTGTGCTAAGCTAAAAGCTAAACCTAGCTGTCCAGCTGTACAATTAATTCTCCTTTCCAGTGTTTGTGCAATTAACAGTTAACTAGAGTTCACTCGACTAGCTAAATATGCTATGGTTTCATTTTTATAGAAACATTGCTCAAGCGCAGCCTTTCAGACAGCAATTCAGCTAGCTGGGCTAACTGCACATCGTGCCATCAGGGTAGCAGCATTGTTTGGTAAGATTCATCGCAGTGGTCTACTGTATGTGTTTACACAAACACGAAACGGGGCATAAATGCTGTTGTGGTCACATAATACTGTTCATTGCTGATGCTGGCCATTTTATCTTCCCAGAGAGTAACCTACATGTTCATTGTCATGGTGTGCATTCCACCTGGCACTAACACAATGTAAGCATGAAGTGAACTCTATGGGGCTTTCTGTAACTTACAGGCAGCACAGTTGTTTCATTGTTGCTAGGAGCTTCAACAACGGAAATTGGAAATCAACGCTGCCAAAATCCCCCCAGCATGTTGATCTCATGACCTGTGGAACAAACACTTTGGACCCTATTTACATGAACGTTCACAGTGCTTACAAGGCTGCGCTACCATGTAGACTGCTCAGATCATATCTCTGTTATGCTAATTCCAGCACACAAACTACTTCTGAAACATGCCAAACTGGTTCTGAACCAGGCGAGGATCTGGTCTGAGAACGTCATGTCAGCAACTTTAGGACGAATTTTAAGCAACCGGACTGGAATATTTTCAGAGAGGCTGCTACTGTACATACAGTACCACAATACCAAAGATATGGAAAAATACACAGCATAAGTGCATAAATCATGTAACTTCCTTAAAGACAATCAGCACACATGCAAAGCAGAAAGTGTGGATGACAGCTAGTGTGCGCTTGCTGCTAAAAATCTGACACACTGACTTCAGATCTGACTACTGTACATTGAAAGAATCCATGATCACTTTTTATAAGGGCAAGTCATAAATGGCTATTATAAATGGCTAGCATAATGGGTGATTCCTTGCACAAAGATGCATTGAATTATTTCTCCATATCAATCAAAGAAAATAACAACATTGCCAGTAGTGAAAACCACCCCAAATTCCACTGACCAAGTACTTTGTCTGTCTGCAGTATGCAAGAAGAGTTAACCCACAAAAAGCTGCATGTCCTCACAACCTACTTGGATGAATGCTCAAGGAATGTACTAAGCCATCCCTGACATCCCTATGCCTCAACATGACAACCATCATCGCTGTGCCAAAGAAAACATGTGTTGAGATGTCTGACTACATACATTTCAGTGGTTCAGTGCTTTGAGCAGCTAATCATGAAATATACTGTATAAAGTACTCTTCTGACCACACTGGACCTGGTTCAGTATCCCTATCATCCCATCAATTCAACAGAGGATGCCGCATCAACCACCTTTCTCTGATCCATGTAGAAAAAGAGACATAAAAGGAAATTAAAGGATGCTGTTCATAGACAAAGCTGAGTATCCTGGGTTTGAATATCCCCCTGCAACCAGATCATGGACTTCCTGACCAGGAGACACCAGTCTGTTAAGACAAACATGGGTTCTAGCATCACCGCACTAAACACCGGCGCACCTCATGGCTCTTTGCTTAATCCACTCCTGTTTACCCTGAAGACTTATAATTGATGCAAATTACAGCACAAGCCGCATTTTCAAGTTCACTGACAATCGTACAATGATGAGACAGGGAACAGAAACGGTTCATGAACCAGTTCACAGAATAGTATAGTGATAATAATCTATCGTTTCCATTTGGAAATATGTGGAGTTTGCATGTTCTCCCTGCGCTTAGTGTGTTTCCTCCAGGTGCTCCTATTTCCTCCTACTGTCCAAAATGCACGCAGATTAGGCTAATTGGCTTTTCCAAATTGCCCATATTTTGTGACCGAGTGTGTGTGTCTGTGTGCTCTGTAATGGATTGACACCTCATCCAGGGTGTACCCTGCCAAGTGCCCCAAGGCCCCTGGGGTAGTCTCCAGGCTTCTGAAGACCCTGCACACAAGTGGTATAGAGAATTAGTGAGAGTAACAAGAGATGTTTCGTGGCTCTTTGTGTTAGATCCCTAATTGGTTGACTGATTATAGGCTGGTCATGATATGACAAATGTACATTTACAGTTAGACCAGACAACCTTCTTTGCCTTTTATTCAACATGGAGCACAGCAGGGAGTTGCTGAGACAGTGATCTATACGTACACAACTACATTAGATCATGAAAGTCTCATAGTTTCTAAGGAGCCCATATTTCTTTCATCTTAAAGATACGTATGTTCAGTTCAAAGTTTAGTCAATTTCAAACCATTGCTGAAACATTTTTCTATATACAGTATATAAAAAACAAGCGCATTTACACTCACCTAAAGGATTATTAGGAACACCATACTAATACGGTGTTTGACCCCCTTTTGCCTTCAGAATTGCCTTAATTCTACATGGCATTGATTCAACAAGGTGCTGAAAGCATTCTTTAGAAACGTTGGCCCATATCGATAAGATAGCATCTTGTAGGTGATGGAGATTTGTGGGATGCACATCCAGGGCTCGAAGCTCCCATTCCACCACATCCCAAAAATGCTCTATTGGGTTGAGATCTGGTGACTGTGAGGGCCATTTTAGTACCGTGAACTCATTGTCATGTTCAAGAAACCAATTTGAAATGATTCGAGCTTTGTGACATGGTGCATTATCCAGCTGGAAGTAGCCATCAGAGGATGGGTACATGGTGGGCATAAAGGGGTGCACATGGTCAGAAACAATGCTCAGGTAGGCCGTGGCATTTAAACGATGCCCAATTGGCACTAAGGGGCCTAAAGTGTGCCAAGAAAAGATCCCCCACACCATTACACCACCACCACCAGCCTGCACAGTGGTAACAAGGCATGATGGATCCATGTTCTCATTCTGTTTACGCCAAATTCTGATTCTACCATTTGAATGTCTCAACAGAAATCGAGACTCATCAGACCAGGCAACATTTTTCCAATCTTCAACTGTCCCATTTTGGTGAACTCATGCAAATTGTAGCCTCTTTTTACTATTTGTAGTGGAGATGAGTGGTACCCGGTGGGGTCTTCTGCTGTTGTAGCCCATCTGCCTCACGGTTGTGCGTGTTGTGGCTTCAGAAATGCTTTGCTGCATACCTCGGTTGTAACAAGTGGTTATTTCAGTCAAAGTTGCTCTTCTATCAGCTTGAATCAGTCGGCCCATTCTCCTCTGACCTCTAGCATCAACAAGGCATTTTCGCCCACAGGACTGCCACATACTGGATGTTTTTCCCTTTTCACACTATTCTTTGTAAACCCTAGAAATGGTTGTGTGTGAAAATCCCAGTAACTGAGCAGATTGTGAAATACTCAGACTGGCCCGTCTGGCACTAACAACCATGCCACGCTCAAAATTGCTTAAATCACCTTTCTTTCCCATTCTGACATTCAGTTTGGAGTTCAGGAGATTGTCTTGACCAGGACCACACCCCTAAATGCATTGAAGTAACTGCCATGTGGATTGGTTGATTAGATAATTGCATTAATGAGAAATTGAATAGGTGTTCCTAATAATCCTTTAGGTGAATGTATATGTGAAATATACTTGCTATATTTGAGTAGGTTTATAGCTACACAAGAATGACAATCAATATAATGTATTTTTTTTTAAATCAATGTCAAAATAGTTCATGGTGTGGAAATACACCTCAAACCTCAAAACATTATTCAAAACATTATGGAGTTCAAGACGTCTGAGTGTGTGCTGTGGTGAGTGGCACCAGAACATGAGCAACAGATATTTTGCTGTTTTGCTTTTAGTTGCTAGGTAGGGCTTCCATGGATCAGACTTGTTTGTCTGGTGCATTCCATGCTTGATTGAGTGAGATCTGGGGAATTTGGAGGCTGGATTAATAACCTTGAACCTAAGCCTTACACTTTGATCCAGTGTTAACATTGTCAGTGAAAATATCAACAAAAAATATTATCATCAAATATTCATCATATTTTTCATGATGAAGACAAGACTAAAACTAAATACAAACAAAGCTTTGAAATTATGACTATCATGAAATGTTTCATAATTTTTATTACCAAATAAAAAATGGAATGATAATGCCTCGGAACTAAAAGTAAAATGGACAAAAAAATAATAATCAGTGGGAAATATACAACAAATGAGGCATTTAAATACCAGACACAGAGATGTATGAAAAGGAAAGTTAACATAAAGATTCACACAACATCTAAGCAGATTATGAACACAATGCTGCATGAATACAGTTTACTTTTAAACGTGTAGCATTGTTTAAGCTTGATTTTGCATAGTATCGTTATCGACTGCAGCCACCTGCGTCTAACATTAGTTTAATATTATACTGTGTTCTCGTTTACCTTGCTAATGTTAAACCCTGAGCAGTATCACAATTTAAATGGACTATAAGTGAATGCAATTCTTACAACCCTTATAGCATTAGAAATACTACTAATAATACTTTGCAGACTGCGGTTGCTAGCTGAAGTAAGCTAACAGCGCAAATGAATGTCAGTTGTGTGAAGCCACTTGAAGCAGGAACGCTTAAAGTATTATCATTGTACCTTCAGCATTTATGTGTGATTCACAGCTGTTTTTTATAAAAGGAGTGGGATTTGCAGGGTTTTGTTATCTAAAGTCTTGTATCTCCTCATTAATAATGCTCCAACAGCTCTGTAGCCTCTTCTTGTTCTTGTGACACTTTTTACAATTGCACTAGTTATAAACAGAGTACAGTCAGAGTGAAACCCTGTTGTGTTCAATGCATTGTACCTGTTTATTAGACAAATAAAGTCATTTTAGTGAAATTGTCTCTTGAAAATGAAATATTGGAATTAAATATATGGCCTAACAGTATGTGATTTAATTATTGTACTATTACATGAAAAAATCATTTTAGATTGTTGCTTATGATTTTTTTTCTCGACTGTAAACAGACTACAACTAAAAATCTTTAAAAGATTAAAATAAGACTAAAACTAACGTGACTAAAACTAATGTGTCTGAGACTTAACCTAAATCAAAATAAGCTGCCAAAATGAACACTGCTTTGGTACCCACAGGCATAAATGAGCCCTGTGTCCTCAGATAACAAGCAACAGAATATAATTGATAATAAGTGTTAATCCTATTTAGCGCTGATGTTATGTTTGAACAGTGTGCTTAAACAAGGTGCAACTTTATCCATAGAACTTATCTAAGTCAAAATCAGTCAAAACTTTGATGTCTTGTACTAGTAGATAAATCCTAAAGTATTTTAATCCTAACTTTTTTATTGTATTTATTTGTGTTGTGGTACCTGCTGGGTAATATTGTAATATTTCATTTTGGATATCACAAGAAAATATGCAGACTGCACATATAATGCTTCCATGCTAAAAAAAAAAAAAAAAAAAACCAGTCATGCCCTCACCCTAACTGGTCCATTTAACAAACTGCACTAATGTGCAGAACAAATCATTACTAATGATCTAATTATTACTTTTAAGTACATAAGCTACCTTTATACTGATCAGTTCCTGTTTCAAATGGGTCAACTGCTTTGCATTAGAAGGACAATAAATAAAGTGTGAAAGTTAACAAGTTGACATTATGATCCTTTCCGTGATAAAAGTTAGAGACGCAAAGGTATGCAATTTTTATTACCACCAGCAGAGGGAGACAACGTTATACTAGCCAAAAGAGCACTCTTAGTCTGGCTCATTCTCTACACGTCTTATCCTGTACATGGTTGCAGCAGATTCCACTACCAGTGCTAACTTCTAACAGAGCTGTTTTGTGAAAAATTATTTATAATTATTATTTTTGTTTATTTGATTTATTTGTTTGTTTATTGGTTATACTGAACTGGTATATTTTTTATTATTATTTCATAACATAATCTATACTGATAGTGATTTATGTCATTTATTTACCCCACCCGTTTGTAGCAAAGTGCTTATAAATTAGCATGGTATATATGCATGGTATAAAGATCTACAGCAGAATACAAAGTAATGTTAGTCATGTTAGGAATTAAGTATTAGGACTGCTAACTGACTAGCTAAAATGATTTTACAATGACACTGAATGATTTATATGGCAAGGGCAGTATGTTGACCTCACAGCCATCAATCAGTAAAATTAAGTTTGAAACTGTCCAGCTCTCTTGGCTCTGTCTGCTTTCCTCTGCTAAGGGTCACACATAGACTCTGCAGAACTGCTCAGGGAGTGTGAGAGAAAGAGAGAAATCACGTAAATGTGCACAACAGCGATCAGCGTGCAGCGTTAGTTTGTCATTAACTGCTCAGCGTGTGTTCAAACACCTCTTTTGCAGTGCAGACTCATGCTAACCTCCATCTGCTAAATAACCCCACCACCCACCCCAAACAAAGGCTGTAATGAAACATGCCAAAAACTATTTGGCAATGGCATCCTTTACCTTTGCATCGTCTTGAAAAGGTTTGTGGTATCAAGGCACTGGTCGTGGGTTCTCTATGCACACTCTAGTAAAATTTGGTGCTCCATAAGGCTCTGTCATAGACCCTGTGTGCAAAATATACATCCGCTGGATCAGTTATACAACCTGATGCACCACTTCAACTTGGAGTCTTGCTCATTTGAAAATCACTCTGGATGTTTATGTT
Source organism: Clarias macrocephalus (assembly GCA_011419295.1). Classification (NCBI taxonomy): domain Eukaryota; kingdom Metazoa; phylum Chordata; class Actinopteri; order Siluriformes; family Clariidae; genus Clarias; species Clarias macrocephalus. The sequence goes on along the minus strand of JAAGKR010000035.1, from coordinate 96,027 downwards.
CTTGTTGGATAGCCAAAAGTATGCAAATATATACGGTTTTTCACTCACATTTCCATTACTGAACCGTGAATAGCTTAGTTTTGATATAGAAACTTAAAACACTGATAATGCTCATAGTTAACATCCTTTAACATACTTTACTTAGCATCATTGACCTTTAAATTGTGAACGATTTGGGTTGCGGGTGGGTTGCAATTGCAGTATAGATACATTCTGAATTTGAGCTCTATGTAATACTTACCGCTGAACAACTGAAAAAAAAAAACCTAATAATTAAATTATTATTATTATTATTACCAGTAAGATATTAATATCAGGCCACTACATGATTCAAGATCCAATCCTAGAATTCTATAATCATCCCTGCAATGTACAGTAGGGCCATAGAATGTGTTAATTGAAACTTATATCTCATAATTTGAATAAACCAAGCCAGTTTTGCCTTGGACTTCAACAGCAAGGGAATCTGCAAATAGCTCTTGGTCAAATCCAGGGCTGAATACAAAACAAGACATGTTCAGCCATTCCAGGACTTTATCAGTAAGAGGCAGTGGATAAGTGAATGCTAATCAGACTTTCGGAGCATCATTCTTCTTGTGGAAATGCACCCAGAAATGCTTGGGCATGAGCACAATGGAACCGTTCCAGATACTGTGGACTATTCTCTAACTCCCATGCTAATAATTTCTCCAATTTTTTCCTGAGGTGTTTTTTCTTTTGTCCTCAGGCAAGAGAGCTGGCTGCATATAACACATCATAAAGTTCAGCTTGAACTCCTTGAACTGAACAAAAATAAGCATTCCAACCATTTATTCCAATTTTGTTTATGAACTTTCAATTAATATTTTAATCATCTTAAAATCCTGTGTTTGGAGGTTTACAAGCTTATAGTAGATTGCTTTAATTCCTAGCAGTTCTTAAAGTTTATGGCATGTACAGTATATGAAATAAATACAGAGGATCTTATTTAGGATCCCCACTTGGGAGACTATACTCGGCAACACTGAATCGTTTGACAAAGAATTGATTTTCTTATGCTGACAGGTTGCATGGCCTGATTATAGATTTATATATATTTACATTCAAGGCAATCTGATGGATTGACAGCTGATTTTTATGGTAAGACATGCACCAACCAACCATGGCCAACCTTTGAATGATATTTTTTGGGACCAACAACTGGTCTACAGTTTCTCCTATTTCAAGGCCCTCACCACTCACCCCAGAAACAAATACCAGCCAAAACAGTCCCAAAATTACTACAAAAAGGTAGACACTAACTATCACAAACACTACTTCCAAGTTAGAAACTAACTGTTTTTGCTTATACCCTGTACCTGTACTCTGTGGTACCTATCTGTAACCCTTAAATAGATCACCGAATATGCAACACATTAGGGTTCTCCAGGTAGTCCAATAGCTCAGTCAACTTTGCTCCACTTAATCCACTTTAAGGCAGACACTATACAACATACACACCATAACTTTCTAATGACAAGATAAACTTTAAAAATGTTTCTTATTGATACTTTTGAGCTATTATTAAAAAAAAACTTACCATCATTTCACTTCCTTTCCCTTAACAGAAATGAGGCAAGATCTGGCCATTAGAGTCATAGTAAGTGTACTTTCTGTCAATTATCAGCACAAAGCCACAAATGCCCATGGCCTTGCAAGATATTATTATATTATATTATTGAAGCATTTTGAATAAACTTCACTAATTTTATACATCCCAAGAATGGATATTTAACACTGAGGAAATGTCATTAAAAAAAATAAGAAAAGTTTAACGTGCGACCATATCTTGAATATAGTCAAATTTGTCTACAATTTACTGGTATGCGTATCTTCCGCAAGTTGGTAAAAACTTATTCGTTGATTTCCAAGAATCAGGAATTACACCTGCTGAATGTTCATGGGAATGACTGCAGTGGGCTCTGAGCTTTACATTTCACGGATGTAGACTTGATCCAGAGCTTGGGTTACCTCAAGGTCTGGTTTTCTCCCACTTTGTAAGAACATGCCAGTAGCTGGAATTTCTGAGATAAATTACTCAAGTGTGTGAATGCATGTACTGTATACATGATCTATTTCCTCATTATTAAATCCTCTATTCTCATTCCAAGATCTGCTGTGCTGAGGAGATTTTTAATGCAGTAATTCCTAAGTCTTACACTAGATGGCAGAAACTATTTACCTTAACTGAAAACTTGTCCTTGATAGTGGAACTGACTCTATTATATACAATATAACTTACTTCATAATATTGTTAATATTATTAATGGTAAAAAATTTAATTCACAGACTCATCTTTCGACTGCCTTGTTAATTCACTAAAGTGTTTCAGTTAGATTAAAATGTGGCTGCCAAACTTTTGAAATAATAGTCCCAATTTCAGACTATTGAAGGTAGATCCTGGAAACATGATAGAAATTAACGCATGAATAAGCATCAGACAGCACTATAGTGCACTGGGTTTTTATATTCAGTTCTGTATTCAGTTCTTCTTGTCTTTAACTCTGTTACTAATGGCAGATTGGCTATGCCAAATTGTCGGTGTGAATGAGTGTGTGTGTGCGTGTGTGTGTGCGCCCAGAATTCCCAGGATAGACACTAGATCCACCATGACCTTGATCAGAATTCAGGATAACATGGTTACTGAAGCTGAACTAGCACCAATATCAATATTGTAAATAATAAATGATGCTACATTTGTGTTTATATCCTTTACCTATGCTACATCACTTGACATTGCAATTGATCACAGCTAGAGATGTACTTGTTCCTGCTTTCCAAAATAGGAAAAAAAAACTAGTAGCCTAATTTCAAGCTATCCCACAATCAGTTACAAAGGGTGTAGCAAAGGATGTTATAAATGCATCGCACAATTCTTCTTTGGCCCATGGGATTCAAATTCTCACTTGCTTTCATGAATGTTACAACAATCTCATGTGACTTCTTTTTTCCCATCTCATGGGAGCCCAGCTCCGACGCACACTTCTACTGCCGAGCTATTAATAAGCTACTAATTAATTATGTGTTCATGATTAGTTGCATGTCTAATATAATATTTTGAACCAATAAAATTGTTCTATATTTGTTCCATATTTTTGTCTTGCCATATGTGAGCTAATGATCTCCGATCACATGCCTGCTACCAACTGGGGAAGGTGGAGCAAACAGATGCTTATTCTGGACCAGAGGGCACCTTAACCCTCTTGGAGGAAAGTGCTACCTCCCATATGCATATGCTTAGAGATGCCCACAATTGGCTAGTCTCACTTGATTAACAGGAAGAGTCTGGCATTTGACATGCCCACGAATGGTTGTGGTATTGTCAGAATTTTTACTCACAATCTCCAGAACACAGGCAGAATACTCCTCTGTTGTGCCACTCAGAAAACATTTCTACCACTAGGAAAACAGTGCTGCTTAAATGTGGCATGGATTGTTGTTATAGGATGGCCTTTGATTTTTTGGGCTTCTACTTTCTTCGATTGTTTAATTAAACAATCATCTTTATATCGGTGTGCATTATGTTTATAGTATGTGCCACTGTGCGTTACGTTTTCTTATTTATTAAATAATTTTGGAACCCATAAGAGTGGAAATAATTCTGGAATCTATTGCATTTCTGTCTATTAAGCTGTCTAGTGAATATTATATACACATGCGGGATGCTGTATATACTTTCCATTGGGGGGATCATTTTAATTGCCTTTCATCATCCTAGTAAGATCCAGCCTGACTCTCTGCAGTCATTCTGAGCTAATCTAAAGTGGCATGCAGGGAATGGCAATTGATTCATGACAAGCAATTCTCAAAGCCTCTTTGCTCTTATCCTGGTGCCGTGAGATCGTAAGTCACTGCATATGCCTTTCAAACTAAAACATTCTAAACAATAATCATTAAATAACAATTTATGTGCTGGGACCATTTGCCATAAATGTTTAAGATAAACACATACACACACCTCTGGGCCAAACACTGCAGCACCTTGTTGCTCATTCAATGCACAACCTGGATCAATACAAGCAAATCCCACATTGCAACAAATGGTCCATTTAGTTCAAGGACTGATTATAATGAATCAGTTAATCAACTCTCCTGTACTGCAGTGCCGTATTATGCATTTACTGCAATGCCATCTTTCATCTGCAATGCAACAGAAAAGCCATGAAGATTAATATATCAAAACATTCGATTTACTGGTTTGTATACATGAATATTTATTAACACATATAATGCATTTCTTTCTGTGGACACAAAAATATCTGTCCCATCGTCGTCATAGATTTCGGTGTTAAAATGGACTCGAACCATAGTGAACCAGACTGTTTACTCACTTTGATGATCCAATGTTACTGCATACACTTTTCCAGCAGATTTTTTTTGTAACCTCAGCTGATCTCACGGGTGTTTTAAACACTTTGAGTAAGCCTATTGATTTTCCCTGTTGTTCATGGTGTATCACACTGAGCAGGATGTGAATTGGCTTAAATGCAAAAGTACTGTGGAAGCTGCCTGTGTGGTTTGTGAATAGTTTGCTGAGACTGACTGTGTGCACTATAATGCAGGAGTCTTTTACACACTTCCCTTTTTTTCTCTTTTTTTTGTGTTCCTTTAACCTTTAAAGAATTTGAAAAGCTTCAAGTATGGACTAAATCTCCAGTTTTTTTAGCTTGCATTTCTTTTGGTTCAGAGTGACTAGATTTTGTAACAATTATAAAGCCTTACAGTATATTAGTCTAGAGTTTCTTTTTCTGAGATAATTATATTGTGTTTCTAAAATGACCTTGAATGGGAAACTGTTATGTGACAAAGACTGGGTTGGATGCAAAGTCAAATTTGGTTTCTTAATAATAATAATAATAATAATAATAATAATAATAATAATAATAATAATAACAGGCAGACAAATCCAACACATTTAAAGAAATAAACAGCGTAATAAACTTGAGAGTCTTGAGAGTCAATCATGAGACCAGAGCAGTTACATTGCAAATTGTTTAGGTGAGTGGGGTTGTTTAACACTGTGTGGAGGTGATCGAGTTCAGGTACGTGTGATTAGTAAGCAGGTACCTATGAACAGAATTCAGGAACAGTATTTGCGAGGGCTGGAAGGTGTTGTCTTCAGGGTCTATATTTGGAGACCATGTTGTGTCCTGAGGAATCAATGTCTGTAGGCAAATGTGTTGTCCAGTTTTTTTTTCGGTGTTGTTAGGGGGAATGCCAGTGACTAGATGGAATCAGCTCCAGGATTTTAAACTTGACACATGGAAGGAGGATGCTATCTGGCAGTGCTGTGGTAAATTGAATCTACGGGTGACTCTGGTAATCTGCCCAAGGATTATGTATTGGTGAGGGTACCTGGGGTTCAATTTTTCAAAAGGCCAGAGTACTCTTATATGAGGTTGGTGGTGTGGTTCTTCCCTCAATGTCTATCCACAATTTCCTTTGGGGAAATTTCCTTTGGGCCTGTTGTTCAAACTCTCTGTGTATGTTCTACAACATTTCACTCCATTTAAACAACTCATTACCACTGGTGGTGAATCAGTGGGATTGCCAGTCCAGAGGAATGGGGGGTGGGCTAGTGTCCAAGATGCACTGAATTGCACTGGAGTCGTCGGTGGCATAGGTCCCCAAGGGGGTTCCCAACCCTGGTCCTGGAAGACCCCCCTGCCTTAAAAAAACATTTTAGTGTATTTTCCAGCTCACAGTGTTTACCTAAATAAACAAATTATCTATTATCAGCATTTTTAAAAATTTGAAATGGGAAAAACACTAAAATGTTCAGGACGGGGTGCTCCAGGACCAGGGTTAGATACCACTAGTAGGTAATTTTTGGCATATTCTACCCACATAGATTTCTTGTGTAGTCCTCTCAACCTGCCCATTAGTCTATGGAGTATATCATGTTATGAGACTGATTGTCAAACCCAGTGTCCCTATGAAGCTAGACCTGGCTCATTAGGTACAGTATCTATGTGCCTTGGGTCACTCAAAAAATACTCCAGGAAACCAAAGGAGCAGAACATGTAGTTGTACTGCTTGAAAAGCACTGGCTAAACAGGGCAGAGAGATAAAGTGTCATGGAAAAGGGTGTTATAGAACCTGATAAAGAATAAGGTCAAGGGTTGAATTATTTTTCCTGCTTTGCAACATTCTAGACACTTGTGATCAGTGAAGACAGTGACATAATATTTTGCTCCCCCTAATCAGTGATGGCATTACTTGATTGTATCAGTTCTTGGTTCCTGGAATCATAAAACTGCTTGGCTAGAAGTAGCTTATTAGAGAACAATGCAACTGGATAAAGTTTTGATTTGTCTCTTAATTGCTCCTCCCACTCCCGTTTTGAAAGCACCAACCTCCACCGACCACTGAGTGCTTAAGTATAGGAGCTAAGGTGAATGATTCCATGAACTTCTTCATGAAAGCTTCTTTGGCTGTATGGCTCCACCTTGTAAGAAACATAGTTCCCGTTGTGAGAAGAGAGTTACGAGGGTGCACAAAGGGAGCTATGTGTCTTACATGGTGTAGCCACATACTCTAATGAATCACTGGTAGAAGTTCACCGCAGATCCTTCACAGTCTTGCGAGTATGGCAGTTTGTAGTGGCGAACACCTTGTTCTGTTCCGGATCAGATTGTAGCCCAGGAAGGAGATTTAGTAAACATGAAATTAATATTCTGTCCCCTTTCTACAAATATTTGATTCTTGAGAAATCTTGTGAGAGCTTACCAAACATGGTGGATGTGAGTATGACAGGATGGGGAGTAAATGAAGATTTCCTCAAAATAGGCATTGATGAAATGTTCAAGCATGCCTCTTATGATGTGATTGATAAGGACTGGATTCACAGATGGGGTTCACAAGAGCCAATATGGCATGACACCATATATGTAGTGGCCAGAGGTGGTGCTTAAAGCCAATTTAAATGTGCTTATTAGATAAACCTTGGAGATTTTTGTGGAGAGGAGCTGTTTCGGTGCTGAAGTGCTAACAGCAGGAGATACCAGTTCTTGACTGCGATTTGATTTAGTTCCCTGTAGTAAATGCTGTGGCGAAGATCAACCTCTTGTTTCTTTAAAAAAAAAAAGTGCTCAGTGGTGCAATCATACAGTATGGAGAAAGTTGTGGCTGGCAGCTTTAATTGGTTTTTTGGAACACATCCTTAATGTCTTGGTATTCAGTGGGGATTGTGACTGGTGTAAGATTTTCTGCATGCTCTGGCATGGTTAAATGCTACATGCTGAGGAGACAATAATGGTGGCAGTGGGATTAAAATGAGTGCTCTCCCTGTCAGACCAGGGTATCTGTGAGTTGTTCAGATGTGTCCATGGGAACCCCAGGATGATTTGATGCTTGGTGATTACAATGACAAGAAATGAGATGTGTTCATGTTGCAAAGCACTGACTTGGAGGAGAATGCGTCGGGCACAGAGCATGAACATGCCTGCCACTGTGGGTCTCCCGGTCAATAGTGTGAATGCAGAAATAATGAGTTAATGACAGTATGGGGATTTTCACTTCTTCTACGGTATCTTGGTAAATCAGCACTGCACAAACAGACTGCACAACTGAAGGTTTCCTTGTCATGTTTAGGGTTAAGACCTGGTGAGACAAAGAATGTAATGGACTCAATGTGTAGAGGCAAGTGGAAGTGCTGACACTCTCCTTGGAATCCACCTTAATGGGAGGCTGTGCATCTGTCCCAGTATCATTTCTCCTTCTTGAAAACACTGGTTGTGCTCAGTGTGGTCCAGTTCAGTGTGGTGGCTGGTTCTAGAGCAGATGATCCAGCGAAATATGCATGGTGTAGCAGCAGTAGCTAGAGCCTACAAAATGATGTTTAGTTTGGCATCTTGGTCCTGAGTGGTGGTGTCTTTATAGTCATTACATTACAGCCTGTCATGTAATGAAAATTGGAGCAGATGCAAATGCAGTGTATTGCATTTGAAATAAATGTGCAAGCAGACAAATCAAACACAGTGTTCAATAATTATAGTCCAGAAAGGCAGAAAGTCAGACGAACAGTTAGTCATGGGGTTGAACAGATCTCATAACAGGGTAATAAGCAAAGTTGGTTTGGTAAAGTCATGCACAAGCATGCTGCATATTTACTTTACAGTATGTACTGTTGGAGTTCTTTTATGGTGTGTGCAGTTGATTGTGTTCAGGTAAGTGTGATGAATAATTAAATGACAGACACCATGAGAATACTTTCTGAACGTTGGGAAATTTAGTCTTCAGTGGCCATATTTTACTTAAGTCCACATTGTGGGCTGGGAAATCTCTGGCCAAATCTCTTGTTTCTCTGACACTTTGATTGCTTTCAAACACTTCACCCTTTAAGGACTTCATATAAGCACACAGTAACTCTTCTCAACACTTTCATCCTTTCCAGTCAGACGAACCATGGATAATACACTAAACCATAAAACATTTTTTGTCAAGTCTCTATCCAACTGCATAACACTTCTGTTTCTTCCTTTCAACTTCCAAGAAACCCAAGGTTGCCATCTGGCTTATTGTTCAGTCTGATGCATTGATGCATGCTGACAGCATCTTTGCACAGCCATCAACTAAACAATCACTTAAAGTTTTTCCACCTCATCATTCAAAATCTTGATCTGTATTGCCTGCATCGGAACAGTCGTGACATGGTTTTATATTCAAATTATAGATTTTTTTTGTCATAGAACAAACAGTAATAGCTAGTGATTACATATAATCTGATAACTAAATATATAATTTAATGGGAGGGATATGATCTAACATCTGTCAATAGCTCAACACCTTAACTATTCAGATTGTCTATTACAGAGCCCCTATAATCAGACCCTTCGTTATTATACTTGCAGTTGAGCTTTGGTGCATCCTACTTCTATCAATCGTGTTGAGATGCTTTTACAAGTTGTCTGAAGTCCACCTGTGCCTAACTGAATTCATTGCACATAATTAGGAATGGCACACACCTGTCTATATATAAGATCTCACAGTAGATGGTGTAAGTCAGAATGAAAACAAAACCATTTTATCAAGAGAATTACCTTTAGGCCTATGAGACAGGATTGTGTCAAGACACAGATCTGGGGAAATATACCATAAACGTTCTGCAGCAGTGAAAGTGCACAAAGTCGAACAGTATTCCTGTTGGAGCCTATTCAGTTGAACCACTTATGAGATTTAAGTCTTGTTCTCAAACGTTTTCCTGTTTGTGCATGTACGAATTCCAGTTCTACAGTAGAACTTCCCCACCTGAGTAGGTGTTGTGACTGTATTGCACACCCACCAGCTTAATCACTGCCGAGCACAAATAGAGAGCACCTCTAGGGGTTTTATGACTCTGTGGAATCACCGCACATGATTGTCACAAATAGACTTTATGAATCTACAGTGTGGGCTAAGAATCAGCCCCTGAAATCAGCCCATGCTTTGCTTCCTTATGTGCACATTCCTCTATAATCCATATAAACAATGTATTCTTTACAAGGTTCCGCAAAAGTCTACAATAATCTGTCTTAAGACATTTAATCTTTTTACCCCTAGGTGGTAATGATTGTGCGAAATTTAAGCATGAATGGTAAAAACACAATAAAGTAATATTTTTAAACATAAAAAAAGTCTTCTATTGAAAATTCCATTATTTCTCATGTGCTAACGTGTGTAGGGTCATTGGGCCTGGTGGCTGTTCAGTGTACCACACCAGTACAACATTTATCTTATTTTGGGCACAAACATACCAAACTTGTACAGGGTGAAAAATCGATGATATTTTTCTTTACAATCCATGAGTTAGCCTGTGACAATGACAATTCCTTATCTTGGTTAAAACAAGTGGAACCTCATATGGTGTTCTTCTGTCGTAACCCATCCATGTCAAGCTTAGAAGTTTTGTAGATGTTGCGATGCTTTTTAACTCACCACAGATATAAAGAATGATTACTGTATATGTGGTTAAGGGGATTCTAGAGTGAACTCTAGAATCAGCAGTTTCTGAAATACTCAACCCAACACATCTGGCATCAACAACCATACAACGTCATGTGTTAACCAAGATAAGGAATTGTCACAGGCTCACTCATGGACTGTAAAGAAAAATATCATCTATTTTTCACCCTGTACAAGTTTGGTATGTCTGTGCCCAAAATAAAATAAATGTTGTACTGGTTGTTGATTCAGTTAAAGAGATCACACTTTTTCTTCATTCTAATGTTTCATTGAACAATAATTGAAGCTCATAGATGTATCTGCATGATTTTTGTGCACTACACTGCTGCCACATGATCCGCTGATTTTACATGAATATGCAGGTGGATGACTACATATGGCATTTTATATATCATCATCATTAATATGTTTCATTTGAAAATAAATATATATATATTTAGTCCTGCAAAAATTTTGGAGTCATAACTGGAAAGTACCTCTCTTAACATTCCCATCATTTAACACATCATATGAAAATGAATAATTCTTTTACATTATTCAGAACTCCCCTAAGTGAGCAAAGATGATCATTTCGGATTCATCAGATCCAGCCTCTCATCATTTTTCAGTGTTTTCCTTCTGGAACTCAGCAGACAAGCAATTAATAACTAAAAATTTCACTTTTAAGTTAGATTCCTATAAAATGTACACTTTCTATCTTAGATGGTGCATTACGGGAAATTGGCTCTTTGCAGTCAGTTTATAAGAATTACGTTGTAAATTTCTAACATTCATCCTGTTTGGTTTGTGCTATTTTGAATTGCATTTAGAGAGGCTTCACTGTGTTATGCTATAAACAATAGACCAAGCAGACCCATGTATACTTATTAAACATTCCATAATAGAGTTAGTCCCTGCTTTACTGTGTTAATTGCTGTTCTTCTAGCATGGCTTTCCATTAGATTTTAGAGTGTGGTCGTGGGGCTGTGTGTCAATTTAGCCACAAGAGCAATAATGAGCGCATGCACTGATGTTGGTTAAGAAAGCCCTGGTCATCAGTCCAAGTTCCAGTTATGTGCTTACAACTTTGTGGCAACCATTTGGAAAGAACCACATAAAGTTGTAATGGTCAGCCATGCCAATACTTATATAGTGTATAATTCTATTATTAAACTGATGAAGCCAAAATTTTTTTACCAGTGCCTTCCTGATTGCTAATATCTGAAGAGAAAATGCATTGTCAGGCGAAGAAAGTGAGGGAGGGAGTGCCTGACATATATAATATATACTTACGTTATCCTGTGATACAGAACCAGGCAAACAAAGGCATACTGTAGGAGCCAGGTTGCGTAGTTGCTTAGTTTCCATTGGCACAGGGTTAGCAACCCTAACCCAGTCATGACATCTAAGTTTGAGTGATGACATTTGACTTACCACAAATAGATTAATAGACTAACACTAATATAAACACTTATAGATTTTTATATTGATCTTTCGAGATAAAAACATCCATCTGGCTTTTTTTTCTTTATTGTCACTGGATTCGATGTCAGTGTTTATTATGAGTGTAATACACATACAGTAGCCACTTCAATACGACTATTTCCAATTTTTCCCGCGTCAGTCCAAAGACATGCAGATTAGGCCAATTCGCCTTCCCAAATTGGCCATATTCGTCATCATTGTCTCCACAGTCCCTAGTTGGACTACAGAGGTTCCTAAATGAATCGATGGATGGATTAAAAACTATACACAGATGAACCACTAATGCACATATTGATTGGAGCTTCAGTTCCTATCCACTGGCAATATAGCATCTTAGATATATCATTAACTATAAAAAGTTAAACGAACCAATAAATATATAAAATGAGGTTTAAACCAGTGTGTAAACTTGGATAAAACAGTCACATATGCTTGTGATTATTTATTGAGAATATTTGTTCAGAAATATGAGATATTAACAATAGATCGGTTAATCACAGACGCTAGCACTAAATCCTTTGAAGTACAAAGTTGCATGTTTAGCAAGAAATATGGCAAGCAGCAAGCAGAAAATGAACTCTCAATTTTTTTTTCTTCAGAAAGTTAGACCACAAAACCTCTTTTTGCATTGTTTGTTTATTCAGCACATTATAGCATCTAGCCTAATGCTAATAGGTTTGTTAGTGACGCTCCATACACAGTTCACATTTCAAAAGGCTACATGGTTTTTGCTGTGTGTGTGTTTTTCAGCCAGGTAGTTGAGACATTCACATTGTAGTCTCCTTAATAAAAACACCAAGTCTCCTTCGTGGTCCGAAAAGTTTTTCTGCTGTTGCCAATTGTGTCTTCACTTAAAATTAGACCACCTTTTACACTGGTGTTATTCATCACACACTAGACATTCCCCATGTGCCTAGGGTGGTGTATGGTCATCAGGGTAGAGATATGGGGATATCTTTAAAAAAGATTCTTCACTCGGATTGTCAGTGATTAATTTTTGGAACATGTCCCTTAATTCCTGACTGCTCTCTTTAAATAAATAAGGCACCATTTTGTGTATAGGCATCATTTCCCAAAGCTCACAATCTTTTTAGAGAGAAAACACCTGTGGAAGGTGCATAACCATCTCCTCAATGTAGTGTCTATTATTCCTCATTTTATCTGGTCAGACTGTGATGTTTAATCATAATATATCCACTCTGCTATGTGAAATATTATAATAGAGTGAAAAGATTTCATAAATTTTAAATAATTATATTAAAAAGAAAAAAAAAAGTGTCTGATTTTACTCTTATGCTAGCTTGGTTTAGCTTGGGAGTAATGGCTAACCTCATTTTCCAACATCAACAAGTCCACATGGTTATTGTCCACCCTGGTATCGCTGCATTCCTAACAGGACAGACATCCTGAATCATGAAGATCATCAAAATGGTTAAATACAAGGCACAATTTTTACACTTGAGCATGACAGATATCTTATCAGGTTTGAAATGTTTATCATATTCCTTTTATAATAATAATTTTTTTTTTTAAAGAGAGGTTCAAAAGGCACCCCATACAGCAATGACCCATACCAAGAGATGCACATTACTGAGTCTACCTATACCTATACCTACCTATAAATGTACAAAAAGTGCTCTTGTGGAATACAAATACTTCTTTGAACAGGATTTTCATGCATACAAATTCAAATTGAATTATGACTTATTTCTGTGGTGGCCGCTTATCTCTGTTTATGACTAGCACCCATCCATGCTAATGCGATTTCTTTTTCATATACAGGTAAACTCCTTATCGAAAATCTTTGTAAACGCTTTTCCTGTGAACTGATTTATGAACTGATACTGTGAACTTTGATAGTTGCATCCGAGATGTCTGTTCTTATAATCAAGTATAACGCATGTTGTAGTAACAGATTCTGCTGTTTTTAGAAAGGAACTGAATGAACTGGCCTATACAATATGTGTTGAAGTGAGTGGTACAGGCCAGTAGCAAACGTTCACAAAATGGTATGGCTAGAAATGGGAAAAGACCTTTAACTCTGAGCTTTAAGTCAGGAAAACATCCCTAAGTCTCAAGAGTCTTGAGAGGCAATGATGCATGGACCTATTTGGACAAAAATAGGTTTAAACATCCCACTGTGTTGGCAGAGTTTGAATGCAGCACTCCTTTTTGTGCCATTTGACCAGCTTCAGTAAAGGATCATACTAGCGAAAGGTTAAAAAGGTAGAAACGACAAAATATTGTGTTCACTGGAACACAATTACATTACACATTACACCTTTTGCTCTGAAATGGAAATAGAGCTTAGTCAATTTATCTATCACTAATTGTTCCAACTGGTTGTTAATAATAATAATAATAATAATAATAAGTCCAGACAAACTCCATTATGCTTTATTTTTTTATATATAAAAAAATGGTATTTCGACATTTCCTTTATTGTATTTTCTTGCACAATCCAAAATACGACAGAAGACAAACAATTTTAATGCTAATGTGGTCAACACAATCATCTCATTCCTATAACAATAACATGCCCTGCTTCCTTCCATTTGCACTCTAGCTTGCAAGGTTTCTTTATGGGTATGTCAGCAGCGCGGCTCAGTAGGCGAGACACATCTCTCCAGAGCCCATGACAGTTTTGCAGTGTGGACGGATTTGAAGCAGTGATGCTGGATCTTACACTGCTGTACTATTCTACCAGAAACCTGTTATGGGTTTAGGCGCAGAGACTCTAGTATTACACAAGGTAAACAGTGTTGAATTAAATGTAAACATCGAGGTACAAACGTAAACAGAAAAAAATACATTCAGGAACATTTTGTCTGACAAAAAAAAAAAAATAATTCTCACACAAAGCATAGTCAAAAATATTATATGCATAAAAACAGTTGTTCAACATAGCAGAGAGTCATACAAAAAATATCAACAGAATAAATAAAGAAATATGAAGGAAGTGGATGGGAATCACAGACAATTGTATGGCTCTTGTGTTCTACTGGACATCATGTTGCAATAAAAGTTTGTCAGAGCACATGGCACAGCTGGACACTGAGAAGAAATTCATCATCATCTTCAACTCATATGTTCTGCAAGCGAACAAACACATGATTACATAAACTGCTGCTGCAGAACAGAGGACAGCACGCAAGGCGACATGATCCCCTGTATGGCTGATTGCTTTTTCATGCCGCAAACATAATGATGTTTTTCTGCTAATCAGGCCTTCGTCATTCCTTCCTAAAGGCATGTTATTGTTTACCAATGAAAGACCAATAATGAACCTGGTGATTGAACAGGCTTGATGTTTGAGACATGTGTTGTGTTGCTGCATATCGATCTCTGCTCTACATCACTGTGTATTCTGTGTGAGTAGTAAATACAGTAATTAACTAATTTGGGCCTATTGAACCAAGCAGTGTTTAAACATATGCACAAACATACAGTTTACAAATGTCTAATTATATGTTTTGTGAAAACGACTATAAGATGCATGCTTTCAAGGAGCCTGGTTCAATTGCTTTAAATGACTTTAAATTGGTGAAGAACAAACACTTACACACAGAAATGTGCTGACATCCTCAGCCCACCTCCTTTTTCCTCCTAGTGTGGGAAGCTGTAGAGGGACGAGAGCTAGAGCTGGAAGGTCCTGGAGGAGAACACTGACTGGGCATGTGATTCCTGGACTGCGTGTTCACTCTGTAATGCATAACCTTCTCATCTGTGTATAAAAACATAAAAGCATTCAGAGTTTGAATTCAAACAGGTGAATTGAGAGCCAGAAATCAAATTGAGGCTCTAACCTTATAAGAAAATTTTCCTATGTTTGGGATTAACTTGAATAAACCTTCTTAAATTCATCTGGTATCCTGCAACCATTCAGTTACAGGATGGGTGACTGACCCTATTTGAGAGTGTGTAGTAAGTTTTCAGACCTTCTGTGCTCCATTGGCTATGCATTCCCTCGTCTGCCCTCCATTCTCGGCTAGGTGGCTGTGCTTTGGCCTTCGACATGGCTCCCAGGTCTACCCGAGTGGCTTCTGCCGGAGGGGGTACAGGTGGAGGAGGCAGATCTGCACAAACAAATAAACCAATGAATTTGTTACAAGAACTCCGCAGCACCCGATTGTGCAAAAAGAAAATCATTGCCTCTCCTGACCTCCTGATTTTAAAGTTTCTTTTCTCCGAGGTCCATCTCTGAATGATGTCTTTTTGGACCGTTGCTGTGCTATGGGGGATGGATTCGATTTCTCACATACAAATAAAGCAATTTCACCTATTAAAAAAAAAAGAGAGAGATAGAAGAGACATAACTGGAGAACATGTAACACCATCTTAGCCCAAGATGGACCCCCCCTCACCGAAAAAAGACAAAATTTTGAAACAGATCATTTGGTTATAACCTTTTAAGTTCTGAGACCTCTCCGCTTTGCAGATGTCTCTCCAGTGGCCTGGCAGACGGGGAAGGCTGAAATTATGCGATTCCAGGTTGGTGAGTAGGTTTGGTTTGGGCTGAGTTGATCTAGAATTTGGTGCACATGGTCCCTTACTGCGGAATAAACACAAACACAAGAACATTTTAACATCTGCATAATGTTGACACCTATATACAGCTCTGGAAAAACATAACTTGCCACTGCAATTTACTTCAGGTTACCCAAAGTTACCGAACAGCAATGTGAAAAACTGGTGGAGAGCATGCCAAAACACGTGAAAGCTATAATTACAAATCTGGGTTATTCCAACAAATACTGATTTCTTAATGTTTTTTTAATCAAAGAATTAACACAATTTGTTTACAAATCATTTGCATTTTGTTTTATTTGAATTATTAAAGCTCTGCAAGTACTGCATGATCGTGTTGTGATGTCATAATTTCCTTTAAATACAGTATACACTAAATAACAATAGTTATATTTTGAACTTGGAGAAATATTATAAGCAGTTAAAAAAAAATGGAACAAAAAACTGTTCATCTCACCAATAAATGCACCTGGAAACTAGGTGAGAAACTAATTATGCTGTAGTGGTCTCTTATTTTTTTTCCAGAGCTGTATATGTTAGTGTGGCAGATCTGAAGTCTTGATCCTCGAGTCATCAGTAGTCTGGGATATTGGCCTGGGTCTTATTGTGATTTCTTTCTAGCATGTAATTGCGATCACCTTCAACCACTCCATTCTTTATTACAAAGGATATATTGTAAACACTCTGGCCTCAATAATTAGATTCACCTTGCTAGTACTGGGATAGGCTCTTTTTTTCAGACCTGCCTTAATTGTTGGTGGCATACAGTAGATTTAACAAGGTAGTGGAAACATGCATTATAGATTTTGGTCCATAATAACATGATAGCATTACACATTTCCTGCACATTTGTTGGCTGTAAACAAATGATGTGAATCTCCCGTTCCACCACATCCCAGAGGTGCTCTGTTGGATTGAGATCTGGTGACTGGGGAGGACATTTGAGTACCGTAAACGCATTATGATGTTTAAGAAACCTGTTTGAGATGAATTAAGCTTTGTCACATGTGTGACACATGCCACTTTGTGGCACTTTATCCTCCTGGAATTAGCCATCAGAATATGGGTATGCTGTGGACATTTTTTTTGTCCAGAACTGCAGCTCACTGGATATTTTCTCTTTCTCACACCATTCTCTGTAAACCCTAGAGATGGTTATGTCTGAAAATCCCAGGAGATGGAAATACTCAAAACAGCCCTGCTGGCTCCAACAACCATGCAATGGTCAGTATTGCTTGAATCACCTTTTCTCCCCTTTCGGATGCTTGGTTTAAACTTGGTGAGCAAATCGTTCTTACCTTTGTGATGTCTACATGCCTAAATGCATTAAGTAGCTGCCTTGTGATCTGCTGATTATATATTTGCATAAATAAATTTGCACCTAATGTATATATATCAAAGAGAAAGTGCCTAAATCCTGACCAAACACAAACGTGTGCCGGATTTAATAATCTAAACAAGATGTAAGATACTCAACCTTACAAAATTTCTTCGTATTATTAAGTTAGGCAGGAAGTTCGGCCATACCGAAAGAAAGGCAGACATGTACGTGGGCTTCAAAGCAAAATAATATCATCACTGATTACATTAAAGTTGATCAGCTTATTTTTAGTTTTAACCCATTAACTATTTCTAAAACCTCTGTAACGATCAGTACTAACGGGTACTAACGTTAGTGTGCGTGTGTTACAACGCATATACATTTGTTCAAATAAATAATTAATATCTATCCACAGTATATACAAATAATGATCCATGAATAGGTACAGTAAGATGGATGTTCTAACATTCCTCTGAATAATATTACACAGTGATGGCTGATCGTGATATTAGATGGAAGGATAAAATCTAATATCTCCCAATAGATTAGAAATTAAACTATTCATGGGTAAAAAAATTTTGGAGTCGGGGGAATGATGACAGAGTAAGTATTCCACTCCATTCAGGTTCATTACACCCACATTTGTATTCCATATCACCATTGATGTGAATACTGCCTTTTTTTTTCTTTCTTTTTTTACTCTGTGCAATCATTTGACACAGCTGTCACTGATAGGCAGCATCAGTCTACAGTCTGAGCTAGAGGGCTGGGTTAGAAGGCTGGCTCAGAAGACACAGTATGTTCCCTTGTATCCACAAAAATCCAAAATAATCAGGTTTGTTAACAACAAATAATTTATTTAATTCATCTTCTATATCACTTATCCTGCCTACAGGGCCGCAGGGGGCCTGGAGCATATCCCAGGAGATATGAGGGGGGGTACACCAAGAACAGAATGCCAATCAATTGCAGGGCACACACACAAACGCATAATACAGGCAATTTAGGAACGCCAATTAACCTAATCTGCATGTCTTTGGACTGTGGGAGAAAACCGCAGTACCCGGAAGAAAACTACCATGCATGGGGAAAACATTCCACACACACACAGACCCGAGGCGGGAATCAAACCATCAACTCCGGAGGCTAAAGCCACCGTGCTAACCACTACACCACCATGGCACCAAAATAATTTCATGTGGATGCCATATCTAAAACATTATATTGATGTTTTTTTTATCTTGCCCGCTATAATATAAATATCACACAATTACCTTTAGTAGAAATAGTGCAAAATCTCATAACTAGCCTGAAATACCAATTGTTAATATGCTTAGGAAGGCATATTGCATAAACCCAGCATCTAACCTGCTTTTTTTCTAGCCATTATTTTTTTCATTAGAATGGATGCTGATTCAGTTTGCTAGCCATCTGGAAAATTTTGAGCTGGCCAGGAAAGATGGTGGCTAAACTTGAATCTGATGTGTAGGTGGCTATGTGTGTGTTTAAGTGCGTACCGTAGCAGCAAGTCAGGATGCTGCAAACATGGATTAACTGGCATTTGTTCCTCACTGGGAGATGGATTTAGTGTGACCGTGAACGGCTGGCTGTAGGTGGAAGTTCGCCCACAGCGCTCTCCTCTCAGAGGCAATGTAGCTGCGTTCTCCACACCCTCCATCCGATAAGTCCTCTCTGGTAGAGGACCATGCCAGTCTTCATCATCCTCGCACCTGTAGGACCAGGAGACAAAATGCATACCATATACATATTACAGTCCTAAAACCGTTCTAGTTACCACAAATCGAAATGACCTGGATTACTGAAATAGGAGACCCATTTAAGTGTTGCAGCCAAACAAACATTATATCAACCTACCCACTGAGACCTGAGGTAATTATCCAACAGCATGACAGAGAGCCACGCCAGCGAATAAATGCATCAATTATCAGAAGACCATAGACCCTTGAGCTGTTTGTAGATAGGATTTATGGGTATTACATATTGAACATTGTAACAAAAATCCTCTTAAACCCAGCCTATCCCAGAGGGCTCCTCTCCAAACATAATGTGAGAAGAGGAAGAAGTTAAGTTGATGCTCTCATTGCACAGTGCACTGCCGGAAGCTATTATAAAGCAGCTATGCTCAGGTGACCTGTGTCTCATCCTGCTTGTTCTCTTCGTGTGGCACTGAAGCTTAGGATTGGGCTCTAACTTCATTAGCTTCTGTCATTATAAGTTATAAGCTGTCACCACAAGAAGATAAAATGGGTCCTTTATTTACTCTCCACCTGCATTCTGTCCACTGAGAGATCTCCAGCACAAGGCTGGCTAATTAAGAAAAATGTCAAAAATAATCTGGCAAAAAAACCCTCTGTAAATGGAAAACACATTCAAAACTAATATATCCAGGACTGCGAGTTTTAGTCCAATATACTGTTGAGAGCAGAAGTTTACATAATCCAAAATTAAGTGGATAAATACACAAAATGGCAAAAAGAATGAGAACGCCTGACCTCGACACCCATATGTGGCCATTTTCCAAATTGTTGCACACAAAATTTTCTAGAATTCTTAGATATGAAGCAGCATCAAGATTTCCGTTCACTGTAACCTGTTCCAGCATGACAATGCACAAAACGATGTTTATGAAGATACAGTTTGCCAAACTTGTTTTGAGTGACATGGCTTGAGCAGTCCTCAACTCCACTGAATACTGTTGTAATGAATTGGAACACTAACTGTGTGCCAGGCCATCTTGCCCGCAATGCAATGCAAGTTCCCGACTTCGCTAAAGCTCTTATGCCAAGATGAGCTCCAATCCCCACAGTAGCATGTCAGAATCTAATCAAAAGACTTCCCAGAAGAATGAAGGTTATTATAACCACAAAATGGGGACAGATCTGGAACAGGATTTTTTAACAAGCACATGTCTTGTTTTGGTATGGTGTCTACAAACATTTGGCAATATACAGTAGTGTAAATGATATTTCTTATAGGAGTTCACAGATATTCCTTTATGAACTGCACACAATTTACAAAAATGGTTAAATTATGTACTTCAAGATTTGGATTTGTACGTCAAATGTATTTTAGATATGTTCATCGTTCTCTTTTCTCATGTACAATACAATATGGGTGTTGCAAACTTCTAGCATTAAAATAGTGCATTAAAACATTTTAAACTTTTGATTTCAAAACACAGTGCTAAGTGTAAGAAATTCATCTGTTGGCTTTGTGTAAGACTGTGCATGCTGTTGGGTCTGACCTGGGCGGCTGTCTCTGTTCTCGAGCATTCGGCGGTGGCAGGGATAAAACATTGGACCAGTTATATGTCGCTGACTCACAAGGCTTCTGCATTTCCATATTATCTGTAATAACAGGGTACATTTTATAATTTACATTCAATTGGTATAATTATTTTATATGTAAGGCAAGACTGACTTCTGTAAGTTTCTAATAGCCCTTAAAGGTCAGCTTTGATTTTACCTTTAAAAAGTTTTTTTCTTGACCACAATGAAGATTCAGTCTTTTCTCACACATTTCATACTAATTTCCCTAATTTAATTTTGACTCTGTAAAGCTGCTTTGTGTCAATCACCATTGTTAAAAACACTATTCAAATAAAATAGAATTTAACTGAAATAAGAGATTTGGTAGTTTGAAGAACATTAAGCAACACTTACTTGCCATAAAAAAAAACGGTACGTTGGCAATTTCTATATGAAACCTACAATTTTGCTGCTTTAGGATTACAAAAGCTTGCCTGGGTCAACAGGACAAACATCGCTATGTAGTAACTATATAACATTACTGTTATGACAGAAGGTGAAATTGAGACACAGTACCATTGCCCATTCTTGGGTACTGGAGTTGGGCATATTCAGCTGTGCTGCTGAGGTCAGACTGTAAGCTCCACTGGTCAAGATCAGGTTTGGGCAGGACTGGTGAGCTGGTGTAGAGATCATGAGAGTAAACACTGCTTAGGTCATGCTGTGACTCGTTAGTTCTGTCTATAGTGCTGTAGATGGCGCCTTCATTCGATGTTGGGCTGCATGTCTGGTTCGGCCTATGGAAGCTTGCACCTGCAGCTGGAGAACAAAGCAACAAGAGAAAAGACCTTTTTTTATTTACAGTACCGTTTACAGTCTTGAGCCATCCATCATTTCATTGTATCAAATTTACTTAAATGAAGTAGATTAAATTAAAGAAATGGTCATTCTTTTCATGTGAAGGGTTAAAAAAGTGCCTAAATTTTTTTTAAAAAACAACTTCATTTAACAACTTCAGAAGCAATGCCATTTCCATTCAGCATCACCAGTATACTAATCTCTGACCTGATCATGTGTCATCATCAGCACCTGTTTGGATGTTTTTTTTATGAATGATTTATTGAATGATTCATAGGTCACTGTGTGGCTTAACAAATAAAACACATTCCCCAGGAACAGGGACTAGACTGAAAGTGAACACCAATGCACAGCATTGTAATAGGGTTAATATGCACTCTTCCCGGTTAGAAATATGGCAGCAAGTTCTGCATTATTGCAAAACTGCAACTACACTCCATCCCTTCAATTTTTTTTTTCAATTTAATCCCCTCTTCGGATTTATACACAATGTTTCACAATTAAGAATTTCTTAATAAACAGTATACATTCTGTTGTTCTTTCTTTTTTGTTGGTAAGGTTAGTCATGATCGTTAAAAGGACATTTGATTGATGCTGGAAACTTTGTACATTTTTGGAATACATCATGATGTGTATATACAGCATTTTAAATATACAGTACAATTATCTAATTAAAATACTTGTATCAGCTTCTAAACCAGTCAGTACCAGTTAGCGCTGAGAGAACAGGCAGATCTGAAGGCAGAAAGAATATTACCACTAAAATGAACATGCAGCATTATTTATTCCTCCTTAGTAACTGTTTGATCAAGGTCATGGTGGTTTAAGTTAGGCTATTATTCTGTTTATATAGTGAAAAATAAAACCAATACAGTTTGTTAGAGGAAAAGGTTCTGCACAAATCTCTTGTTGAGGGAATTTATGAACTTGAGTAAAGTAGAAGGAGTGTCACTTCCACATTTCCACCAGCATATTCCAGTGTAAATATACTTACAATTTTAACTTTGAATCCAAACACAGACACAAATACAGATATAGTTCCACTGAATTAAATAATAATAACCATTATAATAACCAGTACTGTACAGTAGATACAGAATTAGACTGTTACATCGTGTTTGCTATTTTGAAACTAACCATCCCAAACCATCAGCTTGACCCACCATCCTCTTTAAATTAAATGTATACAGTATATACACACTTAATCACTTAAACAGTGTCTGAGAAGGCTCTTACTGTTGTAATATCTCTCCGTGGAGTCAGGTTTGCCAGTGCAACAATTCATGGAGTCTTTACTGCTCTGGTTGAAGTTGTTGTTCGGCCAAGAATCTGCCAACCAGGGATAGTTAACGATGTTGGATCCAAGCAAGCATGGCCTACAAAGAAAGTCATTACATGTCTTTTAAAAGTACACTTTTAAAAGCCTGTGCAAATATAAGCAGTATAAGCAGATGGATTTTCTATACCTTCCATTGCTAAGTCCTGATCCATTACCACTGGTGAGGCCAACTGGAACACAAAGGAAGGTTAATACCATTCATCTCTAGCTCTATTGATAATATGAGTAAGTAAAGCAAGAAAATAAACTGAGGCATTATATTACTGCCAGAAATCAAGGGAACAGGACCTAATTATTCTTCTTTAATCTCCCAGAGACAATTGTTTAGTCTTTCATTTTGTGCAATCGCTTAAATTAATTCTGCGGACATTTTATTGCTTTTGCACTCAGATTTCCTTTCAATTTTCAATGCAACAACAAGAACAAATGGAAAAGATTAGAGGCTCTAACCACCAAAGTTTGGTCAACTTGATACTTGTGCTAAGACATTAAAATTCAGCTATTGTTCTCTGGCAGGAAGGTAATGGCAACAGAATATGTTTAATTTCATGATACCTGCAGGTGTGTAGGCAAAAGAGGTGGCATAGTGGCCGAGCTCTTTCCTTCTCTTGTGTCTGCAGTAGATCCAGGCACTTAAGCCCATCAGCACCATCCAACAGGCTGAACCCAGAGTGGCAATAAAAGCTGGTTGCCTGAACAGTGCTGCAATGTGCTCCGAAAGATTGCTGCTGTCATCATTCAGCACAGGCAATGAGGGCTCCCCCACAGGGGCTTCAGAGAGACAGAGAGAGAGAGAGAGAGAGAGAGAGAGAGAGAGAGAGAGAGAGAGAGAGATTGTCAGGCATGTGGATCACAGCAGTTTGGATGTTCTGGGTAAGTGAGTGGAATGTATGTCTAAATGTAATGTTAGATTTGTCAGATACATGGGATTCTAAAAAGATATGCTAACAGGACTGACATCAAAATGGCTGTCTCAAATTGGCAATACTCTATGTCATACACCACAGGCGAAGAATCCATCAGTATAACGGTGGATACTGTTAAATTGAGAGGAAAAATCTAAAATACAATCAAGTTTATAAGTAATTTAACACCCATTATGCTAAAGTGCGGAATGTCAGCTCCAGCTTGAGGGTAATTGTGTTTGATTTGGTTGATCAAATCCTGTGATGCTAAGGCAGGCAAATAAATGTGGGAACATTTTCAGCTCCTATTTGTTCATTCAGAGAGCCATATGTAATAAGGTTTGGCTAAGGTAATTTTCAAATTCCACAAATCAGCTTCAAAGTACTATAAAGCTGACAATCTGCACTTCAATATTAAAGTCGATTTAATGTAATCTCTGCAAATATTATTGTGATAGATAAATTTAATTGGTAAATTAGTCTTTTTAAAATGTTTAAATGGCAGAAGGAAAAGGCATCCCAATAAGGACTTTTTTTTTCTAATCTGTGCTGTCTGAGTAGATATAGTCTAGCTAACTCACATTAGATGGACAGATGACCTGGCATGGCCGATTAACCACCAGCATAATTAGTAACTGACAATGGAAGTGACATTTCAATCACACTTTGCTTTCCAATAGTAAGGGTTATCTGGTGGGAAAAAGTCACATCAGGGTTTCCAGAAGGTCAGAATACGTCACCTAAGACGTAATCACATTTTACATACAGAAATTGATAAATCTAGTATGTTGAAAGCATGAGCTGTAACATTTAGAAAGTAGATGATTAGTGGGTGTCCATAACAGCAGAAATGAAATGCTTTTGTCCTGTGATTGTTCCTGCTACAAAAAATGGATATAATCGGAAACAGACAAACAGCACTGTTAGAATAAATTCAGAAGTATTTTTTGTTAGTTGCATCTGACCACAAACAGCTGTTTGATGTTTCTGGTCCACAAACTACCTGGGATTTCCTGATGTTGAATGCTCATTATTTTTCTTGGCTATTCATATACGGTTGTTGGGAGCAGATGTCCTCTTTTCATTTTAAGTGGGTGTATGTCAAGTCTCTGTAATGGATAATGTCCACACTGTGACCTATTAAATTTGTTAAAACAGTCCTTCCCAAACAGGTGCTCACAAACCATAAGGGGTTCTGGGTGGCATTGGAAGGGTTCAAGGGACTGTGGTAAAAATATAAGTCACATCCAATAAAAATGTTAAGTGTTTACATTTAATCAAAATCAGAACATGGAAATTAATAATTTTTAATATACTTCACAAGTATATTATGTAAAATACTTATATAATTTATTTTAAAGGACTAAAAAGTCTGTAATTTAGTCTGTAAATTACAACGTATTCTCTACCAGTAAAAAGTTTGGGCACACCTTCTAATTCCATGGTCTTTCCTAATTTTTATCAGGAAAAACTATACTCAAGGCATCCAAAATATGCAATAATCCCATTTGAACACGTGTCTGCTATTTTTGCACTGTAAAGGCTTTGTAACTGCTCTGATCTGTGGTGATTTTTGAGGCTGGTAACACTGAATGAACTTCTCCTCTGCAGCAGAAATAAGTTTTGGTCTTGCTTTCCTGGGAAGGTCTTCATCAGAGCCAGTTTCATCATTGTGCTTAATGGTTTTTGCAAATGCACTTTTCCAGAACAGCTGACCTTCATGTCTTAAAACAACAATTGAATGCTATTGTTGTTACTTAATTTTTTTGTGGTAAAAATG
Source organism: Clarias macrocephalus (assembly GCA_011419295.1). Taxonomy (NCBI): domain Eukaryota; kingdom Metazoa; phylum Chordata; class Actinopteri; order Siluriformes; family Clariidae; genus Clarias; species Clarias macrocephalus. Next base: position 70,604 of record JAAGKR010000035.1, on the reverse strand, counting down.
CATTAGTATTCCATATCCCAATCTGTTATAGTTCATCTATGTGAATTCCAGTAGACATACTTTGTAACTGAACATAAATTTTTTCCCATTCAATCTGTAAACCTCCACTAAAAGTCACCCAGAGCTAAAGACGGCTATCAGTGGAAGGTACTCACTTATGAGAATAAATACTGGCTCGCTGGGTTCTCCGACTCCTTCGCTGGTCACTGCAACCACCTGTATGCTGTACAGCATCTCGGGCACCAGGTCATCCAACAACACACGGAGAACTTCCCCGCTCACACTTTGGTTTAACTCCATCTGAAGTCCAGACACATTCCCCACACACCACACCTGCACAAGACACCAGGGTTTCAAGTACCATGTTCAAAGTTCTGCATATGGTACGCTGCTGAAGAGAGTGGTTAAAGACCATTTGAACAAGACAGAGTCTCTCACCCTGTATTCCAAAATGGGCTCATCTTTGTTATCAGCAAAAGGGGGCTCCCAGGTTACCCGCACTGTGGAGCTGTTGTTCAACTGAACCACACTGACAGCCTGAGGGGGGCCGCTTAGTACTAAGAAAGAAGTAGAAAAGGAGAGTTTAATCTCTACCTAGTGGATGTGCCATTGACCCACTTCACCTCGTTCAATTCTATGCAAGTGAATTTTATGCAAAAGAATTCCCAACTTGTTTAAAAATACAATTTATTTATTAAACAAAACTTGATGGGAGGAGATAAAAAAATTAGAAGAAGAACTGTGAGAACTTAAAACACTCTTTGGTGTCAAATTTGCAAATCCCAATCATTTTCATCACTTATGTCATTTAATGTCACTTTAACAACTGCAAAATACCAATGGTTTTACCGAACAGCTTTTTATATCGAGGCACTAAGCCAAGCTCAAAGTTTATTCTGAACCTTTCTTTTTTCCATTCCAGTTTTATTCTCATTTTGCCTCAAACAGTCCAAAGAGAAACCCTTCCTGAGGTGATCTGAGCATTTCAGAACAGGCTTCTTACAAATCTTTGTACGACTCGTTTTGATACTCCTGGCCTAGAAAACCCTACAGTGCTATCCCTGTGTCCTGAAATAAGGTTGGATGAGATAACCGGAATTGGCAGCATGGGGAATACAGGAACTGCTACATTGTAGGTACAGAGAACAGTGTTTCTACCTGGAGGGTATTCTATACACTTCGAATAAAACCAGAAAAGGAATTAGTTAATATAAAAAAAAAAAAAAAATAAAATAAAATAAAATTCCTTACCCTCCTCTGGGGTGCGAAACACTACAAGCTCACTGTCAGAGCCCTGGAACTCTTTGAAGTAGGGTCTCAATTTGAGCTCATACTCTTTGCCTCTGTGAAGCTCTGATAACACTGCTGCATGTTTGGATGCTGCCTTTATGTCCTGAACCATCCAGGCACTGCCTGACGGCCTGTACAGCAACCTGTAACCCTGAATGTAGTAAGGTTCACGTTCAACCTGCAATAAAAAACAATGCAGTAGTTGTTATTGCATATACTGTAACGTTTGCTTAACAGTAAGTAAATGTGTTATTCAAATAATAAAGGCATGCTCTTACATTCCATGTGATCTGTACGCTGGTGGGAGTCAGAATCTTTGGAGGATGCAGATTCACCATAACCTCGGCTAAATCCGCCTGCACACGTCTGTGATCGACTGGTGAACTACTTGGACTGCCATCTAAAATACACACATGTGTATGGATATGTGTGTGTGTACACACACATACATACATACATACACACATAAATACCTGGAAAAAAAAAAGAGACCACTGCAAAACAATCAGTTTCTTGTTTTTTGTTTTGTTTTGTTTTTTCTTATAACAGGTGCAGGTATTTTTAAATTGAACGGTTTTGCTTCATTTTTGGTGAACTGCTGACAATATTTATCCTAAATTCAAAATATAACTACTGTACTGTTATTGAGTGTGTATATTTAAAGGAAATGACATCACACTATATCAGATAACCGAAGGTCAGAGCTTTAATAACTCAAATAAAACATAGAAAATGCTAATAAAACTCAAAATGCAAATAATTTGTAAACAAATTTTGTTAATGCTTTGGCTAATTAACATTTAAGAGATCAGTATTTGGTGGAATAACCCCGATTTGCAATTGTGACCATCCATCTTCCTCTTGACATTTCTGACGTTTTTCTGGACTAAATTGCAGTATATATATATATATATATATATATATATATATATATATATATATATATATATATATATATATACACTGCAATTTTGTTACATAAGTTTATTATGTCTGCATTATAATGTACAAGACAATTCCCTACAAACATACACTGCAATTAATGACTAAATAACATTACAGAAAAATATTTGCATGCCTGTAAAGAAAGCCACATATTACATGACAGACAAGAAAAAAATCAATAATGTACAGTACACTTCTGGGTTTTTCATGTAAATAGCAAGGAGCGAGTGTGTCGAAATTACCAAAAAGAACTCATATTCTCCAGCATGCTCAGTAAAACCTAACAGCTGTTTTACTTAGAATACTGCACAAATCTGTATCGAACACTACCGCTTATGTTCAAGCAAAGAGTTTCCACACCAAATATTGACTGTTTATGTTATTACTTAGTGCTTTTTATAAAAATTTATTTTAATGTAGAAATTATTCCAAAAGCATCATTCCATCTGGCTTTCGTATGGATGTTCCCAAGACTTTTGCACAGTACTGTAAATTAAACAGCTGTTACGTTTTACTGAGCATACTTTCTAGTCAAATGCAAAACCCAGGAGTCTACATTATTGATTCCCCCCCCATCTGAAAACTGTCTGTCATGTAATATGTCGCTTTCTTTACAGGCATGCAAATATTCTATATATATTCAAGTACTGTGTATGTACATATACATATATATATAGTCTGTATACTGTGTATATATTTTTTTATATTTGGCAACATAATTGCAAAAACTTGTGTAATATATTCTAAACTTTTTTTTATTGATTTGCTATAATAAGTCATTTCTTTTACTCAGTAGGCTTCCATAGGATACAATACATGCATGGACATGATGCACCTATTCTTAAAAAAATAAATAAGTGCACACATATCCCTGTCTCAAAAGAACTGCACTTGCTATCTGTCTTGCAGGGTGTGTTTGAAAACTCTTTCCACTAAATAGCTCAAAGCTCTTGATGACCTATGTACATTGAGTCTTTCTACTTTATGTTTATTATTATTTTTAGTTTACAGTTTTATGCCGGAGGGCAGTATTGCAAGGCGTACTTGACACAACCAGCGCAGTGGTCAATAACTCAAAACCTGACTCTAACAAACCCTGATATTCTAACTCCAAAATCCTGCCTGAACTTTATACTGTATATTGCAATAGTTACAAAGTAACATTATATAGTCAGGTTCATAAGTACCATATTAGCACCGTAGCATCTTATTTTTTTGCCTTTTCACACAACCGCAATGGATTTGAAGTGAAGCAATCTTTGGATAATGGGATGGAATTCCTTTATAGCCATTTTTTAAAATTCTATTTATTTATTTATTTTTTTAACGAATGTAACAAATTGTTGATTTGGCCACTACTAAAGTTTCTGCAATCTCTTTGATTGGTCTGGTTTGTTTTTCAGCCTAATGATATCCTCCTTTATTTGCAACGGTGCCTCTTTGGGCTACATATTCAGACTTGGATTGAATGCCTTTCCCCCCCTTAATTTGTCATGAAATAACCAAAAAGCTACAGGGCACAGGTTTAATCAGTCAGTTGTCCTTGTTCAAATACTTATGGCCCTGGCTGTATCATTTTTTTAAAATCATGCAGTATTAAATCAATAAAGTTCTCATCATCATTATAGTCAAAATATTTGCTTGCACAACAAGTCATTTAATTCACTAGAAAAAACACAATCATTACTCAGAAGTAGTCCAAATCTACAGAAAGTAATGTAGAATTACAGTAGCAAGACATCAGTGTACTACTTGTGAACCATATTGACCTACCCCATGTATGAAAAGTACTCAATAAACCTGTGTCAGCCTGAAAAAAAAAACCTTTACACTGAGATCTTGATATTTCAGACATACAGTAGCAGTCAAAAGTTTGGACACACCAGTCAAATTTGGATTCTAGAACAATCCTGGAGATTTCAGAACATTCGATTAGGTAATTATGCAACAACAGTCTGTTGTTGTTTTAAAACATGAAGATCAGCTGTTCTGGAATGGTTCTTATAAGAACAGTATTATCAAGTGCATTTGCAAAACCCATCAAGCACCATGATAAAACTGGCTCTCACATGTAGATCATCCCAGGAAAGCAAGCCCAAAACTTGCCTCTGTTGTAGAGGAGTTCATTTACAGTTACCAGCCTCAAAAATCACCAGTTAACAGCACCTCAGTTTAGAGCCGTTATAATATGCTACTATTTGTCACTTGTACTTCGTAGCACAGTGACTATTTTTTTCTCGCATATGCCAGTTAAGAACCCTCGGGGTCTGAGCGCAGGGCCAGCCAGGATACAGCACCACTGAAGGGTGGATAGGTTTAAGGGCTGTGACTCAACATTGGCACCTTGGTGGTCCATGGACTCGAACCCCTAATCTTCCGATCAAAAACCCAGCAACCCACAGCCTTAACTGATTGAGCCACTACTGCCCAGCACTTTACAGAGCATAAGTAGCGAACACATCTCAATATCAACTGTTTAAAGTGGATTATTGTACATTTTGGATTGTTTTGCAATGTACAAAAAAAATATCAGGAAAAAACATGGAATTAACAGGTGTGTCCAAACTTTTAAATAATTTTTATTTATCTGTCTACTTCATTTTCAGGGGAAAAAGTCATATGATGCTAGATCAGGTAAATAAGGAAAGTGGTCAAGCGCTGAGTGTGCTGTAGCATTATCCTGATGAAAGATGAAACCATTTTACTGTACCTGTAGTCTGTTTCCTCTGGCCCTTTCCTGCAGGCACTCAGTGCTTCCAGTGAAGCAGCTCTTGGCTAAGAAACTCATTGCTGTACTTGACCACCCTCCCTTCTCTCCTCATCTAGCACTGCGCAATTTATTTATTTTCCGTAAGATCAAACACGCACTCAATAACATCCATTTGGAGTCTGTTGCAGAAGAGAAAACAACAGAGCTTCTGAAATATCCAATGGAAAAAAGACCTACAGTACTGCACTGTACTGCTTTAATTATGGGAAGACCAAACTGCAGACATACCCTATGTAGTTGCAGAAGAGGTATATACTGTACTGTGTATATAGTTACACCACTCATTCCTTTATATTTTGCTTCCATTGGCCAGACTTTATTATTTTTTTATGTAGTCTTGAGAAACCTCTCCAGGCTTCCTAAAGGCTTTTTGGGTCCTCATTTTCAGTCCAGTCTCTGTATCTGACCAGTTTCAGATGAATGTTTTTGTTTATTAAGCCCCACAATGACCTATGAATCATTCAAGCATAAAAAACATCTAAATTTTGGCATGAACCAGTGAGAAACAGGTGCATGTGATGACAGTTGATCTGGCCAGTGATTAGTATACTGATGATGCTGAAAACTGAGTGGCTGGAAAAGAATTCAGTCGAACAGAATTTAGGCGAATCGTTGAAGGTGAACCGTTCCACTATTATATACTACATATTCTCCTAAAAGAATAGCCATTATGCAAAAGTTGTTTTTTACACATGTACAAAAGAAATTAGGGGAAAAGAATCCTGTTTTTTAGTAATTTTTCTATATTTGTATTGGGCTCATGTAAGTATCCTCCCCCAGCGTCTTGGTGGGGTGTGGCTCCTCATTTACCCTCATGGGCACTGAATTGAGACTTTAATACAAGGAGTGAAATAAAGGGAGCTCCTGGTAAGGAAAGTTCAGCTGGGGCATTAACAAACACATACTGTTGACCTCTGAGACTTATGTTAACCTGGAGAAGAAATAGTACAATATGTGACCTTTAACTAAAATATGATCCTCATTTGAATGTTTGTTTTTGACCATGGAAGACTAAAACTTCATTTGAATTGAATAAGAGAAATACTACATATACAGTTACAGAAACATTTTTCTCTAGCTTGCTCATAACATAACTTCTGCACTTAAAGACTGCTTTGTGATTAAATATATTCCTTGTTTCTTAAAGTTGAGGTGTAACTAAATTTGTTACAGGCAGAAAAACCTTTGGCAAAAAAAAAATAAAAAAAAATAAAAATAAAAATCAATATACAAGTAATAATAATATTAAATGTACGGAAAGTTAGCCCTAGCATACATAGTCATGGTGCAATGGCAATCAAAATTTTTTGCAATGCATGCAAGTTATGTTTATAACTGTTTTGATTGAGAGCTGATCCCCATGTTAATGCAAAATTAGAACGTAAACAAGATTGCTGTATATACATACCCATGTACATGTCAGTCATAAAGAAGTGCTTAAGAATTTGGTTTCCACATTTATTCATGCTCACCTTGTGTTCTGACAGGCTCTGAGATGGGGCTTGGGTCACTCAGGCCATACGAGTTCACTGCTCGGACAATAAAAAGGTACACAGTGTTGGGGATAAGTCCAGACACTGTGTGTTTCTCTTGCTTCACCTGATCTGCAACAGTCTGCCATGTGCTTCCCACTGACTGACTGCAAAAAAGAAAAAAAGATTTAAAAAAAATCAGTGTGTTGATAAATCAAGACATACAGGAGTAATCCAAATACACGTTGTTGCTTTTCATTTGTACTGTATATGAATATGCACAGTTTGTTTTCCTCATGGCAAAGAAAAAGTTTCTTGGTTATACCGCATATATTAATTCAAGTCCAAGTAAAATTGTAGCAAAGCAGTGTATTTTTGGTGTGTGGCACAGAGTGGTGCAAATGTAAAATGGGTGAATTAATCCACTTTGTGGTAAATGAGGAATATCGACAGAATGACAAAGAGTTCACAATCCTCTTGGCATGGTTTAACACTATAATCTCTATTAAATCCGAGACTCAATCTACTGTATATTTGGCAGTCTGTGCCTGCAATTAAAACAGCATATGAACTATATTCAGTAGGTTCCAAAACACAATAAATACAAAATAATCAGAGGAACTGATTACTCATGGGTCATTACATTGCATACTAATTATCCCTGATGACACAGCAATCAAAAACATGTTTAATGGGTTGAAAAGTAACTTCTTTGCTAAAAGGAAACTTTTTGCCACATCTGGTTTTAAACAAATCCTTAACTATAATGGGAGACATGAAGTGTGACTGATATTTATATACTGTATATAATCTTTAATATATAAAGTATATACAGTATATGTGTATACACACATACAGTGGCATGTGAAAGTTTGGGCACCCCTGGCCAAAATTTCTGTTAATGTGACCAGTTAAGCAAGTGGAAGATGAAATGATCAGTGTATTGTTTGTTTTCTACAATTTTAGAGTGAAAAAGGGAATGTGACAACCTGAAAAAGAATGGGAACCCCAGGAGACTTGAGCTCTTAGATAACGTTGACAAAGGTAATCAGACCTTTATTAGCCTGTTAGGGTCATGGTTTGTTTACAGTCATCATTAGGAAAGGCCAGGTAATGCAAATATCAATGCTTTCTAAATACCCAGACTCCTCTAACCTTGTCCCAACAATCAGCAGCCATGGGTTTCTCTAAGCAGTTGCCTAGCACCCTGAAAATGAAAATCATTGATGCCCACAAAGCATAAGAAGGCTATAAGAAGATAGCAAAGTGTTTTCAGGTACCGATTTCCTTAATTTGCATTGCAATTAAGAAATGGCAGGTAATAGGAACAGTGGTGGTCTAGATAAGGGCTGCAAGACTAAAAACATCAGAGAACTACTCATAGGACTGGTAAAAAATCAAGTGGGAACACCTGTTTGACTGCAAAAGACCTCCAGGAAGGTCATTGACACTGTTCATTGACACCTGCACAAATATGGCCTTCATGTAAGAGTCATCAGAAGAAAACCTCTCCTGCGTCTCCTTGGGAAAAAGTCCTGTGGACCGATGAGAGTAAAATAGAACACTTTGGCTGCAATGAGCAATGGTATTTTCGGAGAACAAAAGATGCAGAACTTAATGAAAAGAACACCAGTCCAACTGTTAAGCATGGGGGTGGATCTTTTGTGTTTGTACTGCAGCCAACGAAACAGGAAACATTTCACAGGTAGAGGGAAGAACGGATTCAATTAAATTCCAACAAATTATGAAAAAAACCTGAAGCTAAAAAGAGAATGGCTTCTACAAATGGATAATGATCCTAAACAGAACTCAAAATTCACAATGAACTACCTCAAGGGTGCAAGCTGAAGGTTTTTCCATGGCCCTCACAGTCTCCTAACCTAAGCATCATTAGAAATCTGTGGATAGACCTCAGAAGAGCAGTGCGTGCAAGACGGCCCAGGAATCTTACAGAACTGGAAGACTGTTGTAAGGAAGAATGGGCGAAAATCCCTCAAACAAGAACTGAAAGACTCCTTATTTTGAAAATGTAAAAGATTAAAATAAAAGAAATTATTTAGTTTAAAATATAAAGGGAATGCATCATCTATACAGTACCGACCAAAAGCTTGGACACACCTTCTCATTCAAAGAGTTTTCTTTATTGTGTTCTTTAGCCCAAACGCGTCTCTTCTGCTTGTTGCCTGTCCTTAGCAGTGGTTTCCTAGCAGATATTCTACCATGAAGGCCTGATTCATACAGTCTCCTCTTAAAAGTTGTTCTAGAGACGTGTCTGCTGCTAGAACTCTGTGTGACATTGACCTGCTCTCTGATCTGAGCTGCTGTTAACCTACGATTTCTGAGGCTGGTGACTCGGATGAACTTATCCTCCGCAGCAGAGGTGACTCTTGGTCTTCCTTTCCTGGGGCGGTCCGCATGTGAGACAGTTTCTTTGTAGCGCTTGATGGTTTTTGTGACGTCACTTGGGGACACTTTCAAAGTTTTCCCAATTTTTCGGACTGACCTTCATTTCTTAAAGTAATGATGGCCACTCGTTTTCTTCACTTAGCTGCTTTTTTCTTGCCATAATACAAATTCAACCTCTTTGAATGAGAAGGTGTGTCCAAACTTTTGGTCTGTACTACATACATACATACATACACACATTATATATATATATACACACACACACACACACACACACACTGTATACATATACGCACGCGCGCACGCACAGGCGCATGCGCGCACGCACAGAGACAGAGAGAGAGAGAGAGAGAGAGAGGGAGAGTATAGGTATGTTAAAGCATACAGTAGAGTTGCAGAAAGATCTTCACCCCAATCATTTACTAATTTCCACTCTTTAGATACATGATCACTCTCTTATCACATGACAGCTACAAGTGGAGGGCTCCTCTGAGACATATGAATCCAACCAACTGCATCTTTTCAAACTGCTGCCACTATTTGCACTTTTATGCCTTCATGAGCTTACCGCAGCCCTTGATTGGTTAGTCCTGCTGTTATTAACAGTACTATTGTATTATCATTCCCATGCAGTAAAGGCAATTTAAAGCTCTTTGACATGGGTCCTTGTGAGCTCGTGCATACGGAAGACGAGAGACAACATTTTCTAGTTTAAGGGCGAGTTATCTTAGGTTTGAGAAATGTGTGTGGAGGACAAAAACAAACAAACAAGCTTGTTCATTCATTCATCTTCTATACTGCTTATCCTGTGTACAGGGTTGCGGAGGCTTGGAGCCTATCCCAGAATACTTGGGCATAGAGAGAGGGCACTAGGCCAATCAATCCATCACATGGCACATACACACACTACTGGCAATCTGGGAACACCAAATAACCTGATCTGCATGGCATTGGACTGTGGGAGTAAACCCACGAAGCATGAGGAGAACATGCAAAGTTAACACCCCCAGACCTGAGGCGGGAAGCGAACGCTCAATCCTGAAGGTGCAGGGCCACAGTGCTAACCACTATGCCATTGGGGCCTGTATCTGAATTTAATATTTTTACCATAGTATTTAATTCTTACTCTTGTTCTTATTTCTTTTTTTTTTTTTTTGAGGAAAAGTAATAAGATTTATGTTGAAGTGTGATGATATAAACAGCCAAAACCACTTATAAGAAACAGTATAATCTATAATTCTAGTAATTCTCCAACAAATACTGTATCTGTACTTCACTATTATTGTGAATGGCATTGTGTTACATAACATAGCATTGTGTGGTGGAGAATGTGAAGATGTAATATATTCCCCTGCTGACAATTCAGTATATATACAGTGCCTTGCAAAAGTATTCATACCCCTTACCAACTTTTACACTTTTTCCATGTTATAATCACAAGTAAGGAAAATTATGAATGATTCTCAAAATTTATTATAGATAAATATCAGAAAATTTTGGTGTGGATTTGTATTTAGCCACCCTGAGTAAATACTTTGTAAAACCACCTTTCCCTGCAATTACACCTGCAAGTCTTTTGAGGTATGTCTCTACCAGCTTTGCACATCTAGGGTGTGAAATTCTTGCCCATTCTTCTTTGTAAAATAGCTCAAGCACAGTCAGATTAGATAGAAAGCATTTGTGAACAGCAACTTTCAAGTCTTCTCAATTGGAGTTACTATTCTCACAGATTCTAAATTGGAGTTAGGTCTGACTTTGACTGGGACACAGGAAAATTCTTTAATTTAAACCATTCCATTGTACAGTAGCTCTGGCTTTATGTTTAGGGTAGTTGTCGTGCTGGAAGGATACCCTCTGCCCTAGTCTCAAGCCTTTTGTATTTTCTAGCAGGTTTTCTTCTAAGATTGCCTTGTATTTGGCTCCAGCCATCTTTCCATCAAGTCTGACTAACTTCCCTGTCTGTGCTAAAGAAAAGCATCCTCACAACATGATGCTGCCACAAAATAGCATTTTGCATCTAGGCCAAAAAGAGAAAGTTTATTTTCATCTGACCAGAGCACCTTTTTCATGTTTGCTGTGCCCTCCACATGGCTTGTCGCAAATTGCAAATGGGACTTCTTGTGACTTTCTTCTTGCCAAACTTCCATAAGGGCCAGATTTGTGGAGTGCATGACTAAAAGTTGCCATGGACCCTTTGGCTGCTTCTCTGATTAAGGCTCTCCTTGCCTTAACTGTCAGTTTAGGTGAGATGTTAAAAGCTTGGGATATTTTTTAAAAACCTATCCTTGCTTTAAACTTCTCTACAACTTTATCTCCAACCTGTCTGGTGTGTTCTTGGTCTTCATGATGAGGTTTGTTTGTTAATCTTCTCTAACAAACCTCTAAGAGCTTCACAGAATAGTTGTATTTATACTGAGATTAAATTACACACGGGTGGACTCTATTAAATGATTAGTTGACTTCTGAAGGAAACTGGTTCCACTGAATTTTAGTTAGAGGTACCAGGGTAAAGTAATGCAATTGTGTGATTTGTGTTCCCTCTGTAAAAAGCTCTGTAAAACAGTGAGGGAGAGAGTGAGAGTGAGAGAGACTATTTTTATTACTTAAAGGCTGCTTTGAGCTAATACAAGCTCGGTAGTTTTTTTTCCTTATGGTAAATTGGAAGGTAAGTACTTTTATACTTGGTAGAAATATAAATGGATGACTTGAGTAATATTTTAATACCTGGGATACCTCTATTTTTATTCGACTGAAGGATTTTGTATACATTGTCCACCACTGGTATTACATTAGGACCTTAAAAATATCACCCAGTCAAAATAACAACCAACAATACTGGCTCAACCAGTACATTACACTGAAAGGTAATGCCATGTTTTAAAGGCTTCGGAATAAAAGCTATGCTTCGTGATAGCTGAAAGAAAATGCGCATGCACATTCCACAAGTGTATGAAGGACATTGTGAACATTCAGGCTCTTCTACCACACTATACTGATGCCCTGTAAGAATGGTGTATGTGTAAAGGCTACGTGAACACAAGTGTGAGAAGGCCATGCTATTAATCAGAACACATCCTTAATAAGATGTCAGACCAAAGCTAAGTAATGACTTGACCTCTGCTCCCAACCTTACTGACACCCAACCATGAATGTACTGTTGTCCTAGACCATATGTGGATTGTACTGCAATGCAACTGAAACATTTAAGTTCAACTACCCATCTTATCTTAGAATTTGTTACTAGCTATACAAAAGTGATTAAATCAAATGCATTTTACTTGCTACAGTATTCTTATGCTCAGGTCAAAGTGACCTGGATATTATGTTATATTATTATCTTATCTGAATTATGTAATTCTCTGAATGATTCATCAAGATGAACACTGAGCCAAGAACACACACACACACATCTTGGCTTAGTGTTGATCTTGATTATATATTAATATCCCGTAGACCTGAACTAAACAAAAGAGCATTAAAGAGATTTCGCAACAGAAAAGCTAAGGGTCTCCAGTTTAGCCCGAGCCTCCATCAGCATGACAGACGATGAATGGAGTTTCTCCAACAGCCATCACCATAATGAGACCTTTCGACAATGCGCACCGTTGTGAAAGAGCAACTGAACAAGCTAACACAATGACGTGTGATGGATGGGGTTAGCCCTATTCCATTGTCTTTGCACCTGAAAGCAGATTTACGAGTAATAATGAGCTTTAATACCAACGGCACAACTCTTGTGGTAAATTTTATAATAATGAATTCAGTGACAAAATCTTGACCTGGTACAGTACAGTCATACAATAGAGATAAAAAAAAAAATCCTCTCATCAATGATGTGCTTGGAAGTTTTCCCTTCAGTTGAGTCAGGTTTGCTAAAGCAAGGAAAACACAACACTGTGTACTGCCCTGTCTTCCTGCAGATCACTTAAGAAGCTTAATTTAACCAAACCATTACTGCATTCTCTTGGGCATACACTAATCTAAGCTTGGCATGAGTACACTGTGATGTACTAATAAGGTGACCAATACAGTATGTATAAAAATCTATTTCAGTCAGCATCTTTAATGCATTGCTGCAATGACTCAAGCCTCCTAGAAATTTGATGTTAAGAATAAAATTAAGAGCATGTCCTTATAAGTTACATTTTTTGTTCAATACATTAGCTGTGCTTACATTGATGCAAATTTTGCACTAATGATCAAATGACAGTGCAGAATTAAAATGCACCATTTTAACACCTCAGTTGTAACCGTTGTCTGAGCCGATTCGGTTTGATGAGAATCAATTTTCAATCGGAATAAAAGGGGTGTTATAAACCTTTGATAATCCATTCAATAGTTAAATATCAGGCATGTATACATGTGATCGGATCGTTTCCCTCTTGTTGGGATATATACATTCTTTTTGTACATTTGCTTGACGTTTGTGTAACAATAATAAGTAACGTGTTTCTGCGAGGATTCGCTTCCATTTCTGATCAGTAAACTGTGAGAACAACTCATTTACTCTGGACTTTCATTCACTGGGTCCTGGTCCTTGATTAAAATTAAGATTAAGTGGAGGTGGAGGAAGAGGGGCTGATTGGCTTGTATTTCACATGCAGAGAACTAGGTACGAGACCAAACATAAACAAGACCAAACTCTAAGCAATCATAATGCACAATGTGGGATTTGTTGAGAATATGGAAAGTCCAACCTAACTTCAAATATCCAGCAGATTAAATGCTTCACAGTGAGCAGAATAACTCTATATATATTCTGATCAAATGCTTTGAGCATCTTATCTGATCGGTGTCCATGTAAATGTTTAAATTGAATTTTTTTATTGAGTTGGTCATACTGCCCATGTAAACGTAGCTTTTTTAAATTTACTTTTAAAATCAGATATCATACCTTCTAAACCTTTACTTACAGTCACGTTTAATATTTAGCATACACATGGCAATTTAGTTCCTGCATTTAACCAATGTTATAGCAGCTATAAACAGTGATTCCCTCACCAAGATCTTGTTTTTGGCTCTTGAAGTCAGAATGCCACAATACCAAAGTCTAATTACAGAAAAACCAGGAGAAGTAAAAGGCCCCCCTGTCCTAAAGATTCTATCATGGAGGTAAAAAGCAATGACCTCCAAGAAATACATATTTATAAGTACATGTTAAGTAAATATATTGCTCAAAAATTTAATAGGAAACACTTAGTTCCGGTTTGACTTGAACCAAATATGCACATACGAGGATTGTTCAAGTCAAGTTGTTCCCTTATTTTTTTTGAGAATTATATTTACATTCCAAGTCCCTTTGAAGAAGCTGTTAATACAAAACGATGACTTATTAGAACATACTGTAATAGAGTATAAACCTATAGTAGGATTTGAATTACAGACACAGCTGTCTACCTCCTGTGCTGTACTGTAGGTTTAACAGACTTTTATCACTTCGACTGAAAGGTAAAATGTTTCAGAGCATTTACAATAAATATTTGTGATTCACAGTCACATCACAGGACTCATTATGCTTACACAGACAATACACACTGGTGGTGTGAACTGGTGTGAAAGTACCAGTGGTAGATCTTTGCAGGTTTACCTAAAAGCCTCGATAATGTAGGAGGTGACAGCAGCACCTCCTTCGTGCTGGTTGGGCTGCCACGTCAGCGTCACACTGCTCTGGCTCACGTCCGTCACGGCGGGCTTCAGCGGGGGACCAGGCAGCTGCAGGGTCTGAGACAGCCGGACCAGGGATGACGTCTCTGTATCTGTAACAAAGACATGCTTATGTCTTATGAGCACTTAACTTTGATAAATAATACAACTGTTTTCTTCATGAGGAACAGACAAATGTTAGCTACTGTAGGTCAAATTCTTATCTTTGTGGGGACACAACACAAACACATATACACACACACATGCAAGTTGTACTGCTCATTTAAATAACACAACCTTATGTTTTTATGCCCCACAGATGCAGAAAATTCGAACCCATCTCAGTGCATAATTTTACATAATTACCATGTGAATGTTTAAATTATACAGTTTGTTCTTGCTTTAACTCTTCTTTTCGTGTTGTTCTTTTTTTTACTACAGTATTTTACATGGATACCGCTTCCTCTTTGGCATGTCTTGATTTCTGCAGGGATGACATTTCAAATGCATGCACTGGGATATATCAAATAGTTATCATTGTCAAGCATTCTTTGTTGTCTCACCTCTCACAGCGATGGTGCCGCTCCACCTCGTCTCTCCTGCGGAACTGGAGGCTATGCACGTGTACATCCCTGAGTCGGTCTCCTAGCAACAGTCAAGGCCAAATAATCTCACTTTATGGATGAAAGCAGGCAGAGATAATTGCAAGCAGCGCTGCGTATCCAAATGGAGCAGATCAAATGGTACATTTGGGCAGATATAGCCTGTTTGCTGAGAATTAGAGGTCACCCAAGGAACTGACAAACATTTCTGCATGAGTACATGACTTTGTCTAACAGCTTGAAATCAGTCCATACAGGCCACTTAAAATGATCTACATGCAGCTTTGAGAATAGCACAGCCACTTCAGTACACAAGGGATCTATGAGAGCAAAACTGATGACAAAAGGTGAATGATATCTAAATATACACAATGGTAATACACTTACTGGCCACTTTATTAGGAACATCTCCACAGTTGCTCATCCATGGAATGGTCATCATTTATAATTATTTTTAATCAAAATCCAAGAGCTTCAATTAATATTCACATTTAGCAAGACCTATTATGCAAAGCTCATTTTAGATGCCGAGACGGGTCTCCAGTGAGTGTGTGTGTTCAAACAACATGGCTGCATTTTGTCCTTTATTCTTGCTTCTCCTTCTTTGGTGTTTAACAGAGGGTAGAATTCATTAGGTTGGTTATATTACCTCCAACTGTAGGCCTCATTCTCCCTCGTCTTCCTGGTCTCTTAAAGCCGATTTTAAGACCAGCCTTTCTTAAAACGTTTCATGCATGCAGCAACATTGAGTGGGGCTTAAACAAGTCAATGAGATTTATTTTCCCTACTATGACCTCATATAAGAAGCTCACTTACAAAAGCACTAAAATGGCAAATTTTAAGGAGGAGTGAAATAAAGGGTGCTTGAGGTATGAAAAAAATATATGATCTGAATATTAAACTATGGGACCTTTAAAATTCAGAATAAAAATGATCTTGAAACTGCTGATCTTCTGGGATTATAATTCTCTGCAAAGGTTGTTTAGGTTGTCATAGATGTCCTATCTGCCTGAACAAGACTGGCTCTTATCGTCTGTTCTCCATCCACCTGTTTTAACAGAAATGAGTTCCTGCTTACAAAACTGCTGCTTGTAGGATGTTTTTTTCTTCACACTAATCTATGTAAACTCTACAGAGACTTATGCAAGAAAATTCCTAAAGAAGATTTTTCAATAATGTCCATGCCACAGTGAATGTCACAGAGAGCCCCTCATTCTCATGTTTCATGTCTCATGTGAACAGTACAACAACCCGTGTTTGCACGATAATGCTACTGTCACATGACTGGCTGACTGGATAATTGCATGAACGATAGAGATGGGGGGGGGGAAATTGATTCAGATATGTATCATGATTGTGATGTTCTGATGATGTGGCAGAACATGTAATGCCACAGTGACTCCAAAATCGATTTTTAAATAAATAAATAAGTTTTTTTTTTTCAATTTATATACAGTATGTTTGCATTTGACGTGATAAAACTTTGCTGTTCCTCTATAATACTAGGAGTGGCGCGCTCTAAACTGGCAAATACTTTACACATTGGCAAATGGCACAGCATCCTACATGATAGGAGCGCAATATTTACTTTTCTTTTATTTAAGAACAATATCTTAAATATATATTAATAAATCAGGACATTCACAAAATCATGATACTAGCAGAATAGCAATACAAACCGAATTAGCATGTACGATATGTATCATGATAATAATGTGTGCTCATCAATATGGTGATTTCTGTATGATGTATGATTATTCCGAAAGTGTATGTTTATTTTTTTTTAAAGGGTCAATGTATTTGAAATATATACTGTATCTACAGTACAATCCAGTATACAGTATTCAGCAAGCAGATGTATTGTTGAATTTTTTATTAAAAATATAAACAGCAGGGGTCAGTGGCTACATAAATAAACTATGTTAATGTTCAGAGACCTATAAAAAGGTCACATACTGAACAACTCCTTTGACAAGAGAGTTTTTATATTGCAACCTACTTGAGTATTCAAGACACCTTTAGGTAGTAATGTGAATTAAACACTGTCCCCCCCCTTAAGGACATATCTCTATGCTATCTAAGCCTTTGATAGGCTAATGCATCTCCCGTGTTCAACACTATCCCAGCATGACAGATTCGCTTCACTCCGCTGATGTATTGGGCATGGGGAAGGCTCTTTACACCGTTCACCACTGTGACTAAACCTTATTGCAGGAACAAAGCTTAAAGTATTTCTTCACCTGACAGTTTCTAATTAGAATTCCCACGACTATAAATCACATACGGTCTGAATTAATTACTGTACCCAATACACTCTGTTCAGCACTGCAAACAGCAGGTGAGGCAAGAAAAAAAATACAAACGGTACTCTGTCAAAGCCACTATTTACATTTCTAAATGAGCTCATTAATTACTAATACAACTTTGAGTGCTTAATAGGATTTTGACTGAAGCAACTGTTCAGAACTGAAGCATGGACAAAGAGAAACAAAAGTACTTTTTGGATGCTTGGAAACTTGATTACGCTGAAAAAAGTATTGAAAAAAGTTCTCTCTACTGTACAAACATTACCTCAAATATATAGAACAAAAGCTGAAAGACACAGACAGTCATAGAGCATTTAATGCTATAACCCAGTTGTCACCACCTGCTCTGGACATTTTAGTGTTCTCCCCGCTCTATTGCACCCACTTAAATTTAAAAAAGCCTGTTAATTATTGATTAATTAGATGAAATCAGGTGTTCTGGGAGTTGAGAAAACACTCAAATGTGCATGGCAGGTGGTCCCCCAGGACCAGGGTTGAGAACAAAACCTGCAAATAGGTATAAAAGTCCAATTTAGACTGATGCATTCATTTAAATGTAATCTATTATGGAAAAATCACTTTTAGGCATTTTTAGACATTGAGATGGGGCTCAATCCAAAAAAAAAAAAAAAAAAAACTGGAAAAAAAAAAAACTGAAAGTGTATTGGCCGAGGATTAAACAAGCCATTTAGATTTCACCCCCAGTGTGACCTCATATCAGATGAGCCTCTACCCCAGCTTGTTGCTCACCCAGCTCTGCTGTTCTCTTATCTTTTTTACTTAGACACTGAAACTGCACATTCGGTAGAATATGAAACACAGAGTTTGTATTATCCGAGAGGATTTACAGGTGAAATATTAGCAGATACTGTATACTTCGAGGAACCTCTGTGAACTATTTTAACTTGTTAAAAATATTAAAATATGGGACAATTTTAAGCCAATTATTATTCTTAAATACAAGAATTATGCATTATGCAATATTCATTTACTAAATAGATACATAACGTGTGTAAAAATATTTTTATACTGTATATACTGTATTTTGGTATTGTATGTACAAAACCTATTTTATAACTCTAAATCTTTGACCAAAGATCTAAGTAAAACATCACTGTTCACAAATTAACAGCAACACTACCTGAGATCCAGTCAGAGGTTACTCAATTGGAATGAATCAAATAGTTCATTATTGTTTCATAATGGTTCATGATTATTATAATATTATAGTATTCATTGCTTCACTACACGTAACGAGAAGGGACAGATTTGTCCTAAACAAAGACGAAATATTATTTACTGAATATTAAACTCTCAATTAGGAAACAAACATTGACTAAATGTGTGAAATGAATGAGCGGGATGAGTGAGTCATAGCGGCACACACTGTCTCGCTTGCAATTCATTAGTGATTACATTACAAAAAAAAAGCACTTTCATCAAGAACGATTTTACCTCGAAGTGGCTCATGAGTTGCTGTCAGAAGATGTACTTTTTATTTTGAGAAATGCTGCGGATATAAATAATTTAAAAATATATCTTTTAAAAATCTTTCAAAGATCAGTCTTCTTTGATCTACTTTGATCCAATGAAAGCACGTCTAAATCAAAATAATGCTTCCATTTTCCGTTTTAACTCTAGAGTAATGACGGCATGACAGAGCGTTGCATGTTGCATGGAGGTTGCTGGGAGGAGGAAAAGGAATTGAACCAGCTTTATATCATCCATTTGCACTCATCCCACAAACATTTACGCAACATGTGTTTGCTTATGGTGTGATCAGATATAATTTACTGTGTAGTGTCTCCTGAGCAATCAGTTCCAGTTGATTAAAATACATTATGTTTGAATACCTTTGGTTTTTATCATGCTTTTTCTCCTAAACAAACTACTAAGTTATCTAACACTTAATACAAGTCTGATCCTGTTTTACAGTATTTGGATCCACGGACTGAGGAATATAACCTAATTATATTATTATAAATCACACAGAAGATGAAACGGGCTTTTTGAATTGACACAAGATGTACTTCCTATATTCATTACTTACTATTGGCATTGTGTTCCTTTTAATATATTTTTAATGTACAAAGATCAGCCATAACATTACAAGCTAAAATATTATGCACAATATTTCCTTTGTGGAATAACTCCACAAGACCTCTGGGGAAGTGCTGTTGACTGGGTCAGTGGCACCAGAACCTTTGGTGTGGTGGGTTGTGGGGTAGGGCCTCCATAGATCTGATTAGTTTTTCCGGGGCATTTCATGGATGCTTGGTCGGATTGAGACCTGGGGAATTTTGAGATCAGATCAATAACCTTACACTCTTTGCCTGCTAAGCCCCATCTGTGGCAGGGTGTGATGCCTTGGGAGTTCTGATACCTTTCTATCGAGACTAGCATTGACTTTTTTTGCAAATGTCACTGTTAATGTGGATTTTGAAATGTGGATGTGAAGATTTGGTGTTTTTATTTTGAAATGTTAGTGGGAGTCCCCTATAAGCAAGCCACATTTACTTTCAGAGTGTTTTGTGTTATTTTAGTCCTTTTTATCTCGACCTGGCGCACTAGTGTAGGAGTTCAGCAACAAAAATGGGCAGACTTTTCTAGCCATCTACCTCGCTAGATGTTTTGGAACATTGGGTGACTCCGAATAACAGAGGTCAAAGAAAACAAACTCATAAATAACCATTTACGTATTATTGACATCTGACAAGTATGATGATAAAAAATGACGTGAAACTTGAATGAAGTGATGTTAAGATAAAGTGAGTGAGTGGATATCACACCAGCTCACCTAGCCATGCCCAATAAATAAGGTTCATCTTTTCCATCTGTGCTCATGGTCTTAAAATATCACAGTTACACAATTTGGTGTTCCTACAGTATGATCACAAAGACTTTGAATTTTTTTATTATAATGAATATAAATATCTCAGGTGAAAGGGTGTTTTGATGATTGTGGTGTCATTCAGAAAAGCACCTCACATTCTAAAAGCAATACAGTATGAGAAATAATAACTGTATACAGTATACTGTACAATCCTGCTGCTAACTTTTCTTTTTTTTATGGAATGTGAATTGCAATTTCATCTACTCTACAGTATCAGTCAATCGATATTCATTCATAAAACACATCCTTTAGTCACGGCATGGGGATCAACCCTCAATCAGCCATTTATATTAGCTTTAGAATTCCTTTCATTCCTTTTTCAGCTCCTTTCTAAAGTTTTGTGAATAGTTTTCAAAAACAAACTCTAAGCTAGAAACTTTTATTGCGACTTGAGATAATGCTTAGTGGTAAGATTTTCTTTCATGAGAGGCTGATCCAGTAAATATCTTTTAACAACCAATACTGCTTGATATGGCATTAAGTTTATTGAAACGGATTTCTCCTTTACTGCCTTAAATGAAGAGTAATGAAGCTGGCAAGTGATACACTTTATGTTCTGCATCTGAGATTCAGTGTTTTAAGCTGCGCTCGTTCGCTGCGTGTTTTTGTGAACCTTTCAATTGATTTGAAAAGTCTAGCTATGCCTCATATCTGCTTGAGGTGCTTTCAATATCCAGCCCGCAATGTATGTGTTGCTTTGAACTGTCGATCAAATACCTGCAAGCTGCTGATGTGTAAAGTTCCATTTTCAATCAGACTGATGTGGATTCCGTCTGCTGACAGTCTCTGCCCATCCTTCTCCCACCTGATGCTGGGAGGTGGGTTTCCCATTACATGGCAATGCAGCTTGGCACTGGAGCCCCGTGCCAATGTCTGGTTACCTGGGCCTTGGTGGATGATGGGAGAAATGAAGTCTGATGTTCCTGTAGAATAAATCGAACAATGTTTTATTTATTTATTTATATTATTTGTTTTTTTTAGACCACTGTCATCTGTCTGAGTCTCTTTGATGTACATCATATTTTATAAGAACCAAGGCACCACAGATGCTCATATGTGCTTATTTTATACTGTAGTTTGGAGCTTTGTCATTCAGCCAAAAGAGTATTAGTGGGGTTGGACACTGATGCTGGACACACAGTCAGCATTTCAATTCTCGCCAAAGATGTTCTTCCACACCAGCATGAGGAAACCATGTCTTCATTAACCTCACTTTGTGGACAGGGTTGTTGCAATGATACAGTATACAAAGATGTTCTAAGCAATTGCATGCTTTCTCCTTTGAGCTAGACCCACATACAATATAGGTATGAACATCAAGTGTTCACGTACTTTTGGCCAACCAGCATGGGTGTATAAGCAGGTAACCAACATGAGACTTTGACTGCAATAAATTGACATGTAATTTAATGTCCACCCTCAAATAAACTTTCAGTATGAAATTTGTACAGACTCTTCACTTGGTACTTGATTTTTACACAATGTCACTATTAGTATTCTGTGTAGTGCTTTAAATATAAAAACAAAACCTAGTGAACAGTAGGAACAAGACTGCCTGGCCAAAACAACGTAAATAAGCAAATTCCTTAGAGCCTTTATTGTATAATTACTGCAGTCATTATATGTTTCAGCAGGCAATATTTTTTAACCGTAACTAATGCAGTAAGTAGCTTCTTCTATCTTAAACAATCATGTAGGAAGGCACATCCTGTGGTCCTGAAAATGTTTTTTACTGTGATTCGGAAGAGTCAAACTTTTGGTAGAGGCATAGAAAATTGCCGAAGTTACTAGAACTGTGAAAGGATAGGACTATACAATCAAATCCACTGAAAAAAAAAAAGTAATAAAAATCATGAATGCCCGTGATTGGAGATCATTTAAACACTGGATGAAAGTTGCATTATAAAAAATCTGATGGTAGAAATCACAGCTGTGTTTAATAGTGAAAGTAGGAGCATTTCCACAGCTGTGTGGTCATAAGAAAACCAATTGTTAGTGAGACTAATCTGAAAAAAGGCTGATCTTGAGTTGATTCAGCTGGCCAGGTCTAGGCTCGGCAACATTATGTGGCAGTAAAATGAACTTAACAGACTATCTGAATGTACTGAAAGACCAGGTATTCACATCAATGGACTTTTCTTTTCTGATAACAGAGGCATATTGCTAGACAACAATGTTAAGTTTCTTCAAGCTCAATTTGTGAAAGAGTGGTTCTGGGAACTTAAGGAATCATTTTCACACATGAATTGGCCTCCACTGAATCCTGACCTTAACTCCATTGAAAGTGGAAAAGAAAGTGGTTCATCACCCTTCATCAATATACGATCTTGCCAAAATTTTGAAGGACAGACATACGCCAATCAGCCGTAGAATTACAACGCAAAACATTATGCCCAATATTGTGTAGGTTCGCCTTGTGCCACCGGGGTGGTTCTGGCCTCTTGGGGTACAGTACGACTCCACAAGACCTCTGGGGGTGTGCTATGATATATGGTACCAGGACATTAGCTGCAGATCCTTTGGGTGCTGTGGATTTCGGGGTGGGACTTCCGTGGATCAGACTTATTAGTCCAGCACATCCCATTGGAGATCAATTAGGTTGTAATCTTTGCAGTTTACAGGCCAGCCTTGGGCTCTTTGCCCTGGCAACTGTGTGTGATGGGCAATGAGGCACTGAATGTTCTGGTGCATTTCTATCGTGCTCAGCATTGACTTTTTATTCAATTTGTGCTGCGTTGGCTTTTCTTTTAGATCGGTCCGTACAGGCTGGCTTTGGGTCCCCATGGGCATGGGTGACCCTTGGGTGCCCATGATCCCGTCACCAGTTTACTGTTATGTAATTGGCAACCACCCTTAATGTATTAATGTTATGTGGTGTTAATGTTATGGCTGATTGGTGTAAATGTAGTGCCATACAGTACATTTGAGAAAAACATGTCATATGAAATACAGTATGTGCCATGATCTAAGCTAGATGCAGTCCTTATTTATATTATTATTAGACTGTAGGGTTTTTTTTTCAGCCAGGCAGTAAAAAAGTTTGTGAAACATTGTCACTCGATTTATAAATGACCTCAACTAGAAATGTGCAGAAGAGTTCTTTTAATCCCTCTTGCACCATTATTATTGTTGTTTATATCCATCTGTTATATTAAAAAAAAAAAAAAAAAGTTGGTTTATTTTACTGAAATATTGTAATTTAACTCATGACAAGCCTATATTCTCAGTTACTACAGACTGTTCCACATTATTTGAGCTGTAGCTCATGTCTGCATGCAAGTAAAATCTTTTTTTAATGTTTATTTATTAACATTTTGTCACTGAACGCACGACAAACTGTATTATTTATCATGTTTGTTACTTTTTGTATGAAATGGCAATGACTAAAAAACAGCTGTACAAGTGATAAGAACTGTGATCAAATAACAGTTCTAGTTTCACTACCATTTTCTAAGAAGTGGCGATGTCTGTGCTTACCCGTAACGACCTTCAAGAATGCTTTGGAGACAGTACTGCCTGCCACGCTGATGGCTTGGCATATGTAGTACCCAGAATCTTCACTTTGGACAGCAGTGATGATTAGCTCGCCGCTCATGGACACAGAGTAACGTCCAACTTGTGAGGGAGGCTGTCCTGGGAATAGCAGCATCTGTACAACACACACACACACACGTCTTAATATTGTTGTAAGGGCCTTGTATCGACATAATTATTGATGCAGCTAATTAATACAATGCCTATATGTACATCTAACCCCAACCATATTTTCAGTAAATGGAATGTTTTTTTAGCTTTTCAAATAAAACCTGAAAGAAAAAAAAAGACGTTTTTTGGGGGGGAATTTCCCTACAAGGTCGAACTGGCAGATATTCTTATCCTTGTGAAACAGTTGGTCACCACAAAGACATGCGCGCGCACACACACACACACACACACACACACACACACACACACACACACACACACACACACACACACACACACACACACACACACACACACACACACACACACACACACACACACACGTCTTAATATTGTTGTAAGGGCCTTGTATCGACATAATTATTGATGCAGCTAATTAATACAATGCCTATATGTACATCTAACCCCAACCATATTTTCAGTAAATGGAATGTTTTTTTAGCTTTTCAAATAAAACCTGAAAGAAAAAAAAAAGACGTTTTTTGGGGGGGAATTTCCCTACAAGGTCGAAGTGGCAGATATTCTTATCCTTGTGAAACAGTTGGTCACCACAAAGACATGCGCACGCACACACACGCACACACACACTATTTTTATCTCATTTCTATTTCTAGTGTTTTACCATGCACACCCACACACATGTACACACACCTAGGGGCAATTTAGAGTGATTTTACTAGCACTGTGGATGTTGGAGGAACCACCACTGCATGCTACATTTATAGAAATTTAGATGGCACTTGATTAAACTGTCTGAGTATGTCTCTGAGCATGAAGTCATAAAGTCATTTCTGAAAAAGCTATAAAACTGCATAAATCCCACTGCTGCTATTTTTGACTCAGGTGATAGCCATGATAACTCGTTTATTTAACTTTGGCTCTTGACATTTATTTCAATATAAGTGTCATGATTAGCCAAGATTATATGGCCAATGAGGCCATATTCCTAAAAAAAAAAAGTTCACTACTGTATATTTTACTTTGTGGAATAAGGAAATAGACAAACATTAGTAGAACAACATTTTTAAACAAAGTCTGTTCTCAGCGTTTTTTTTTTTATTGCACAATTTGCATCACATTCCATGTTACTTAATGATAAGTATAATTATTCTTAATATTTTCTTCAAAAATCTCACATTTTACTTTTTAAGGGAAGGTATGTTATAATATCACACAAACCTTATGCGCATCCTGCGCTTCATTTGAAAAATCAGCTTGAAAATGGTCATAATCAGAGTTGGGTATAATGCATTACTGTGTAACGTATTACTGTAATCTAATTACTTTTCCTGATAACACAGTAATGTAACGCATTACATTTTATATGCATGTAATTTGATTACAGTTACCAATGTCAGTAACATTACGTTACTAGTGTCACACATGTAGTGTTTAAAAATTAATCAAAATGCATTTAAAAATCACGTTTTCAGATGTTTTCAAAGTAACTACAAAGTAACGTAATTAGTAATCTGATTACTTTTTACATCTAATAATCGATAATGTAATAAAATTAGAATTTAAAAGTAGAAATTAGTAATTTGTAGTAGATTACTTTTTTTGCGTAACTTCCCCATTATGACCAACTTCCCTGGTCATAATGTTACCAAATTTAAAATTTTTGCATTTGCAATTGAGGTACACTTTGTTTCAAAATAAAGTTTTAAGTAAACAAAACAAACAAACAAAAAACAACTTTAGCAATTACGTACACATACAGTACAATTGACCAGTTCTTCAATATATATTTTGTTTATGTATTTATTTTTCCCCTTCACTCATGAGGAGTGAAGTATAATGCATTACTGTACAGTATGAACGATACACAGTATGAACGATATTTTCACAAAATATTTTTTAAAGACTTACTATCTTTGTACTCTGTATACAATTATGCATACTGGCTATTTTTTGCACATGTATATAAATATAGTACTGTATGTATATTTGGTTTATTTATTTTATACTTTTCCCTCCTAAGTACTTTTGTATGTTTTAGCTTCACTGCTGTCTACTGTCTGTTAATGTTTATTCAATGCTGCTGCAAAACTGCAATTTCCCTTGGGTTTAATAAATATGTCCTATTTAAATATGTAGTTTTATTATTATTAAGTAACAGTTTACAGATTATTTATGATTTTCATTAAATTTGTTCAAATATGATATCACGTGTTCACGAAAATGACAAGTGGTCAGCCAGACACCTACTGTATGTTACAGGTCAACTATGTTGCCCAGTAGTGCAGATAACTGTAATGATGTAGAATTAATGACTGATTATCAGTGTGCACAGAGTACGTCACAGCACACATTATTCATTTGTATACACTTTTACTTTCTCCCTCATCATCAACATATATTGATGGCTATTCTTTTTTTAATTGATATAAAGAGACATACAAGGCTTGTTGGGATGTTGACCCTGCAAGGAGGGGAGAATATTTAGACAGGCATTGAGAATCTCTGCACAAGTGTTATCAAAATGTATGCCACAAAACAAAATGACATCATTTGATTCTGGTCACTTGGCATTGGGACAAGTCATTTCCGAATTGCAGGATGAAATT
This sequence comes from Clarias macrocephalus, assembly GCA_011419295.1. Classification (NCBI taxonomy): domain Eukaryota; kingdom Metazoa; phylum Chordata; class Actinopteri; order Siluriformes; family Clariidae; genus Clarias; species Clarias macrocephalus. Next base: position 44,005 of record JAAGKR010000035.1, on the reverse strand, counting down.
CTGTTAGTAATATAGCTGACAAACAGAGCAGTGAAACCATCCATTACCTTGAGAAAATGTTACTGTTTAAGTTTTGAAATGCGCCGATGTGTTTACCCTGAAGGAATTTACTAACTTGCCATTATTTGTTCGATTGAGAAAGAATATTGTTTTTGTTCTTTCTTATTCATGTAAGATGTACTCCAAATTATAGAATTACTCTTATTTTTTTGGTTGTCAGAGAAAAAGTGCAAATTACTTGTTACACAGAAATGTTCAGTTTGTATAGTATGTGGCACTTTTTAACAACATAATGGAGGCTGTCTGGTTTTAGTTGCAGAAACAGAAGCAAGTGCGACAGCCAAAGGCTTCAGTAGAATGGTCAGGTTTTCCAGGAATAGCAAACAATATCAAATTGATTAATCTTGTTTAGCAATTTCTCCTTAAAGTCATACTCCTTATAGTTCTTAAAAAAATTTTGAATTCATTTTTGCTACACAGGTTTTCGTCACAGGTCTCCTTTCAAGGACATACAGTATGTGTTATAACCAACACATGTACTCAAATACCGGTCACTAAACAATAGTGTTGTGTCTGAGACGGTACCCATGGTGACCCAATCAGAAAACAGGCTTTGAAACAATAGGATTTAATCCACTTTATATAACTGTCTCATAATCCCATTTAATAGAATCTAATCATTAGGGCCAGAGTTCCTGATAAAATACATTTTTCAAGTCTGTTTCCTACTAACAATGTGTCTGCTGTGGATACTTGAAAAATACTTGAAGATATGTAAATCACCTTACACTACTGGAAAATAGTTGATCTGTGAATAAATGCTGAATGGCTGCCGAAAGATTGAATAAAATTCCATATTAAACCTCAGGCGAAGGTTCTTATTACTAAAAAGAAGCTGTTCTGCTTTTAGCAGTTTATCCTCTCTAAATGGATTATTCAAGATTTTTCCTGCATTTTTGAACTTGGTTCAAAAAGCATTCATTTCTGAATATTCTATTTTGTGTGGTTAAATGAAAATAGAAACTGGTGGCCTTGCTTTTGCATCAGACCTACAATAATAATTGTGCTGTGAGGGATAGCACAAACTGCATGTTAAATCATCACATACTCAAACCAAACCAGGTCAAGCTGATATGTAATCGTAAACCCACAGTTAATATGTTAAAAGTAAAGGTGAATGAAATGTACTGTAGTCCTAGTTTTATTTATATTGTCATGATTTTAACCCAGTTTTCTTCTTTGTTTGGAAGCTCTCCATTTGCTTTTTTGAAGGATTTTATATTACGTCTCTTGTTTTTCCAGTCATCCAATAAACATCCTAATAATGTGGCATGAAACCGGAGTCAATTATGTGGAAAAAAAAAATTGCATTCTAAGTAGAGGTGAACTGATTGATTGGTCAGCAGATCAATTGGGCCTATTTTTGTCATATTTTAATAATCGGCATGGGCTGATGCCTAAGCAAATAAATCTGATTAACAGCCGGCTGCATCTTTGAGTTGCTATGGAACCAGAAACAGACAGTTTTTCTCCTTCACCTTTTCCTAGTCCCTAAAGAGCATACATCTGTACGCAAATGTGATATTATTTGTAACACTTATCTCAGTACTTATTTTAAAGCTGTTCAGTTTGTTTATGTCAAACATTGCTATATTTATATAGCAAATATAAAACTGTGAGATGCTAACTGCCTTAGCATGTCTAAGAGAATTGTAATGTCTTCTCATAGTGCCAGTCACTAGCTAAAATGCGCTAAATGCTATGTTAGGTGCTAGTTAATGTTAAATGCATTTGTTAGATTGTTTCTCAATTGTCACTATATTATTTATGTGGTTTATGACAATATTTATGATAAAAACAGGGGACATTTTAAGAATGTTTTTTATTGTAGTTTTATTGTAGCTTTCTTTAGTAAACATCTGAAATTAAGAGAGCTGCACTGGGTGATCTCTTAAGGGAGCTGTTAGCTATCTGTGAGATCCACACTCGCTCACAAGCAATGACTCAACCAAAAAAAAAAAAAAAACACAGCATCATGCATCACCACCAGCTGTCCTGATTTCAAAAGATCATCATCAGCCATAGAAAAACCCATATCGGTTGACCTCTAAGTCTATGGCTACCATCAGTCATGACTGGTTCTCGAATGACCCCAGAGCAGCTTGGGAGAAAACTTTAGATTTGTCTACAGAATTAAATGCCCATTAGACTGTTCCTCTCACAAGATGCTACAGTATGTTTTGCAACTTGAGAGATATGCATTACATAAATACCCCCAAATTTTTGATTTAATACATATCCCTTAACATAGAAGGAATTTGACTCCCTCTTCCCTGTCACACAAGTACTGTAAAATATTATTTTGCTGGCAAGTAGATAAATCCTACACTGCCTGATAAAAAAAAAAAAAAAAAAAGTCACCAAGGGTCTAATCTAATCATTTGCATGCATCAAGTACCGGAAACAATTAAGGAGATTTAAAATTACTGGAATTGGTTTAAGACCGGTCCAGCAAATTTAAAACCTGTAATGACTGTGCCAAAAAAAAGAAAAAAAAAAACCCTAAATGGAATTCACTTAGACGCTTAGTAAAGATGGATGGATGGTTCTTTCTACAAGTTGCCTGACACATCGGGCAAACAGATATACATTTGCCATTTCTGTGGCAGTTATTTACAGGGTCGGGTTGCCAGCTAAACACTCGATTGTATCTGAACACTTGGGGTGAACGACCTTGCTCAAGGTGGCAACCGGCTGCATTGGGGCTCGAGCCTGGGACCTTCTGGTCTGCAGTCCAACATCTGAATCATTGAGCCGCCCCTGCCCCCCTTAGTAAAGATGCATGGTAAAAGAATGACTGTGCAAATCACAGCTATGTTTAATAGTAAGTGCATTTTCACATGCACAATATTATGAGAACACACAGGCCCAAGATTAAACAGCTGTGTGACTATTAGAAAACCATTTGTTAGTGAGACTAATCAGGAAAAAACAAACAAACACCTAAATCCAGCTTGGCCCTATACCAGAGTGATCGATGCATCAGGGTAAGAAGGGAAGTGCATAGTGTTATACATCACATTAAGTGACATCATAGTGTGATGATTTTTTTTCCAGCATCTGGGGCTTTTTGGAAGTCTTAACATGGTCAAAAAGCAC